>CM031944.1:19968450-20343102 GCA_018749465.1 Paracanthobrama guichenoti | reverse complement strand
CGGTGATGGATGAATTCACCTGAGCTCCTCGTAGCCACTGCTTCCTCAATGAAGACGTGTTGGTGGATTGAGGAGATCTCAAAGTATTCCTTCCACTGTCCGACGATCCCCGCTGAGGTCAACAGCTGCCCATCTCACTGTAAACAGCGCGGTAGGGCACTGCTTCCCCTCCTGGAGGCGGTGAACGGTTGCCAGAATCTCTTCTGAGGCCAACCGATAGTCTTTTCTCATGGCCTCACCAACCCTCCCAGGTCTCATTTTTTGCCTCCACACCATCCGGCCAGTCCGCTAATGCCTGTAGGTCCGGCTGGCTGCCTCAGGAGTCCTTGGCTGTCAACCAGCCCGATAGGACTTCTTCAGCTTGACGCATCCTTACTCCCGGTGTCCACCACCGGTTCGGGATTTCACTGACAGGCACCGAGACTTCGCATGCCACAGCCCGGTAGCAGCCGTGGGCCATGGTGGAGTGTGGAGAACATGGTCCACTCCGGACTCAGTATTCCAGATTCCTTCGGGATCCAATGAAGCTCTGTCGGAGGGAGCTGGAAGATCTCTGACAGGGGCTCGGCCAACGCTCCCCAACAGACCCCTCACAGTATGTTTGGTCTCCTGAGTCTGTCTAGCTTCCTCCCCCACCACATCGATCCAACTCACTACCAGGCAGTGATCAGGCTGACAGCTCCTACACCTCTCTTCACCCGGAGTGTCCAAGATACCGGTCGAGGTCAGATGAGACTACTACAAAGTCGATCATCCGACCTCCGGTCTAGGGCAGGTGTCCTGGTGCCACGGCACAGTTGGGTTAAATACAAATCTGTGCTAAAATAATTGTGTATTAACTCATCACTGTGACCATTGGCATAAAAACCTGAAACGTGGATGTACTCTTGGTAACTGAAAATAGCAGACCTGTAAGTGAGGTTTACTGTGTTGGGAAAGATCTAAAAATAAATAGAGAAAATATAAAGATATGCTGAAAATTATTTGCTGTTATTATGCATCTTTTATTATTCCCTTTAGTATTATAAATATACTAACACATATACTTATAAATATAACTGAAGTGTGTTGTGTGTCTGTAATTGTTGTTGATCATATAACCATGTCACTCTGCAAACGCTACCAAAATATAACATACTCACTAAAACTGAATTTGCTAACAATAATACTATAACATCTAACAAATGTGCATTGTTTGTACAAATGTCCACAGTCATGAGTAAACTTCACTTACTTTTGTCAACAGTATTCAGAAGAGCACAAAGAATCATCATGTTTGCTCTGTGAGGCGCTTTAAAGATCTCTTTGCTTTTACTCAAACACCGGCTCCTCCTACAGTCAGAGAAACTGCACAGGATGACAAATACATGAACATGACACTGACATGAACTGCACCTCTGGGTCATTAATATTTGATAAGAAACAAATCTAGTAATCGCATTTACTTTATTTTCAACATGTAGTGTTTTGTCACACCTATTTTTCTGTTTTATTGTAGGCCTTTAAATCAATGAATGATGAGTATATCGCCCCTCTTTCTGGTGCCTCTTATCATAGCAAGTGCATTATTTGACAGAAATGTGATGAGTTTTATTTCACTTGCTCATATCATACATACATTTATAGTAATAACCAAATACATTCAATACATGCGTTCTGCCGCATATTGATCACTGTGGGCTGTTATTATATGAAAGGCCTGCCTAAATATAATGTGGCTAAGTAGCAGTGGTGTAGTTTATTTTGAGTTTTTTGAGTGTGTTTGAGCCGCAGTGGCTTCAGGGCACAGTAATACACAGCAGAGACTAGGATGATATTCCGATTCTACATTTTCACGCTCGCTGATTGAGCTGACTAGGAATCACTTGCCCACGATATTTTTTAACCTGCAAATTTGAACATGTGTTTGTATTTTATAGCATTCTCGCTGTAATACATGGGATAGGAGTTTCTTGAGAGTTTTCTCTGCGCTGACACTAACAGCTACGTATACACAAGCCTGCTGTAAAGAGCTCGTGAGATTCCCAAATTAAGCTCTCTATTAAACAGTCAAATACACAAATTATGTAAAAATGTCTGTCCCCAGTGAGTACTTACAGAAACACAGTCGAAGTTGAGTCTACGTGAAATGTAAATAGTGCAGTAGTATTCGTGGATATTTAAACAATCTGATCTTATATATGTGTGTGCGTGTTGATCTGCTTTTAAGAAAGAAAATAAATGTCTAAATTAGATGGTTTGAATGTGGATGCACCTACTTGCTGATCTCTTAAAGTCTTGCTCAAAGCCGTGACAGTGACAGATGCTTGGCCAAGGTTTGATAGTTCTTCATCAGTTTATTAGGTACAAAGTAATTCCAAATTTCACTTCTACTCCTCTCTTAATTAATTAGTTTTGGTCCTGTTGAGTGAGATTCAACTGCTTTATCCATTTTGTTCCTCTATGATGCCACGTTTGTCGGTTTCATCATGTCAGTTTGTAGAAGCGTGACATTACCTAGCGGTGAACTGGATCAGCAGCAAATACTCAGAATGTGCAAAATCATGATATTAAAAATGGTGTTTGAAATAAAATATATACCAGTATTTTCTCAGTTCCAGTATACCTTAGCAGAGACACACACACACACATCCTGGATCGACAGAGGAACGTTTTGTGCTGGAGCTTTCTCCTTGAACTCTTTTTCATTGTCTTCAGTTTTATAAACTTTACTTGGGGGAATTCGCGCCCAACAGCAGTCTGATATTTCCTAATATTTGTCATCCTCTATATAGCCTATCCGCTCTGCTTATGAGTAACTGAAACTGCTCTCATGTCGCACGTATCTCAATGTGAACGCTCTAAATCCAGACAGATGCACCTGGAAACCGTCTTGCATCTTTGTGTTATTGTCACGCCTGTGTGAGTTTAGTTTCATATTCATGGACTGTTAGTTTGTTCCTCTTCAGTGACCTGTTCCCTTTCTTATGATTTCCGGCACTCATTTAATCTCATTAGTTAGGCTACTATGGACACTCATGTGCAGTGTTTCTTGTTATCGGGCCAATTGTTCTGTATGTTGCTGTGGATTTTAATATAATAGATTTAATATAATAGACAGGCCAGATTATAAAATAAATGCAAACTTGGCCTCAACGCCTGTAGTTTTTTCGACAAAGGGGTCGCCCCAGCCTGAGCCTTCAGCCAAAAATGACCGCTCGCCACGCCCAGCTCTCAATCCAAGATGGCCGCCTCCAAGCCTGAGTCTCTTCATGTCATGGCTCTACACTATTGCCGCCCTTCATCCAAGATGGATTCCCTCTAGCTTGTCGTGGCGGTGTTGTTAACCCAACACTTGGTTAGAGACTGCAGAGAGCCAGCAGAGCCAAGTAACCCAACAGACCCAACACTTGGTTAGATGTAATGTAATGTATTGTTTTATATGAATTAGCTAGCTCAGTGATTCTCACATCAGTTTGATGCAAAAACTCTGTGGCAACATCACCCATTAGGCTAAGTATTGTGGACACAAAACAGGTAAAGGGTCCTCAAACAGCTCTGACTCAACCTAACAGGAGTGGCTCTGAGAGACACTTAATGAAGTACAAAGAGTCCTAATGTCGAAAGAGTGAGATCTCAGCACCCCTACAACACATACACGATAGGCCAACTTACCTGACCTCCTCTACTGGCTCCCTATTTTACTGCATGATGACAATTAAGACATTATTTTAAGAATGTATTTGTGTATAAAAGGAACCACATGGAACATGATATCTAAATATATTGTTAATGTTTCCCTGACGTTTTTCGCTTAACAGGCCTAAATTAAGCTCACACAGGTGTCAACACATATTTTATTACATTCATGCTGGATAGATTGGGGTTTTGATTGTGGTTTTCACTAGATCGGTTCAAAGTGAAAAGAGCTTCAGGTTTTTAAACGACATGTTTCATGTTTTGTGTCACTGGGCTCCAACTCTCAGAGCACAATAATAGAGAGCGAATCTGACAGACGTACATCAGTAATAGTGAGTTCAGTGGATGATTGAGATGTAGTCGACTGAAACCGAGGGTCAGAAGTGTGTGCATAAGCACCCGCTGATTGAGCACCTTTAGCGTAACAAATACTGAGGTTCTGTGGTTTGGATACTGTCTGTACCAGTAGAGATAAACATAGTCACTACTTGTATTGTATGAGCAGCTCAGCGTGACAGTTTCTGTCTCTTTAGTGTTTTTGTCTGTCCCTTTATCTGGCTCAATGTTGTCTCCAGTCACCAAACCTGTCAACAATAAAAGTGAGTTTTGATTTGTCAAAGAAAGTTGACAAAATAATACTGCAAACACGTTTCATAGAGTATTTTACAGAAATGCAAATGACTAAATGAATATAAATGTAACACAAACACACAGTAGATCTTTATGTCGAGAGTTTCATGAGTTACTCAGTAAATAGTGTACCTGTTCCCACAATGAGAATAAGTATGAGGCGAGTGTCCATGATGAATGAGATCAGCTCAGCTCTCTGTTGAGGCTCTCAGTGCTCTGAGCTGGAAGAGACTTTACACACACACACACACACACACACACGCACACACACACGACACACACACACACACACTCACACACACACACACACACACACACACACGCACACCTCACACTGCACACACACACACACACACACACCACACTCACACACACACACACTTCCTCCTCGCTGAACTTCCTGCTGCTGTTTATGATGTTCATTGAACTGTGTTAAATAACTATACAATTCTTATTTTATTTAAATATTTTGTATATAACACACAACATGAGAAGAATGTGAATTAAAATGTGTAGCTGGCGTTCATCTGTCTGAATGTGTGCACACATGATAGTGGTGATGATGGTGCATGCAATGGAGTATTTCTACAGGAAACATTAATGTTCAAAACTCTAGTCAATAAGCGCCACAATAAAGTCCAGCTATTGGCCAGAGAAACACACTGTACAGCGCACTATTATAGCAATGTTCTTCATTGATCATTATTATTGGCTCAATACTTGATTCCTGTACTTTTTCTCTAGTTTCCTCATTTATCAGAAGAATGGAAATACTAACTCATGAAAATATGAAGAATATGTCATATTTATAGAGGTTATGTTTTCTATTATATAAGTATATTTTCAATGCATTTTGTACAATATAAATGCATAACATAATATTGTCGTGATGACTGTATGTTCTGTTATTATATAAGATTTGAAACAGCCGATCTCCATGTGAATGTGTGAGAACACTCATGCACCTGCACTGTACAGTAGAGGCCAAAAGAGATGTGCACAAAATTGATATCTTCACCCTTTATTCAAATATTATTAATGTGTTGAAGATTTGATTGCATAGTCGTGTCATTTGTTTTATTTTTGATAATGCAAATGAATTGCCAAATGCCAAAGTGTGTGATCATAATCATACAAGGAAATTATGAACCATCAAAATATTAATAACTGATTATGTTTTTTAGTCAATTTATGTTTTTATTATTATTATTATTATTATTATTATTAGTATTATTGGATAGTAAATAAAATCTGTAGCTGTATTTTGCCTCTTTGGCAAATTTCTTTAGATATAAATGCCTAACAAAGTTTAGTGTTTTGTTGTTTCTTCATATATAATATATTTTAAATATTTCTCCACATATTTTGATGGTTTAATCAAACTTGTAGGATGATTAAAAACAAATATCCCCTCTCTGGACATCACTTTTGGCCACTTCTGTATATTTTCACAGGAGAATCATTTGAGATGTTTTATTGCTTTTATCCAAAGCTCTTACAAATGAGGAGAGCAATAGAAGCGATCAGACCAACAAGAGGCATCCGCATGAAGAGCTGTAACAAGCTCCTCAGTTAGTCCAGCACAGAACACACAGAAAGAAAACTAACAGAATAGGGTAAGTGCTGGTCTTAATTGGTCAGGTGCTGCTGGAAAAGATGTGTCTTTAGACGTTTTTGAAAATGGCTAGAGACTGGTCTGGGCAGGTCACCCACCAGGTGGGAACGGTCCAGGAAAAGGTCTGTGAGAGGGATTTTGTTGCTCTCTTTGGGATGGCACCACGAGGCGCTGCTCACTTGCAGAACGCAAGCTTCTGGAGGGTGTGTATGGGTGCTTCACACTAGCACTTTTGGTAGCGCACCCGGTTCGATTAACGCCAGAGTTCGGTTAGTTTGGATGACGTGAACGCTGTTTTCCGTGGGTGCGCACTCCCAAACCGCACTACGAAGTCCGCTTTAAAAGGGTGGTCTGGGGTTCGTTCATGTGAACTCCAGCACGGTTCACTGCTGATGTGAACACAATCGCATTTAAATTGCGAAGTGAACCTCTATTAATGACATATGATTTGATAAAATGTGTTTTGTGTGTGTTTCACTCATTTTCCTGACGAGCGTGACTGACGCACTGCAAGCAGAGAGCTGTAAATCTCATTTCTGCTCATCTTCAGCGTTCTTTAGAGCATTTGCAGTACTTTCACGGCAGACAGACCTAAGTGCTATTACCTACTGAAGCTTTGGTAATAAAACCAACGGTTCAAGAACAAAATATAAAAAGTGAGGTGAGTAACGCTTATTCATTTTAAGCACCTTTCTCGCACGCTTCATCGGGGTAAATAGCTGCTGCTTTGACGCAAACGCACCCTGTTCGACTCCAAATAATATAATATGAACACAGTCCAGCAGCGGGCAGGGGAGCACTCACTCTGGGTTCGGTCCAGGCAACTGAACCAAGTGTGAAAGCACCCTAAGTCTGAAACAAGTGAGTTTAGGATATTGGCGCAGAGCCTGCGGTTGCTTTTGTAGGCGAGCACCAGTGCCTTGAATTTGATGCGCGGACGGCTAATGAGGCAGCCAGTGCAGACTGATGAAGAGAGGCGTGACGGTGCTTTCTTCCGCGCTGAAGACCACTCTCACCACCGCAGTCTGGATCAGCTGCAAGGGTTTGATAGTGCATGCCGAAGGCCCGCGCGAAGAGCATTACAGTAGTCCAGTCTGGAGAGAACAAGAGCTTGGACCAGGAGTTGTGTGGCCTGCTCTGATAGGAAGGGTCTAATCTTCCTAATGTTGTATAACACAAATCTGCAGGACCGGGCTGTTGCAGTGGTCAGTGAAGTTTAACTGGTCATCAATCACAACCCGAGGTTTCCTGGCTGTCCTGGAAGGAGTTATGGTTGATGAGCGAGCTGAATGGAGAAGTTGTGATGAAGTGCTGGGTTGGAGTTGAAGGGGATGCTCCTTCATCCAGCAGGAAATCTCTGTCAGGCTGCACACACGAACAGCTCCTGTAGATCATCTGGTTGAAATGAGAAGCGTTTTGACCGTTTCTGAATTACAGGTATCAAAGGGCATGTTTATATGGATTTAATGTAATTGAATGTATGCTGTAAATCTTTCACATTGCCACACAAATTCACGCCTTTATGATTTTGGTATCTACCTGCATTCATTGGTTTTACTTTTCTGACATTCATAATAACTGTAATTGTCAGGGGTCACATCTGTCTTCATCTCTGTCTCTGTGTTTTCTCTCGTCTCTCATTGTAACAGGTTTGTGTGTAAAGCTGATGTGTTTCTGTCACAGTGGGCTTCAGAGCACAGTAATACACAGCAGAGTCACACACACGCAGGTTCTGATCCGCAGAGGAACTGAATTTGATGAAAGTTCAGATTGAAATCTCTCCTGGAACTCAGTGCCATTTTTCCTCCATATTTGCTTCTCCTCAGGATGAATTTAGGAAAGTCATTTGCTCTCTGGATGTACCAGAATACATTTTCTTTGAACTGAATCTGTTTCATATTTACACTGTAATGTCACGGATCTTTCCTTCATCTTCAGTCACATGTGTGTCTGGCTGATCAACTGTGTCCTCTGATCGGACCTCTGTAAAGGGTTAAAGAAATCATGTACAGTATAATACAAAAAATATAAGCCATTTAATGAGTGTGTAGCTGTATTAAATGAAGATGCATACCAACAACGAACAGTGCTAAGAGCAATATATTCTCAGCCTGTGTGACATGACTGTGTCTGTGCTGAACACACTTTTATGTCAAGATAACCAGTGAATATGAGAGTTTTGCTTTGGTATTATAATGCTGATTTAAGGAGGAGCTTGTGGACATGACACACATAGCTGCTTTATTGTCAGAGGTCATATTGAGTAGCTCCTGCTCCTCTTATGTTTTACTGCAAGCGCTGCACAGCTGAGACAGTGCCATCTCAATAGTTTAATGTAAATAAAGATAATTGATTTCTGAATTACATGATATTCTAATGTGACTGGTGAACTAAAGGATCGTGATTGTATGGATTTAATATAATTCATCTTTCATGCCACCACACGAGTTTACACTGTAATTTGCTGTTTGACTCATTTCAGACTTTGTGTTTTAGTGATTGTTTTTTTTTTTTTTTTTTTTTTTACATAATTTTATACTATCTTCATTTTCATTCTCTCAGTGTTGTTGTGTCTCCTCGGTTATTATGCGTAGTGTTGTCGTGTCTCCTCAGGTTATTGTGCGGTGTTGTTGTGTCTCTCAGGTTATTGTGCAGTACAGTGTTGTTGTGTTTCCTCAGGTTATTGTGCAGTGTTGTCGTGTTCCTCAGTGTTATTGTAGTGGTGTTATCGTGTCTCCCTCGGTTGTTAATGCGTGTTGTCGTGTCTCCCTCGGGTTATTGTGCGGGTGTTGTCGTGGTTCCTCGGGTTATTGTGCGGTGTTGGTGCGGTTCTCGGTTATTGTAGCGTTGTTCCTCGGGTTATGTAGCGGTGTTATCGTGTTCTCGGTTATTGTGCGTGTTGTCGTGTTGTGCTGTGTGGTTCTCGGTTATTGTGCGTGTTATCGTGGTCTCCTAGTTATTGTGCGTGTTGTCGTGGTTCTCGGTTATTAGCGGTGTTGTCGTGTCTCCTCGGTTATTGTGCGGTGTTATCGTGTCTCCCTCGGTTGTGTGCGGTGTTGCCGGTTCTCGGGTTATTGTGCGGTGTTGTCGTGTTCCTCGGGTTATTGTGCGTGTTGTCGCGTCTCCTCGGGTTATTGTGCGGTGTTGTCGTGTCTCCCTCGGGTTAGCGTGCTGGTGTTGTTCTCGGCATGCGCGTGTGTTATTGTGCGGTCCCTTAGCACAGCGTGTCTCCCTCGGGTTATTGTGCGTGTTATCGTGTCTCCTCGGGTTATTGTGCGGTGTTGTAAATTGTCTCCTCAGGTTATTGTGCGTGTTATCGTGTCTCCTCAGGTTATTGTGCGTGTTGTCGTGTCTCCTCAGGTTATTGTGCGGTGTTGTCGTGTCTCAGGTTATTGTGCGGTGTTGTCGTGTTCCTCAGGTTATTGTGCGTGCTGTGTGTCTCCTCCTGCGGTGTTATGCGTGTGTCCTGCAGGTTGGTTGTGTGGTGTTGTCGTGTCTCCTCAGGTTATTGTCACGGTATTTGTCGTGTCTCCTCAGGTTATTAAAGCGTGTTGTCGTGTCTCCTCAGGTTGTTGTACTGCGTTGTCGTGTCTCCTCAGGTTATTGTGCGGTGTTGTCGTGGTCTCCTCAGGTTATGCGTGTCAGGTTATTGTGTGTGCTGCGTGTTTCCTCAGGTTATTGTGCGGTGTTGTCGTGTCTCCTCAGGTTATTGTGTGGTGTTGTTGTGTTTCCTCAGGTTATTGTGCGGTGTTGTCGTGTCTCCTCAGGTTATCGTGCGGTGTTGTCGTGTCTCCTCAGGTTATCGTGGCGGTGTTGTCGTGTCTCCTCAGGTTATTGTGCGGTGTTATCGTGTCTCCCTCGGGTTATTGTGCGGTGTTGTTGTGTCTCCTCAGGTTGTTGTGCGGTGTTGTCGTGTCTCCTCGGGTTATTGTGCGGTGTTGTTGTGTCTCCTCGGTTATTGTGCGTGTTGTCGTGTCTCCTCGGGTTATTGTGCGGTGTTGTCGTGTCTCCTCGGGTTGTCGTGTCTCTCAGGTTATTGTGCGGTGTTGTCGTGTCTCCTCAGGTTATTGTGCGGTGTTGTCGTGTCTCCTCAGGTTATTGTGCGGTGTTATGCGTGTCTCCTCAGGTTATTGTGCGGTGTTGTCGTGTCTCCTCAGGTTATTGTGCGGTGTTGTCGTGTCTCCTCAGGTTATTGTACAGTGTTGTTGTGTTTCCTGTGACTGTGGGCCTCAGAGCACAGTAATACAGAGCAGAGTCTGATACAGATGCAGAGGAGATCTCCAGATACACACTGCTGGCTTTTTTCTGTGACTGATGGATATTCCAGAAACTGGAGGATCAGCTGGAGTAACATATCCTGAATATTCCAGTATGAGGAACTGTGTGGGGTGATCCTGCATATTGGCGATACCAGTGAAGACTATCAACAGACCCAGAGTAGTTACAAGAGAGAGTCACGCTCTGTCTCAGTGGCAAAGCTGCATCTCTGTATGGAGTGATGACCTCTTTAGCTCTGTTTCCTGCAACACAAACCTATTTCAGCATGTTTAAAATGAGACACTGGGATGTCATGACACATGTAAGATTTTACCTTGAGCTAAAGTCAGCAATATAAGAACACAGAGAGCATGATGGTAGTTGTGCTTGCCTGAGTGATACGGTTCATCTGCAGGAAAAGCTTTACTGAAGCAAAGATTCATTCATCTTCTAGCAGAGCATCTCCAGCTGGCACACTCCTCTTAAAGCTACAGTCTTCATATTAAAATAATCTGCTGTAAGAGTGATTGATATATTTGTGTATTTAAGTTTATCACCTTCTTTAAACAACACCTTTGTTTGGACTGTTGAGAAGATTACATTTGTAAAATAAATTGCTTATTTGACTCACTCTGACTGGTAAAGTCAGCCAAATAAAGGAGCAGTTTATCATTTATGAATCACCTGCAAGAACTCTAAGTAACAATCATTTATAGCACTAATTACCCAACAAAACCATTACACCATTATATCATTCACTCGTTCAGTTAAATCATTCAGTTAAATGTTAACAGGTGTTATCATATGTCATTCTACAGAGCCTTTGTGGCTCGCATAAAGAACAGCTGTGGTTTGATTTGTAGTTGATTAACCCTCAGAACCCTGAGCTGTTTTCTGGGCCCTGGAGGTGTTTTGACACGCCCTGACATTTGAGCTTATTTCTGTTACTTGTAACATTTTCATAGCTAAAGACTGATTTCTCTGTATTCAGCACAAACTCTGCTACAATCATTTGAGCAGCATGTGTGTAAAAGTTTGTAGTTTTGAGTAAATTATGTTTAAGCGTGGTTTGTGGAAAAAATTAAAATAAAATTTTAAGTCACTGAAATAAGGCCATAAAACCCATCCTGAATATTTGTTCACAAGACTTTTGATAGCTGGAACACGTAGGCTAGAATTGTTTTCAAGATGATATATGGCCACTCATTCACATAAAACAATATACTGATTTAAAATGTGTTTTGTGTCAGGAAGGCTTAAAAGTGGGAGGCGTGAATCATCATGAATACTGATGTGTTTCACACCTGGAAACACAAAGACACTCCCTAATCCTGATGGCCCTATATCAGCTGAATGACCGTGAGGGAACTAGAACAAAGAATGTGAAGAGAATGGCTTTTTGATTTGTTTGCATTTATTTACAACACAACATAATCCAAACATACACAACAAAGGACAGAAAGTGGGACAAAAATAAGGGATAATCGTGGTTCTTTATAAGGGACACTCAAAATGCTGTAGCTACCACACAGTGTATGTCATTTCAGTGTCTGCGGTTAAGTGTGTGTGTGTGTAAATGCTCTCAGATATAAACACATTTGATTTACTTAACCTATTAATGCACAATTTAATCCTAAAAAGAAATCCTAGAAATGAATGTCAGTTGTTGCACACAAACCATCTTTTGTAGCATTAAACGCTAAAGTTCAAAAGTTTGGGGCAGTAAGAATTTGTTTTAAATTTATATTTTTATTAATAATAATTTTAAAGACAAAAAAGTTTTGTTCAGCAAGAATGCATTAAACATGTCAAGAGAGATAGTAAAGACATTTTAATGTTACAAAAGCTTTCTGTTTCTGCTTCAAATGAATGCTGTTTTTTTACTTTCTATTCATCAAAGAATCCTGAACTGTTTTCAACATGGATCTCCCATTACAGCATCACAGCTGAATATCATGACTTGTTTGCAGTATAATCTACAAATGCATACACAAACAGATGTTCCTGCCACGTTTAGTGAAGTTTATGCATCAATAACGCTAATATAAGTAAGAAGTGTTTTACCTTAAAAACTGATACCTTAAACCTTACCTTACCTTAAACTCACAGCCTCTCTTCTGAACTCGCTGATAAGCAGAAGAATGATGAAGCTGATGTTTTGAGTGATGGGGCGTATACAGGTGTGCGTTCCTTCACGTGGGACGATTTACATGTGAATCTCTTTGCACTCGCGTGGGTGTGGTCACATTAAAGATAATGAAGCTTCACTTGACAAACTGGACCTCTCGCTGTTTTCATACGGATTAAATAAACAGAGAATATTTGTTTCTATTTATTAGAATATAGTTTTCTCTGAGTTACAGCTCATTTTCTGACGCATTTCAGAATGGACTTCACAGGAGACAGGCGGGCGAACGCGCATCCTGTTTGTTTCCTTTATTTAACAAAAAGCGCAACATTTAGTTTTTATTTTGAGTGTACATAAATAAAAGTAGACACTTTAAGCTTTGTAAAGATATATCGTTCATGTCTGTGAGGCCAAAAATGACGAGCGGAGTATTGAGGAGACATGAGGAAAACTCCAGCAAAACGCGCCGGCGTGTTCTTCAGGTTAAATCCTGTTCAACTTCAAAAGCATTATTCTGTGTAATTTCATGAGAGTTTTGTAAAGCCTCTCAGGCTCTTTGTATTAATGGGGCACTACATGAAATGTGCAGTAATAAATAATAATGTTATGTTAAGTCACATTTCTCAAGCTAATTGTGATACGAGAATACTGTAATTTATGATGGCTCTACATATCTATTAGATTAGAATATGTATCTTTTATTTTGATCTCTTTTCATTTGTCTCTAATTTCCCTTCATAACTTGAACTACATTTGATTCTGTAACCACACACAGGTGTTTCCACAAGTGTAATTATGTGAATTATAGATTGTGGGTTTGATGTGGCTTGAGTTCAAAGTGAAACATGAATGTGAGTTTTTGTAAAGCGTCTCAGGCACTTTGTGTCACTGGACTCCAACATCTCTCAGAGCACAATAATAGAGAGCTGAATCTGACAGAGTTACACTGTTAATAATGAGTTCAGTGGAGGTTCGAGATGTAGTCGACTGAAACCGACGGTCTGGTATATCTCAGCACTGCTCTCTGATCGAGCACCTTTCCACAGTAAATACTGCGGTTCTGTGTTTGGATACTGTCTGTACCAGTAAAGCCAAACATTATTGCTGTTAGTTTCATATGAGCAGCTCAGGTCACAGACTCTCCTTCTCTCCTGATTATATCCTTGTCTTTTGGTTCAATGCTGTCAGCAAATACACCTGCAAGAGAATCAATTATATTTCATAAAAGCTTAACTAAACCCGTCCTTTCTGTTGTTACAGTAACAGTGCTATGAATGAACAACATTAACATTAACAGTAATATCAGCATTATCTATTAAATAATGTGCATTAACACTTTGAATCCTCAACATATTTTAGTGCTGATATATGAAGTGCACTTTACCTGGTGCTGTTATAAGAATCAGTAGAATACATCTCTCCATGGTGGGACATTTACTGAATAGTCCTATCAGTATATGCTTTATGATTTTAAACGCATGAATGTAATGAGAGTCATTTGTGCAGATATATTGTCTGTAAATGTGGGTGTGGTTTGGGTTTCTGATATGTAAACCCCTTCTGTCTTGCCACATTAAAACTGATCATATCGCGATGCTTTGCAAACTCTGCTGTGTGTTAATGAGTTTTGGAGGAGGCGTGGCTTTAGAGACGCTATAAGGGAGGCTGGGATCTCATGCTTTCAAAGCTAACTTGCTATTGCTAGCCGCTCTGAAAATTGCCTGCCCTACCTTTAACCTTTGTTCTTGACTTAAATAAAATGTGAAATAAAATCTTTAATCTAGAACTATGCAATTAAAACCTTAACCATCATGTAAGAACAACAAGAACCAGTAAGTGGATAACATAAAGTGTCTACAAACATTACAACCGTCACATTTGATGTTTTATGTCTATGTTTCAGTTTAAATAGCCTTTGTTGAAGACTTTACAGAGCTGTTATTGTTGTGGAAAATTCTAAGTCTCAATAGTCTTCAGTTCTTTAAAGAAAAATTGTCTGAGTCGAAGTTCCAGGTCTTCAGGAAAACTAACTTTATTGTAAGTACAACAAAGTGAGATGCCAGCTGAACATCTGACTCTTTCAGGATAAAACTTCATGTCTTATACATTTTCTTATCGTCTTTCATCCAATTGACACTCTTCCACGTACCTTTTCCTTTTTAACTCCACCCCACAGTTTCGCCACAATTAGACGCACACTTTATCATGTTCCATACATATTGGTGGAAAATCCCCAGCTTTCTAACTTTCTTAAAAACACTCATATAACCTTCATAGGACAGTCTCCCAGCGCTTCACACCTAATTTATGACTGGTTCCCGTCACCCCTCACCAGTTTCCCACACAATAAATATAGTCTTCCCTTGTTTTTCATATTTCGATGGACGACAGACCCTGGTCTTTAATATACGGCCAAAGCCTCCCTACAACACAGATGAGGCCCACTGAGGCCTACTAGAAAATTAATTTCCTCCACATTATCAGCAGTCTCGTCTGAGTTTGACTGTTTTGCTATTGCTGGGGATTTTAACATTCACAATGCTAATACTGAATCCAGCAAAAGATCTCATGACTGTTCTAAACACTTTTGATCTGACTCCGCATGCACACGGACCACACAATCATGGACACACTTTATCCTCGTGCTGAGGTCAGTCAGACTCGTCCACTATTTCAGAAATTAATCACTATGTCTGATTTCGAGGCAAGTGATGGTAAAATTTTGGGTTTGGTAAAAGGTTGTGATTTGCAGTAAATCTCTCCTCAAAGTCTTTGTCATTCAGTACATCTGTACCAACTATCGTCATCATGTATTTGGGGATCCCATTCCTCTGTTGCTGGTACCAGAAGAGAGACGGGGCTGGATCACTGGTTTCATATGTGCAGTTAATCGTTACTGATCTGCCTTCAAAAGCAGTTTGAGCTCTTGTGTTCTGCTCAACACTCTCCAGAGATTCACACACTGGAACAGAAGTTAAAGCATTATCAATTCATATTCTGCATGTTTTAATATATCTATGGCACATTTAGAGACTCAAAAGGATCCTACTCACCCCAGAAATACATTATACAGAAGATCAGATGTGTTTCCCAGTGAGCCATTATAATAACTGTTGTGTGTGACTGAAATATGTAAATCCACTGGAGAGTGTGCAGTTGTTTCAGCTCGTCTTTGATAAGCCTGTTTTACTGTCACACATTTATCAGCTGGGAGGAGCTTGATCTGATGAATGCACACATGCTGGTCTCTTTCCGTATAATTATTTGTGTTATTTATTTTTATTCATTTAGTCTGTTGTTTATAAAGTATATTTTATCTTCTGTTCATTTCTCTGTTACGTAACTTTATGTTCTGTTGAGTTGCTGTTTTTGTAAATGAATATCTCTGTGATGGATCTCACTCTCTCTTCATCTTTGGCCATTATTTTCTTTATATTTTAGTAATCTGTGTCTTTAATAGCAAGGTAGGAGATCATTTAAATACAAAGTTTATATTTCCCCTGGTTGAGAATATATGAGAGATCAAGTATTTATGAAAGCAACCCTTGTCATCACCTTATGAAAAATCTAGATATAAATGTATATGTGTTAAAGTTTGCACTGCATACCATATCAACAGGATAACTTTGACTTCAGGCCCGTTTCTTCAGCAGGTGTCGCCACATTTACTGTCTCTGTGGTTCCTTCGAGGAACTCGCACTCGCGTCGGGACGACACTTTGGGCCACATTGATTTCTATATGGAGGAATAGTTCACCTAAAAATTAAAATTACATCATCATTTACTCACCCTCAAGAATTTCTTTCTTCTGCTGAACACAAAAGAGGATGTTTATTTTTGAAGAATATGGGTACCCAATCAGTTGATGGTCCCCATAATGAGAAGCGGGAACACTGAACACAGGAACACATGATAAGGAGGAAAACAAACTAAATGTCCATGAAAACTAAGATGAACTGAACATAACTGGGGCAACTATCCCTTTAAGGACAACATTTAATTTAGCAGACTTGAAGAATATCACTTTAGTATCCCAAAAGTACAATTGTAGGGTATTAATATGAAGAACGGTACATAAATATGTAAATGTATTTGTAGTGTACTTAACATAAAATAAATGTACTCAAACGTACATACTCATTAGATTGCTGTTGTTCAAAGCAATAATGGTGTGTGTGAGTTCTTGTAAAGCGTCTCAGGCACTTTGTGTCACTGGGCTCCAACTCTCAGAGCACAATAATAGAGAGCTGAATCTGACAGAGTTACACTGTTAATAATGAGTTCAGTGGAGGTTCGAGATGTGGTCGACTGAAACCGACGGTCTGGTATATCCTCACTGCTCTCTGATCGAGCACCTTTATACAGTAAATACTGCGGTTCTGTGTTTGGATACTGTCTGTACCAGTAGAGATAGATGTCATTGCTGTTAGCTTCATATGAGCAGCTCAGCGTCACAGACTCTCCTTCGCTCCTGATTATATCCGTATCTTTGTCTTTTGGTCCAATGCTGTCAGCAAACACACCTGGAATAATATAAGACACTTCACAAATCAAATCCTTTCAATGAAACTAAAAAGGAGACATAAAACCACACATGCATGTCAAATTGATGTCAAATTTACTCTGTACTCATTGATACAATGCACTGCTTAACATGCATTTAATAATTGTTATTGATTTACCTGATATAATTATGAGGATCAATAAATACCTCTCCACGTTGATATTTCAGATCTGAATATTTTCTCTAATATTTTTAAAAATATGGACAATTGTACTGTGTTGTTTTGAATTATAAATTATACCATAGTTAATAGTGTACATAAATCATAAATGAATGCCCTAGAGAACTGATATGCTTTATAGTAATAATGTGCGTGTGGTTTGTGATAAGACCCGCCCCCTTTTCTGCCAATACACATCAAGCATCACTTTTGATCTGTTGACTGTCAGAACTATTATTATAATTTAACATTATTTATATTTGTGAGCTGAAATGATCAATACAATGATAATAAATTAAGCTTTTGTAAATATACATGTTTGACAATGAATGAAAAATTGAAAAAGATAAACCGTATCCTCTGGTCTGCATTCTGCTAATATATGATAATACTGTTACAAATGGCATTATTCAATAAAAAATAAGTTTCATAGCAAGAATAAGTGATGCCGCTATTACCGCTTCCAGCCATAGCTGCATTGTTTGATAGTGGTGTCAGCTGATTCAGTGTCGTCTGAGAGAGAAGTCTGATGTTCAGAGCTCTGGTTTTGTTGCTGATAGCGAGGAGGATCTCAGTGCACTGTCAGACGCACATGCTTAACAATAGAAAGATACAGTAGCATCCTCTCATGGTTTCTTTCAGCTATTGCAAAAGGTTGAAATGCCATTTTCTCACTTTAAACATGTCCCTACTGTGACATAGTTTTAAATGCATTATTTGGTAACACAAAGCGTATCGATGCGTGCGCATGAGTGTAAAATGATGAATTTCAAGGGAAGATCAGCATAATAAAGTCAGATACTAAAACATGAACATTATACTTTCCTGTTGATTGATGTAAATCAGTAAAACTTGTAAATGGATTGGAGTGTAATGACAGGCCTTTATAGCTAAACCAGGAGTTATCCCAGAATCTTATGAATCATAATTCAACACTCTTTCATTGTTTTTGTGATATTGGTTCTCGATTTGTTTCATGATCAGTTATTTAGTCTTCTTTAATTTACAATTAAAATATGTTATAATTAATACAGCATAAAACTAGGTATCAGTTACTGATGAACCCATTTTTGATGTTCATCGGGTGTTACCATATCCTCTCATTTATAGTCTCTGTGGTTTACAGAAGATATGTTTGTGGTTTAATACTCATTAGATTGCTGTTGTTCAAAGCAATAATGGTGTGTGTGAGTTTTTGTAAAGTGTCTCAGGCACTTTGTGTCACTGGCCTCCAACTCTCAGAGCACAATAATAGAGAGCTGAATCTGACAGAGTTACACTGTTAATAATGAGTTCAGTGGAGGTGTGGGATGTAGTCGACTGAAACCGACGGTCTGGTATATCCTCACTGCTCTCTGATCGAGCACCTTTGAGCAGTAAATACTGCGGTTCTGTGTTTGGATACTGTCTGTACCAGTAGAGATAAACATAACTGCTGTTAGTTTCATATGAGCAGCTCAGCGTCACAGACTCTCCTTCTCTCCTGATTATATTAGTATTTCCTCCTATTGGTCCAATTCTATCAGCAAATCCACCTGAAATACAGTCAATCATATACTGCAATATATCATGATCTAATAAGGTTATTTGTTGTTTTACTATAGATTTACTTTACCTGAAACTGTGATGAGCATCATGAGTAGCATTTGCCTTTCCTCCATCTTAACTGAAGTCCACTTTAAAGATCAGAGTGTTTGTTTATTAAATCGATTTGTCAGATTTGCGTCCCTGATTTATTGATTGTTGATTTATAAGTTAAGAAGTATGCTGAAGAGTCAGTGATGGATGAATGAATGCACTGGGACGGACTGAAGTTCTGTTGTACTAATGTAGGTGTGGTTAGTGAAACATGGTCACGCTCTGAGCTTTAGAAGGAAATGTTGAGCAGAGTTTTATTCAGACAGCAGGTGCTTGTCTAATGTGAATAAAACAGCCCGTGAGGTTATGTTGCCCCTATTGTTGGAGCTCAGAACAGCATGTTTTGTCCATTTGCTTTAAAGTGCTTTAAAATGTGCTGTTCGAGTCACTTTCATTGACATTCATTTTTATATACAATCACTTGAGTGTTGTGTCTCACACATGCACAAAACACTTATAAAACTGATATGTACAATCTTACGGATCTACTAATATAAGAACGTTATAATAACATTAAGTATCTGTGTGATAGACAGAAATAAGGATTCTATAACAATAATTATCCAAATTTGCATAAAGTGTATTTTTGTTGCTTACAGTTAAGTTTGAAATGAAATGGAAATATGAAGCAGATAAGATTTTATTTGTTTTGTTTTCTGGATGTTCATGATGATAATTTACCCTCTATTTATTTATTAATGTTAAATTGTTAATAAAGGCCTTTCCATGGGTTTGTGTAAGAAAACATATCTATCTTCCGCCAGACTGCCTTCTGTATTTAACTTACGGAAGAAGCGGAACTGGCACAGCGATGAGGTCGGACGAGAGAAAGCATTTTGAACTGTGAGAGGCGTTACACTTTCTTCAATTTCATGGCTTCGCTTCAGAAGACCTTTATTAACCCCTGGAGCCGTGTGGAGCGCTTTTATGATGGATGGATGCACTTTTATAATGGATGGATGCACTTTATGATGGATAGATGCACTTTATGATGGATGGATGCACTTTTATAATGGATGGATGCACTTTTATGATGGATAGATGCACTTTTATGATGGATGGATGCACTTTTTTATGATGATAGATGCACTTTTATAATGATGGATGCACTTTTATAATGGATGGATGCACTTTTATGATGGATAGATGCACTTTTATGATGGATGGATGCACTTTTATGATGATAGATGCACTTTTATAATGATGGATGCACTTTTATAATGGATGGATGCACTTTTATGATGGATAGATGCACATTTATGAGCTTCACATTTTGGGCTGCCATAGAAGAATGGTCAAAAATTCCCATAAACACTCCTAAACCTTGTGGAAAGCCTTCCCAGAAGAGTTGAAGCTGTTAGAGCTGCAAAGGGTGGGCTGACTCCATATTAAACCCTACGGATTAGGAATGGGATGGCATTGAAGATCATGTGCATGTAAAGGCAGGCGTCACAAAACATTTGGCAATATAGTGTATGTCTTCTTCAACAACTCAATCCTGGAAAGACCCATGTGCTTTTGTCAAAACTGAACTGGACATGTAATTTTATCCCAAGCTTTATTTCAAGGAACAGAATATATTCCTGTCTGCTGGATGGTGAGTGATTGTCTTGGTATTTTGCAGTCCATTTTTGTATGGATTATAACTACATTCTTAGCCAGCTCTAAATGCCTTTTCTCTTCGAGGATGCCATATTTGCAGCATAATTTAATATCAGAGAGACGAGAGAGAGAGAGAAAATAACTCTTAGAAATATGACTGCAATAGAAAAATGATGAGAAGGTTTTTGTAGGGTGCAGTTGTGTTTCCTGTGACTGTGGGCCTCAGAGCACAGTAATACAGAGCAGAGTCTGATACAGATGCAGAGGAGATCTCCAGATACACACGGCTTTCCTTCTTTTCAACTTTAACACTGAATCGTGGATCTACATCAGACACCCGAGCTTCTTTTTCATTACTGTAGGTGAGTACCAGAAATTCAGGTTTTGATCTTCCATGCTGACGGTACCAGTGGAGATAATCTTGACCTCCAGAGGCAGAAAAACTACAGGATAATGAAACACGTGAGCCTTCCTCAGCAAAAACATCCGTTTGGTTCGGTTTGATGACATTTCCAAATACAGCAGCTGAAACAGAAAAGATACATTTGTGAGTTTTAGTGAGATGTTTTTAATAAAAGCTTATTTTCTTTCTTTTTGTTCTACAAACAAACTATAATAATTAACCCAGTAACACACCAGCTGAAGCCCAGAGCAGAATAACTGAATGCAGATCCATTGCACAAGTGTCCTCTCAGAGAAGAGTCAGACTGAAGCGTCTCTGTCACACACGATGAGATCCTGTGAGATCTGTGAACACTGAGTCCCTCCTCTCTGAGACTCATCATGTCTATATTTCACACTTGGGGAACAGAAGAAAGAGCCAATCACACTCATCAATGTTTTCTCTGTGCTATTCATGTGTTTATGTGTGACTTTGAAATATGTTTTATATAGGAAATGTATTTATGTCCTGAAAATTAAAATTCAATTCTTCTGCATTTACAAAGAAGGCTATGTTTGAAAAGTTTAAGAATTTGAACTGAATTGTTCAATCCCACTGGAAGCTGAGCTGAATCTTTTCTGTTTCTGCATTCAGCCTATGGGGACTTGACCGAACGACTCAAACCTGAAGACTCGAGAGGTGAACTAATCTTTTCTGTTTCCGGACTGCATGCATTGCATATGTGGATCAAACCCCAGGACACAAGACGTGAAATAATCTTTTCAGGAACAGACGTGATAAAATGTGAAGTGACAAAAGAAAGAACGATTTGGATCGGCAGGTGAGGTGAACTAACAGACTGCATACATAGCCTGAAGCAAGCTAAACAATTAATTAATCATTTCTTTCTCAAAGTTTGGCAATGGCTGCATTAACTTATAGTTTATTTTTATTCCAAAAGTACTACATTTAACATGTAACATTTTAATTAGATTCTGTTGAAATGAACAAAATGACTTGAAAAGATTCATTCATTTTGCTGAACGAGATTCAAAGATCCGAGTCAGTAAAATGATCCGAACTTCCCACTGCTACACAAGGAGCAGAGGATGCGTTAAACATGAAAATGCCAGTGCCAGCTGGTATAAGTGAGGATACTGATGCTTCTGTTGAGCCCAATGTACTAGTGGATCCTCAGATCTTGTGAGATTTACTTCGATCAATACCGGTCCACTTCAGCACAAGCATCTGTTGCACTTGAGCTCCTTCTACTGTGATCAACCGTGCCATCCAGCAGATGCCAAAGGACACCTAATTTTGGGCTTGATCGACACTGGGTCGATGGTGTCAACGATCGCAGAGAGTAGCTTCCGCAAGAATTTTGAACAAGGGGTCAAAACATGTCAGTGGTTACAGCCGGACTGCTAATGGGCTTGAGATACCATACATTGGTTACGAGAGTTGGATGTGGAGCTTTGTGGTAAGGTAATGTCAAAGTGTGGCGTGCTAGTAGTGAGGACCCTCCAGGTGGTCTTAGTACCCAAGTTCCAGGTGTTTTGGGGATGAACGTGCTTCAGCGCTGCTACCAGGAGCTTTTTGGCCAGCATGGCTCGGCATTATTTAGCTTACCATCTCTGTTAGAAGCTCCGAGTATTATGGTTCAGGCTCTTCAGCACTGTTGTCAGGTTAGTACCCAGCCTTTAAAGGACCGTGCAGGCAAGGTTCGAGTACGTGGTCACTGGGCGTGTTGTATTCCTGGTGGCACAGTGAAGTTGGTAGCCGCAACCTGTTCAAGGCAATTTGCGAACACTACTGTCCTCTTTGAACCCTTTGAGAGTGGGTTGCCTGCCGGTTTGTTTGCAGCTCCCGCGTTGATCTGTGTGAGCAGTGGTACTGCTTATGTACCAGTAGTGAATGTAGGCACCTTAGATGCTAACTAAGATGGCGCCGCGGATGGCTGCTTCGGTGTTGAGCTCTTCAGTTATTGTTTTGTTTTTGTTTGTTTGTTCTGCTTTTAGTCATTCTTTTCCGATCACTTTCACCAAAGACGAACTACTGGACATTAGGAAACACACACCAGACAATATGTCTGCAGTTTTTGATTATTCAGACGTTTTGTTTGATATCCTCGTTGGAGTCGCGACTGTTTCTTTAAATCGCGTGGCCAGACGCAAGCGGGGGAAGCGAGCCGGTGCGCTGGTTAAACTCCTGCGCTGACCTCCGCACTCCTCTTCCCAGTATTCATCTTGGTAATCGCCGCTCTCTTCCTAATAAAACAGACAAACTGCTTCTCCTCACCCGGATTAACAAGGATTTTTCCAACTCTGCTGCACTGTGCTTCACTGAAACCTGGCTGAGTGAAGCCATACCGGACAACGCACTACATCTGCCGGGCTTCCAGCTATTCCGAGCAGATCGCATCACGGAACTAACCGGGAAAACGAGAGGTGGAGGTTTGTGTTTCTACATCAACGAAAGTTGGTGTTCAGATGTAACAATGCTGAAGAAGATGTGCTCTCCTAACCTAGAGGCCCACTTCATAAACTGTAAACCTTTCTATTCACCGCAGGAGTTTTCCTCGTTTATTCTCGTGAATGTTTACATTCCTCCAGACGTGTGTGTCAGTGCGGCAGTACAACAGCTGGCTGAACAAATAGCTGAGACTGAACAAAAGTATCCAGACTCTCTTTTAATCATTCTTGGGGATTTTAACAAAGCAAATCTCTCCCGTGAACTGCCAAAATACAGACAGCACATTACATGTCCCACCAGAGACAGTAATATTCTTGACCACTGCTGCACCACAATAAAGAATGCATACCACTCCGTCCCATGGGCAGCTTTGGGGCTTTCTGATCACTGTGTGGTTCATCTTATACCATCCTACAGGCAGAAACTGAAATCAGCTAAACCTGTAATAAAGACTGTAAAAAGATGGACTATTGAAGCAGAGCGGGACCTACAAGCTTCGATTGCACTGATTGGAATGTCTTTGAAGCTGCTACCACTGATCTGGATGAGCTCACAGATACTGTAACATCATACATCAGTTTCTGTGAGGATACATGCATTCCTACCAAGACATTCTTATCATTCACTAATGATAAACCATGGTTTACTGGGAAACTCAAACAGCTTCGTCATGCCAAAGAGGATGCTTACAGAAGTGGGGATAGGGTCTTGTATAACCAGGCCAGGAACAGACTGACAAAGGAGATCAGAGCTGCTAAAAGAAGCTACTCTGAAAAGCTGAGAAACCAGTTTCCTTCTAACAACCCTGCTGCTGTCTGGTCAGGCCTGAAGAATATCACCAATTACAAGCCACCATCCCCCCGACCTGCTGAGAATCAACATCTGGCTGATGAGCTGAATGCATTTTACTGCAGGTTTGAGAAACCCAATCTCACACCTCACACTCGCTCTGATCTGCACTTCACACGCCCCCAACACCTCCTGCACCCCCTCTCCTCCCCCGCCATCCAACCTGAGCTTAAGGTCTGTGTGGAGCAGGTAACCAAAATCTTCAAAAGACAGAAGATAAGGAAAGCTTCAGGCCCAGATGGCATCTCATCTGCTTGTTTGAAAGCCTGCGCTGACCAACTGGCCCCAGTCTTCACGCAGATCTTCAATAGATCATTGGAGCAGAGTGAAGTTCCCGTTGCTTCAAATGCTCAACCATCATTCCTGTCCCCAAAAAACCCCAAATCACTGGACTTAATGACTACAGACCTGTCGCTCTCACATCTGTGGTCATGAAGTCATTTGAAAGACTGGTTCTGGACATCACTGGACCCTTGCTGGATCCTCTTCAATTTGCCTACAGAGCAAACAGGTCTGTGGATGATGCGGTCAACATGGGACTGCATTATATCCTGCAACATCTTGACAGACCTGGGACTTATGCAAGGATCTTATTTGTGGACTTCAGTTCAGCCTTCAATACCATCATGCCTGATCTTCTTACAGCTAAACTGACCCAGTTCTCCATGCCATCCTCAATCTGTCAGTGGATCACCAGCTTCCTGACAGACCGGCAGCAGCGAGTGAGACTGGGGAAACTCACATCCAAGACTCTTACTACCAGCACTGGCGCCCCCCAGGGGTGTGTTCTCTGTGTGAGTGAGGAAGAGTGCAGGTAAAATCATCACAGACTCCACTCACCCTGGACACTTCCTGTTTGAACTGTTACCGTCAGGACGGCGACTCCGATCACTGGCCACTAGAACATCTAGGCACAGGAACAGTTTCTTCCCACAGGCCATTTCCTCTTGAACAGTATACTTGAAAAGTATATATATATATATATATACTTTTATTTTATACTATTTTTCATATTTGTATATTTGTGTTCATGTTGTGTTGTATTGTATATGTGCACTGGAAGCTTCAGCACCAAGACAAATTCCTTGTGTGTGCAAGCACACTTGGCAATAAAGCTCTTTCTGATTCTGATTCTGATTCTGAGATGTTATGTTGTATCCACATAGCACTTTGGGCATATTGAACACTGTTTTGGTTGTCAGTTTGCCCACTAATGTCGTTGAGGTTAAGTCAGCTACAGTTACGGTTACTTCTCATCCCCCTCCAGTAAGTTCTGTGCTCAGTCAGATTGATGCCATGGACTTGTCCATGTCCTTGTCCATGCACGACTCTGCGAGCTGAACCACAGAAGCTGAACCACAGAAGTTTGGGTATTAATGTACCACTGGGGGTACAATGGGTCCTGGAGGATGAGCGAGTAGGTTCCTTGGATCCCCAAGTTGTCACTCAAGCAGCTGTTAGGTGTTTTCCGAGTTATTCGGCTGATGATATAAGGTCTTTACAAAGAACTGACCTGGTCCTAGGTGAGGTCCTGCGATTTTGGGAGAGAAGGATGTTTCCCAGTCGAGATGAGCGTCGTCTGCTTTCTAAGCCAGCTTTAGCCCTGCTCCGTCAGTGGGAGAGGTTGATAGAGCAGGATGGGGTGGTTTACCGCCATGTCCTCCGTTCTGACGGGGGGGAAGAATTTTTACAGGTCTTACTTCCAGTCTCAGGTGTTGACATCATTGCATCAGGAGCATGGCCATCAAGGAATTGAGCATACTACTGAGTTGCTAAGGCAGTGTTGTTATTGGCCCGGAATGGTGCTGGAGATAGCCCAGTGGTGTCGGGACTGTGAGCGATGCCAAGTGGCTAAGGATACACAACCTCTTGCTCAAAGCTTCATGAGCCATTTGGTTGCCTCTCGCCCCAATGAAGTCCTGGCAATAGATTTTACCATCTTAGAGCCATCACGGACAGGTATAGAGAATGTATTAGTGATGACGGATGTCTTTACTAAATACACTATGGCTGTCCCAACTCGGGACCAGAGAGCAGAGACTGTAGTTAGGGTATTGGTGATGGAGTGGTTTTATAAGCTGGGTGTGCCAAAGCGAATTCACTCAGACCAAGGTCGCAATTTTGAATCTCAGTTGATGCAACAGTTGTGTAAGTTGTACAAGGTTGAGAAGTCTCGCACTACTCTCCTACCATCCGGCCGGCAATGGCCAGTGCGAGCGGTTCAATCGTATGCTGCACAATTTGTTGCGTACCCTTCCAGTCTCAAGAAAAAGGGATTGGGTGTCTTGTCTCCCACAAGTATTGTTTTGTTACAATACCACCCCCCACCAAACCACTGGCGAGTCACCGTATTTCTTGATGTTTGGGCAGGAACCCAGACTACCAGTGGATTTCTTGTTGGGTAGAGTTCAGGATGTGGTACCTGGTACGGTACATGATTGGGTGGTAGAACATCAAGCCAGGCTCCAGGTCGCCTTTGAAGGGGCCCATGAACGGATGCAGGCAGCTTTAGATCGTTGAAAACTAACCACGATCAGCGTGTTCGGGATGTTCCTTTGGCCGAAGGTCAATTGGTCTATCGCCAGGACTAGTCTAGGTCGTAACAAAATTCAAGATTTGTGGAGTTCTGTGGTGCACCGGGTTGTGAGGGCACCGAAAAGAGGGTGGTGCAGTTTACTCTGTTGTACCAGTGCACGACCCTGACAGGGTAAAGCATCTTCATCGTTCCTTATTGGAGGCCCGAAATCAGGGAGAACAGTCTATGCAGTTGCAGGACAATAGTTTTCCAGTTCAATGTGAGGTTGGACAGGAGGAAGAATTGGATGAGGCAGACTGGTTACTGGTGGGCTCTAGAGAAGATCAAGTCCCTGTGGTTCCCGGTCCTGCAGAATTGGGTGGTGAAAAATCACCATCTGCTGGGTCAGGAGTGTGGACGGAAGGAGTGCCTTCAGAACCGGTAGGACATGGCTCAGGAGCAGGACAGGTTAGTGAGGTGCCTGTAGGCTCAGAGGGTCTTGACCGTTCCATCTCAGGGGAACCTGGTGTTCGTCGGTTGGGACGATCAACGGCCGGCCATCATTCTAATGTTCACCGAATAGTGCCTAATACTCTTGCTGGCTTTAGCACTGTTTCTGCACTCTTTAGGCCATGGAATTGAAGTTATCGTCGAGGCGATGACGCAAGATTTTGGAGGAGATTGTAGCAGATTAGCTAATATGGGCGGGTCGTTTGCGTGGTACCATCTATAAAAGGCATGGCTGTAGGCATGGCTGTATGCATCTAGGCAGGCGTCACTTCCTGCATGTTCTTGTCTCCATTGGCACAGTTTAACGTGCACGCTGGATTTGGTCAGGTGAGGCAATGCGGGATTTGGCATCACTGTTTGATCTGTGTTTTTGAGCGTACCACTGTTAATCTGCATTTCGCGATCGTTTGTGCAATCTTAGTGTTCAAGAGAGTGTGGAATCCTGCTGTCTTGTGCGCACAGTTGCATCCATCTGCCTTTGCAGTATTTTGAGCGGTAGATGAGCGAACAGTACGTTTGTTCTCCCCCAGATATGTAGTGAGTTTTATGTAATTTATTTCTCAGCCGTGGAAGCACTGCGAGCCAAAATGTATGTATTTTAGTGTGTGGTATACTGGCGGCTTGTTCAGTTCATTCAGGTTTCCAGTTCCCGTGGCCATTTGGTGAGTAGATGATCAGTTATTGTCTTCATGGATGATCATAAACTAATTCCATGTCTCTTGCATAGGACTGGAGGGTGAATAACATCGGTGCAGTGGCAACACTGCTGTTTTGCTCCTGTATAATTGTCACTGGATTCAAACAGCTCCGGTTACGGTCGTCCTGGACCTGTGCTTAAGGGGCTGCGTTCTTTATTTTGATTTATGTGTTTTATTATTTTGTGTTAAAACATTATTTTGGAAGTGTTGTGTTAATGTTTTTTTTGAGTCTTTGTTTGTTTGAAGTATCTTTTGGATGTTTTGTTTGTGTTATGTTGCAATTGTTTTTGGTCTATTTCCTGTGACGTTTCACTTTGTTCTAATTGTCTGAGGTTGTTATAATTTGTGGATATTGTCTAATTGAATTATGTGATCTTGTGTAGGATTACTGTATTCGTGTGTGTGCTTGTGTGTATGTGTGTGTGTGGTGGTTGTGTGTTTCTGTTTAGGAGCTGCTGGCCTTTTGATCAGGGTGGACGATCTCTTTCTTGGTGGTGGTATTCTTCTTTGATGGCGTGGTCTGCAGTGTGCACTGGGATCTTTTTGTTACGTGAGTGTGTGTTGGTTTAGGAGAATATTTATTGACTTGTCATCCCTGTGATTTAGGCTGCAGCTCCTTAATGTGAATTATAAGTTTTTTCTTTTGGGTTCAGTGATAATTCTATTTTGTCAATAAAAGTTTCGTATTTTTTTATGCCGGTGTCTCCACAATTTCTTCGCCACTGGGTAGGGAACCCGTGTTAAAGGTTCTTCTAAGTAAGATTCCTTGGGTGGAACTCCCAAGGTGGCGTAGTCTGGCAATATTTGCTAAAAGTTAAGTAACGGCCGCGAGGCGACACACACGCTCACCTTGCCATATCTCTGGTATGCTCTTCATGCCACATTGGAAACCAATTGTTCCCATTAATTCTCTGACATACATATTACTGTAACTGTCAGTCACATCTGTCTTCATCTCTGTCTGTGTTTCTCTCTTGTCTCTCATTGTAACAGGTTTTTGTCTAGAGCTGTTGTGTTTCCTGTGACTGTGGGCCTCAGCGCACAGTAATACAGAGCAGAGTCTGATACAGATGTAGAGGAGATCTCCAGATACACACGGCTTTCCTTCTTTTCAACTTTAACACTGAATCGTGGATCTACATCAGACACCCGAGCTTCTTTTTCATTACTGTGAGTGAGTACCAGAAATTCAGGTTTTGATCTTCCATGCTGACGGTACCAGTGGAGATAATCTGAAGCTGAAGAGGAATAAATGCAGGATAATGAAACATTTGAACCCTGATCCTCAAATACATCTATTTTGTCTGGTTTGATGTCATTTCCGAAGACTGCAGCTGAAAAATAAAAAGCACACACAGCTTTTTAGTGAGATTGTTCTTTAGTAAAACTCATTGTTGACAAAAATAAACAACCAAATGAATATACACACCTGCTGAGACACAGAAGAGAATAACTGAATGAAGATCCATTATACTGCACAAGTGTTCACTCAGAGAAGAGTCAGACTGTCTCTGTCAGACATCACTACATCATGTCAGATCTGTGAACACTGAGTCCCTCCTCTATAAGCCCGTCATTCACACCTGAGCTACACAAAACAGAAGCCAATTACTCTCATTAATGTCTGTTCTAGTGTTTTGTGTTGTAATTTAGGCTGTTATACATGTAATAAACCCTGTAAGTCCTGGAAAAACAATTTCTCCTGCAGTTTGATCAGTCCCACAGTTTCCACTGCATTTGATACATTTGGTTGTATTCAATTAATGTTCAATTTAAAATTTTCACTCATGCAGGTTATTCAATTTTACATCTCCAATATAATATTCAGGTCCTACCATAGTGTTTTTGTAGTAGTATTGTTGTTTTTAATAATAAATCCACATGGAAGGACTTTAGAAAGGGTTCGTTCACCCAAAAGTGAAATCTCCGTCATTAATTCCTCACCCCATGTCGTTTCCAAACCCGTGAGACCTTCTGTTCATCTTCAGAACACAAATTAAGATATTTCTGATGAAACCCGAGAGCTTTCTGACCCCACACAGACAACAACACAATGGCCACTTTCAAGGCACAGAAAGGTAGTAAAGAGATTGTTAAAATAGTTCAGCTTCCTTATATCCGCCTTGGCATTTGGGACAGGGCTCCACTCCATCCTCGTGTTCCCACAGGGATGGACTCAATGATCCTGGTCATACATTTCACTGAGCTCCAGCCACAGGTCCATAATCAATCAACGGAAACCACTCAACCACATGACACTGAACCAAAACACACGCTAAACACACCCAGAACAAACACAAGAACAGAACACTCGTTACTGTTATTCTATCTTTCATGTCAAAACACAGTCTTTAACAATGTATCATTACCAAATGTGTTGATTGTCAGTGGACATAAATTTGATGCATGAAATCAAAAATGAGAATTAATCTGTATGTAAGATAAAATTCATAGATTGCAGGATTATACTATTGAAAAAGAAAAATGGAGCGCAGCTGGAAGAAAACAAAATTAGAGATTTTTCGTAATTCATGGAAAGAGAGCATGATCGCATACAGAAAGGCCGTAAAACTGCTAGATCTGCTTATTTCTCGACTCTCTTAGAAGAAAACAAACACAACCCTAGGTATTTATTTGATACAGTGGCTAAGTTAACCAAAAATAAAGCTTCAACTTCTGATGTTTGTAAACAGCACAGCAGTAATGACTTTATGAACTTCTTTACGTGTAAGATCGATAATATTAGGAAGAAAATTATAACCATGCAGCCGTCTACTATAGTGTCACATGAGACAGAGCATTGTTGTGTCACTGAGAAAAATTACATTCATTCACTGCTATAGGAGAGGAAGAATTGGCTAAACTCGTTAAATCATCTAAATCAACAACATGTATGCTCGACCCTATACCGACTAGGCTATTAAAAGAGATGCTACCAGAGGTCATAGATCCTCTTCTTAATATCATTAACTCATCTTTGTTATTAGGATATGTACCGAAAACGTTTAAGTTGGCTATTATCAAACCACTTATTAAAAAACCTCAACTTGATCCTACAGAATTAGTCAATTATAGGCGGATCTCAAATCTACCCTTCCTGTCAAAAATACTGGAAAAGGCAGTGTCTTCACAATTATGTTCCTTTTTAGAAAGAAATGGCATCTGTGAGGATTTCCAGTCAGGATTTAGACCGTATCATAGTACTGAGACTGCTCTCATCAGAGTTACAAATGATTTACTCTTATCATCCGATCGTGGTTGTATTTCTCTATTAGTGTTACTCGATCTTAGCGCTGCATTCGATACTATCGACCACAACATTCTTTTGAATAGACTCGAAAATTATGTTGGCATTAGTGGAACTGCATTGGCATGGCTTAAATCATACTTATCTGACCGTTATCAGTTTGTAGCAGTAAATGAAGAGATGTCACACCGATCACAAGTTCAGTATGGAGTACCGCAGGGCTCGGTGCTAGGACCGTTGCTCTTCACCCTGTACATGCTACCACTGGGAGATATCATTAGGAAGCATGACATTAGTTTTCATTGTTATGCTGACGATACTCAGCTCTATATTTCTTCACGCCTGATAAAACTTACCAATTCACAAGATTAACGGAATGCATAGCTGATATAAAACATTGGATGTCTAGTAATTTCCTGCAACTTAATTCAGAAAAAAATGAATTTTTAATTATTGGACAAAAAAACTGCAAGTAGTAACCTAGAATACTGTCTAACACTCGATGGCTGCTCTGTCAAGTCCTCGTTGTCAGTTAGGAACCTGGGTGTGCTCTTTGATACCAATCTTTCATTTGAAAGCCACGTTTCTAACATCTGTAAAACTGCATTCTACCATCTTAAAAATATATCTAAATTACGGCACATCCTTTCGATGCAAAATGCTGAACAGTTAATTCATGCGTTCATGACCTCAAGGCTAGATTACTGTAATGCTTTACTGGGCGGTTGCCCTGCTCACTTAATAAACAAACTCCAGCTGGTCCAAAACGCAGCAGCTCGAGCTCTTACTAGAACAAGGAAGTATGACCATATTAGCCCGGTTCTGTCAACACTTCATTGGCTCCCTATTAAACATCGAATAAATTTTAAAATCTTGCTTATTACTTACAAAGCACTAAATGGTTTAGCTCCCCAGTATTTGAGTGAGCTCTTAACGCATTATACTCCATCACGTCTATTGCGGTCTCAAAACTCTGGCCAGTTGATAATACCTAGAATATCAAAATCAACTGCAGGCGGTCGATCCTTTTCCTATTTAGCGCCTAAACTTTGGAACAGTCTTCCTAGCATTGTTCGGGAAGCAGACACACTCTGTCAGTTTAAATCTAGACTAAAAACGCATCTCTTTACTATGGCTTACACATAAAACATTATCAATTTCTATTACTCAAATCAGTAAATGATTGTCAGGCTGCATTAACTAGGTCAGCCGGAACCGGGAACACTTCCCATAACACCTGATGTACTCGTTACATCATAAGAAGAATGGCATCTACGCTAATGTTAGTCTCTCTGTTTATACCGAGGTTTACTGCAGTCAGCCAGATCCAGGCCGTATCCAGATCAGATGGTGGACCAGCGCCTGGACATGACCAACGCATCCCTGAAGTGTCTGCAGAGAACATGTCAAATAAACTCCCCGTAAATGCTGCATCGACACAACATCCTCATTAAACCCGTCTTGGCGTGACGACTCCAATCTCTCGAATAATCTAACAAATATCTATTTGCCTAATATGAATTAAGACCTGCTATGTTGCCAGAATTATAATCATACACTGTTTGTTCGTCGGCCAGAGGAGAACTGGCACCCGACTGAGCCTGGTTTCTCCCAAGGTTTTTTTCTCCATTCTGACCCTGAAGGAGTTTTGGTTCCTTGCCACCGTTGCCTCTGGCTTTTGGCTTGCTCAGTTGGGGACACCTAAATTTCTTCTATATTACCGATCTGCACGCATTGATGCTATATGATACTGAAATGAGCTGGATAACATCACCGCTTCACCAGAACGGCTGTACAAATTCTGTTGCATTATTTTACTTTTAACAATGTGAAGCTGCTTTGAAACAATTGGACTTGTTAAAAGCGCTATATAAATAAAGGTGATTTGATTTGATTTGATATTGGAAAAACTCACAAAATGAAAAGACAAAGTCCCTTCTGTCTCACTTTAAGTCACACAGCGCCACCTCCTGGCAAAACAGTTTTCTGTACAATTTCAGTCCAATGGGAGATGTGAACCTTTGACTATATGAATTTATATGTTATGACCTGTTTCAGCAAAAGGACAGACTATTGCAGTGATGATGCATTGGCATTTGGGACAGGATGAAGTAAGATTGATCTTTCTTTAATGATGGCATGGGAGGTTTTGTATGATGCCGTTGGGTTTCCTGTCACTGTGGGCACCAGGGCACAGTAATACAGAGCAGAATCTGCCTGTACAGCAGAGGAGATCTTCAGATACACACGTTTAGTATCTTCATGAACTTCAGCAGAAAATCTGTCTGGTCTATGTTCACTCATAGCTCCACGTGGGAAGATGTAAAGGAGTTGTTGTGTCTCCTCAGGTTATTGTGCGGTGTTGTTAACCCAACACTTGGTTAGAGACTGCAGGAGAGCCAGCAGAGCCGTTAACCCAACAGACCCAACACTTGGTTAGATGTAATGTAATGTATTGTTTTATATGAATTAGCTGGCTCAGTGATTCTCACATCAGTTTGAAGCAAAAACTCTAGGCAACATCACCCATTAGGCTAAGTAAGGTGGACGCAAAACAGGTAAAGGGCCCCAAAACAGCTCTGACTCAACCCAACAGGAGTGGCTCTGAGAGACACTTAATGAAGTACAAAGAGTCCTAATGTCGAAAGAGTGTGAGATCTCAGCACCCCTACAACACACGATAGGCCAACTTACCTGACCTCCCTCTACTGGCTCCCTATTTTACTGCATGATGACAATTAAGACATTATTTTAAGAATGTATTTGTGTATAAAAGGAACCACATGGAACATGATATCTAAATATATCGTTAATGTTTCCCTGACGTTTTTCGTTTAACAGGCCTAAATTAAGCTCACACAGGTGTCACCACATATTTTATTACATTCATGCTGGATAGATTGGGGTTTTGATTGTGGTTTTCACTAGATCGGTTCAAAGTGAAAAGAGCTTCAGGTTTTTGTACGACATGTTTCATGTTTTGTGTCACTGGGCTCCAACTCTCAGAGCACAATAATAGAGAGCTGAATCTGACAGGCGTACATCAGTAATAGTGAGTTCAGTGGATGATTGAGATGCAGTCGACTGAAACCGAGGGTCAGAAGTGTGTTCATAAGCACTCGAACTCAGTGATTGAGCACCTTTGCGTAACAAATACTGCGGTTCTGTGTTTGGATACTGTCTGTACCAGTAAAGCCGAACATATTCACTACTTGTACTGTATGAGCAGCTCAGCGTGACAGTTTCTGTCTCTTTAGTGTTTTTGTCTGTCCCTTTATCTGGCTCAATGTTGTCTCCAGTCACCAAACCTGTCAACAATAAAAGTGAGTTTTGATTTGTCAAAGAAAGTTGACAAAATAATACTGCAAACACGTTTCATAGAGTATTTTACAGAAATGCAAATGACTAAATGAATATAAATGTAACACAAACACACAGTAGATCTTTATGTCGAGAGTTTCATGAGTTACTCAGTAAATAGTGTACCTGTTCCCACAATGAGAATAAGTATGAGGCGAGTGTCCATGATGAATGAGATCAGCTCAGCTCTCTGTTGAGGCTCTCAGTGCTCTGAGCTGGAAGAGACTTTACGCACACACACACACACACACACACACACACACACACACACACACACTTCCTCCTCGCTGAACTTCCTGCTGCTGTTTATGATGTTCATTGAACTGTGTTAAATAACTATACAATTCTTATTTTATTTTAAATATTTTGTATATAACACACAACATGAGAAGAATGTGAATTAAAATGTGTAGCTGGCGTTCATCTGTCTGAATGTGTGCACACATGATAGTGGTGATGATGGTGCATGCAATGGAGTATTTCTACAGGAAACATTAATGTTCAAAACTCTAGTCAATAAGCGCCACAATAAAGTCCAGCTATTGGCCAGAGAAACACACTGTACAGCGCACTATTATAGCAATGTTCTTCATTGATCATTATTATTGGCTCAATACTTGATTCCTGTACTTTTCTCTAGTTTCCTCATTTATCAGAAGAATGGAAATACTAACTCATGAAAATATGAAGAATATGTCATATTTATAGGGTTATGTTTTCTATTATATAAGTATATTTTCAATGCATTTTGTACAATATAAATGCATAACATAATATTGTCGTATGACTGTATGTTCTGTTATTATATAAGATTTGAAACAGCCGTATCTCCATGTGAATGTGTGAGAACACTCTCATGCACCTGCACTGTACAGTAGAGGCCAAAAGAGATGTGCACAAAATTGATATCTTCACCCTTTATTCAAATATTATTAATGTGTTGAAGATTTGATTGCATAGTCGTGTCATTTGTTTTATTTTTGATAATGCAATGAATTGCCAAATGCCAAATTGTGCGATCATAATCATACAAGGAAATTATGAACCATCAAAATATTAATAACTGATTATGTTTTAGTCAATTTATGTTTTTATTATTATTATTATTATTATTATTATTATTATTATTGGATAGTAAAATAAAACCTGTTGCTGTATTTTGCCTCTTTGGCAAATTTCTTTTAGATAAATGCCTAACAAAGTTTAGTGTTTTGTTGTTTCTTCATATATAACATATTTTAAATATTCTCCACATATTTTGATGGTTTAATCAAACTTGTAGGATGATTAAAAACAAATATCCCCTCTGGACATCACTTTTGGCCACTTCTGTATATTTCACAGGAGAATCATTTGAGATGTTTTATTGCTTTTATCCAAAGCCTCTTACAAATGAGGAGAGCAATAGAAGCGATCAGACCAACAAGAGGCATCCGCATGAAGAGCTGTAACAAGCCTCAGTTAGTCCAGCACAGAACACACAGAAAGAAAACTAACAGAATAGGTAAGTGCTGGTCTTAATTGGTCAGGTGCTGCTGGAAAAGATGTGTCTTTAGACGTTTTTTGAAAATGGCTAGAGACTGGTCTGGGCAGGTCACTCCACCAGGTGGGAACGGTCCAGGAAAAGGTCTGTGAGAGGGATTTGTTGCCTCTTTGGGATGGCACTACGAGGCGTCGTTCACTTGCAGAACGCAAGCTTCTGGAGGGGTGTAAGTCTGAACAAGTGAGTTTAGGGATATTGGTGCAGAGCCTGCGGTTGCTTTGTAGGCGAGCACCAGTGCCTTGAATTTGATGCGGACGGCTAATGGCAGCCAGTGCAGACTGATGAAGAGAGGCGTGACGTGTGCTTTCTTCGGCTCGCTGAAGACCACCCTCACCACTGCAGTCTGGATCAGCTGCAAGGGTTTGATAGTGCATGCCGGAAGGCCCGCTAGAAGAGCATTACAGTAGTCCAGTCTGGAGAGAACAAGAGCTTGGACCAGGAGTTGTGTGGCCTGCTCTGATAGGAAGGGTCTAATCTTCCTAATGTTGTATAACACAAATCTGCAGGACCGGGCTGTTGCAGTGGTCAGTGAAGTTTAACTGGTCATCAATCACAACCGAGGTTCCTGGCTGTCCTGGAAGGAGTTATGGTTGATGAGCCGAGCTGAATGGAGAAGTTGTGATGAAGTGCTGGGTTGGAGTTGAAGGGGATGCTCCTTCATCCAGCAGGACATCTCTGTCAGGCTGCAATACGAACAGCTCCTGTAGATCATCTGGTTGAAATGAGAAGCGTTTTGACCGTTTCTGAATTACAGGTATCAAAGGGCATGTTTATATGGATTTAATGTAATTGAATGTATGCTGTAAATCTTTCACATTGCCACACAAATTCACGCCTTATGATTTTGGTATCTTACCTGCATTCATTGGTTTTACTTTTCTGACATTCATAATAACTGTAATTGTCAGTCACATCTGTCTTCATCTCTGTCTCTGTGTTTCTCTCTCGTCTCTCATTGTAACAGGTTTGTGTGTAAAGCTGATGTGTTTCCTGTCACAGTGGGCTTCAGAGCACAGTAATACACAGCAGAGTCACACACACGCAGGTTCTTGATCCGCAGAGGAACTGAATTTGATGAAAGTTCAGATTGAAATCTCTCCTGGAACTCAGTGCCATTTTCTCCTCCATATTTGCTTCTCCTCAGGATGGATTTAGGAAAGTCATTTGCTCTCTGGATGTACCAGAATACATTTTCTTGAACTGAATCTGTTTCATATTTACACTGTAATGTCACGGATCTTCCTTCATCTTCAGTCACATGTGTGTCTGGCTGATCAACTGTGTCCTCTGTGAGCGGTTCAATCGTATGCTGCACAATTTGTTGCGTACCCTTCCAGTCTCAAGAAAAAGGGATTGGGTGTCTTGTCTCCCACAAGTATTGTTTTGTTACAATACCACCCCCCACCAAACCACTGGCGAGTCACCGTATTTCTTGATGTTTGGGCAGGAACCCAGACTACCAGTGGATTTCTTGTTGGGTAGAGTTCAGGATGTGGTACCTGGTACGGTACATGATTGGGTGGTAGAACATCAAGCCAGGCTCCAGGTCGCCTTTGAAGGGGCCCATGAACGGATGCAGGCAGCTTTAGATCGTTGAAAAACTAACCACGATCAGCGTGTTCGGGATGTTCCTTTGGCCGAAGGTCAATTGGTCTATCGCCAGGACTAGTCTAGGTCGTAACAAAATTCAAGATTTGTGGAGTTCTGTGGTGCACCGGGTTGTGAGGGCACCGAAAGAGGGTGGTGCAGTTTACTCTGTTGTACCAGTGCACGACCCTGACAGGGTAAAGCATCTTCATCGTTCCTTATTGGAGGCCCGAAATCAGGGAGAACAGTCTATGCAGTTGCAGGACAATAGTTTTCCAGTTCAATGTGAGGTTGGACAGGAGGAAGAATTGGATGAGGCAGACTGGTTACTGGTGGGCTCTAGAGAAGATCAAGTCCCTGTGGTTCCCGGTCCTGCAGAATTGGGTGGTGAAAAATCACCATCTGCTGGGTCAGGAGTGTGGACGGAAGGAGTGCCTTCAGAACCGGTAGGACATGGCTCAGGAGCAGGACAGGTTAGTGAGGTGCCTGTAGGCTCAGAGGGTCTTGACCGTTCCATCTCAGGGGAACCTGGTGTTCGTCGGTTGGGACGATCAACGGCCGGCCATCATTCTAATGTTCACCGAATAGTGCCTAATACTCTTGCTGGCTTTAGCACTGTTTCTGCACTCTTTAGGCCATGGAATTGAAGTTATCGTCGAGGCGATGACGCAAGATTTTGGAGGAGATTGTAGCAGATTAGCTAATATGGGCGGGTCGTTTGCGTGGTACCATCTATAAAAGGCATGGCTGTAGGCATGGCTGTATGCATCTAGGCAGGCGTCACTTCCTGCATGTTCTTGTCTCCATTGGCACAGTTTAACGTGCACGCTGGATTTGGTCAGGTGAGGCAAACGCGGATTTGGCATCACTGTTTGATCTGTGTTTTTGAGCGTACCACTGTTAATCTGCATTTCGCGATCGTTTGTGCAATCTTAGTGTTCAAGAGAGTGTGGAATCCTGCTGTCTTGTGCGCACAGTTGCATCCATCTGCCTTTGCAGTATTTTGAGCGGTAGATGAGCGAACAGTACGTTTGTTCTCCCCCAGATATGTAGTGAGTTTTATGTAATTTATTTCTCAGCCGTGGAAGCACTGCGAGCCAAAATGTATGTATTTTAGTGTGTGGTATACTGGCGGCGGCTTGTTCAGTTCATTCAGGTTTCCAGTTCCCGTGGCCATTTGGTGAGTAGATGATCAGTTATTGTCTTCATGGATGATCATAAACTAATTCCATGTCTCTTGCATAGGACTGGAGGGTGAATAACATCGGTGCAGTGGCAACACTGCTGTTTTGCTCCTGTATAATTGTCACTGGATTCAAACAGCTCCGGTTACGGTCGTCCTGGACCTGTGCTTAAGGGGCTGCGTTCTTTATTTTGATTTATGTGTTTTATTATTTTGTGTTAAAACATTATTTTGGAAGTGTTGTGTTAATGTTTTTTTGAGTCTTTGTTTGTTTGAAGTATCTTTTGGATGTTTTGTTTGTGTTATGTTGCAATTGTTTTTGGTCTATTTCCTGTGACGTTTCACTTTGTTCTAATTGTCTGAGGTTGTTATAATTTGTGGATATTGTCTAATTGAATTATGTGATCTTGTGTAGGATTACTGTATTCGTGTGTGTGCTTGTGTGTATGTGTGTGTGTGGTGGTTGTGTGTTTCTGTTTAGGAGCTGCTGGCCTTTTGATCAGGGTGGACGATCTCTTTCTTGGTGGTGGTATTCTTCTTTGATGGCGTGGTCTGCAGTGTGCACTGGGATCTTTTTGTTACGTGAGTGTGTGTTGGTTTAGGAGAATATTTATTGACTTGTCATCCCTGTGATTTAGGCTGCAGCTCCTTAATGTGAATTATAAGTTTTTTCTTTTGGGTTCAGTGATAATTCTATTTTGTCAATAAAAGTTTCGTATTTTTTTATGCCGGTGTCTCCACAATTTCTTCGCCACTGGGTAGGGAACCCGTGTTAAAGGTTCTTCTAAGTAAGATTCCTTGGGTGGAACTCCCAAGGTGGCGTAGTCTGGCAATATTTGCTAAAAGTTAAGTAAACGGCCGCGAGGCGACACACACACGCTCACCTTGCCATATCTCTGGTATGCTCTTCATGCCACATTGGAAACCAATTGTTCCCATTAATTCTCTGACATACATATTACTGTAACTGTCAGTCACATCTGTCTTCATCTCTGTCTGTGTTTCTCTCTTGTCTCTCATTGTAACAGGTTTTTGTCTAGAGCTGTTGTGTTTCCTGTGACTGTGGGCCTCAGCGCACAGTAATACAGAGCAGAGTCTGATACAGATGTAGAGGAGATCTCCAGATACACACGGCTTTCCTTCTTTTCAACTTTAACACTGAATCGTGGATCTACATCAGACACCCGAGCTTCTTTTTCATTACTGTGAGTGAGTACCAGAAATTCAGGTTTTGATCTTCCATGCTGACGGTACCAGTGGAGATAATCTGAAGCTGAAGAGGAATAAATGCAGGATAATGAAACATTTGAACCCTGATCCTCAAATACATCTATTTTGTCTGGTTTGATGTCATTTCCGAAGACTGCAGCTGAAAAATAAAAAGCACACACAGCTTTTTAGTGAGATTGTTCTTTAGTAAAACTCATTGTTGACAAAAAATAAACAACCAAATGAATATACACACCTGCTGAGACACAGAAGAGAATAACTGAATGAAGATCCATTATACTGCACAAGTGTTCACTCAGAGAAGAGTCAGACTGTCTCTGTCAGACATCACTACATCATGTCAGATCTGTGAACACTGAGTCCCTCCTCTATAAGCCCGTCATTCACACCTGAGCTACAAAACAGAAGCCAATTACTCTCATTAATGTCTGTTCTAGTGTTTTGTGTTGTAATTTAGGCTGTTATACATGTAATAAACCCTGTAAGTCCTGGAAAAACAATTTCTCCTGCAGTTTGATCAGTCCCACAGTTTCCACTGCATTTGATACATTTGGTTGTATTCAATTAATGTTCAATTTAAAATTTTCACTCATGCAGGTTATTCAATTTTACATCTCCAATATAATATTCAGGTCCTACCATAGTGTTTTTGTAGTAGTATTGTTGTTTTTAATAATAAATCCACATGGAAGGACTTTAGAAAGGTTCGTTCACCCAAAAGTGAAATCTCCGTCATTAATTCCTCACCCCATGTCGTTTCCAAACCCGTGAGACCTTCGTTCATCTTCAGAACACAAATTAAGATATTTCTGATGAAACCCGAGAGCTTTCTGACCCCACACAGACAACAACACAATGGCCACTTTCAAGGCACAGAAAGGTAGTAAAGAGATTGTTAAAATAGTTCAGCTTCCTTATATCCGCCTTGGCATTTGGGACAGGGCTCCTCCATCCCCTCGTTCCCACAGGGATGGACTCAATGATCCTGGTCATACATTTCACTGAGCTCCAGCCACAGGTCCATAATCAATCAACGGAAACCACTCAACCACATGACACTGAACCAAAACACACGCTAAACACACCCAGAACAAAACACAAGAACAGAACACTCGTTACTGTTATTCTATCTTTCATGTCAAAACACAGTCTTTAACAATGTATCATTACCAAATGTGTTGATTGTCAGTGGACATAAATTTGATGCATGAAATCAAAAATGAGAATTAATCTGTATGTAAGATAAAATTCATAGATTGCAGGATTATACTATTGAAAAAGAAAAATGGAGCGCAGCTGGAAGAAAACAAAATTAGAGATTTTTCGTAATTCATGGAAAGAGAGCATGATCGCATACAGAAAGGCCGTAAAAACTGCTAGATCTGCTTATTTCTCGACTCTCTTAGAAGAAAACAAACACAACCCTAGGTATTTATTTGATACAGTGGCTAAGTTAACCAAAAATAAAGCTTCAACTTCTGATGTTTGTAAACAGCACAGCAGTAATGACTTTATGAACTTCTTTACGTGTAAGATCGATAATATTAGGAAGAAAATTATAACCATGCAGCCGTCTACTATAGTGTCACATGAGACAGAGCATTGTTGTGTCACTGAGAAAAAATTACATTCATTCACTGCTATAGGAGAGGAAGAATTGGCTAAACTCGTTAAATCATCTAAATCAACAACATGTATGCTCGACCCTATACCGACTAGGCTATTAAAGAGATGCTACCAGAGGTCATAGATCCTCTTCTTAATATCATTAACTCATCTTTGTTATTAGGATATGTACCAAAAACGTTTAAGTTGGCTATTATCAAACCACTTATTAAAAACCTCAACTTGATCCTACAGAATTAGTCAATTATAGGCGGATCTCAAATCTACCCTTCCTGTCAAAAATACTGGAAAAGGCAGTGTCTTCACAATTATGTTCCTTTTAGAAAGAAATGGCATCTGTGAGGATTTCCAGTCAGGATTTAGACCGTATCATAGTACTGAGACTGCTCTCATCAGAGTTACAAATGATTTACTCTTATCATCCGATCGTGGTTGTATTTCTCTATTAGTGTTACTCGATCTTAGCGCTGCATTCGATACTATCGACCACAACATTCTTTTGAATAGACTCGAAAATTATGTTGGCATTAGTGGAACTGCATTGGCATGGCTTAAATCATACTTATCTGACCGTTATCAGTTTGTAGCAGTAAATGAAGAGATGTCACACCGATCACAAGTTCAGTATGGAGTACCGCGGGAGGGCTCGGTGCTAGGACCGTTGCTCTTCACCCTGTACATGCTACCACTGGGAGATATCATTAGGAAGCATGACATTAGTTTTCATTGTTATGCTGACGATACTCAGCTCTATATTTCTTCACGCCTGATGAAACTTACCAATTCACAAGATTAACGGAATGCATAGCTGATATAAAACATTGGATGTCTAGTAATTTCCTGCAACTTAATTCAGAAAAAATGAATTTTTAATTATTGGAACAAAAAAAACTGCAAGTAGTAACCTAGAATACTGTCTAACACTCGATGGCTGCTCTGTCAAGTCCTCGTTGTCAGTTAGGAACCTGGGTGTGCTCTTTGATACCAATCTTTCATTTGAAAGCCACGTTTCTAACATCTGTAAAACTGCATTCTACCATCTTAAAAATATATCTAAATTACGGCACATCCTTTCGATGCAAAATGCTGAACAGTTAATTCATGCGTTCATGACCTCAAGGCTAGATTACTGTAATGCTTTACTGGGCGGTTGCCCTGCTCACTTAATAAACAAACTCCAGCTGGTCCAAAACGCAGCAGCTCGAGCTCTTACTAGAACAAGGAAGTATGACCATATTAGCCCGGTTCTGTCAACACTTCATTGGCTCCCTATTAAACATCGAATAAATTTTAAAATCTTGCTTATTACTTACAAAGCACTAAATGGTTTAGCTCCCCAGTATTTGAGTGAGCTCTTAACGCATTATACTCCATCACGTCTATTGCGGTCTCAAAACTCTGGCCAGTTGATAATACCTAGAATATCAAAATCAACTGCAGGCGGTCGATCCTTTTCCTATTTAGCGCCTAAACTTTGGAACAGTCTTCCTAGCATTGTTCGGGAAGCAGACACACTCTGTCAGTTTAAATCTAGACTAAAAACGCATCTCTTTACTATGGCTTACACACATAAAACATTATCAATTTCTATTACTCAAATCAGTAAATGATTGTCAGGCTGCATTAACTAGGTCAGCCGGAACCGAACACTTCCCATAACACCTGATGTACTCGTTACATCATAAGAAGAATGGCATCTACGCTAATGTTAGTCTCTCTGTTTATACCGAGGTTTACTGCAGTCAGCCAGATCCAGGCCGTATCCAGATCAGATGGTGGACCAGCGCCTGGACATGACCAACGCATCCCTGAAGTGTCTGCAGAGAACATGTCAAATAAACTCCCCCGTAAATGCTGCATCGACACAACATCCTCATTAAACCCGTCTTGGCGTGACGACTCCAATCTCTCGAATAATCTAACAAATATCTATTTGCCTAATATGAATTAAGACCTGCTATGTTGCCAGAATTATAATCATACACTGTTTGTTCGTCGGCCAGAGGAGAACTGGCACCCCGACTGAGCCTGGTTTCTCCCAAGGTTTTTTTCTCCATTCTGACCCTGAAGGAGTTTTGGTTCCTTGCCACCGTTGCCTCTGGCTTTTGGCTTGCTCAGTTGGGGACACCTAAATTTCTTCTATATTACCGATCTGCACGCATTGATGCTATATGATACTGAAATGAGCTGGATAACATCACCGTTTCACCAGAACGGCTGTACAAATTCTGTTGCATTATTTTACTTTTAACAATGTGAAGCTGCTTTGAAACAATTGGACTTGTTAAAAGCGCTATATAAATAAAGGTGATTTGATTTGATTTGATATTGGAAAAACTCACAAAATGAAAAGACAAAGTCCCTTCTGTCTCACTTTAAGTCACACAGCGCCACCTCCTGGCAAAACAGTTTTCTGTACAATTTCAGTCCAATGGGAGATGTGAACCTTTGACTATATGAATTTATATGTTATGACCTGTTTCAGCAAAAGGACAGACTATTGCAGTGATGATGCATTGGCATTTGGGACAGGATGAAGTAAGATTGATCTTTCTTTAATGATGGCATGGGAGGTTTTGTATGATGCCGTTGGGTTTCCTGTCACTGTGGGCACCAGGGCACAGTAATACAGAGCAGAATCTGCCTGTACAGCAGAGGAGATCTTCAGATACACACGTTTAGTATCTTCATGAACTTCAGCAGAAAGTCTGTCTGGTCTATGTTCACTCATAGCTCCACGTGGGAAGATGTAAAGGAGTTGTTGTGTCTCCTCAGGTTATTGTGCGGTGTTGTTAACCCAACACTTGGTTAGAGACTGCAGGAGAGCCAGCAGAGCCGTTAACCCAACAGACCCAACACTTGGTTAGATGTAATGTAATGTATTGTTTTATATGAATTAGCTGGCTCAGTGATTCTCACATCAGTTTGAAGCAAAACTCTAGGCAACATCACCCATTAGGCTAAGTAAGGTGGGACGCAAAACAGGTAAAGGGCCCCAAAACAGCTCTGACTCAACCCAACAGGAGTGGCTCTGAGAGACACTTAATGAAGTACAAAGAGTCCTAATGTCGAAAGAGTGTGAGATCTCAGCACCCCTACAACACACGATAGGCCAACTTACCTGACCTCCTCTACTGGCTCCTATTTTACTGCATGATGACAATTAAGACATTATTTTAAGAATGTATTTGTGTATAAAAGGAACCACATGGAACATGATATCTAAATATATCGTTAATGTTTCCCTGACGTTTTTCGTTTAACAGGCCTAAATTAAGCTCACACAGGTGTCACCACATATTTTATTACATTCATGCTGGATAGATTGGGGTTTTGATTGTGGTTTTCACTAGATCGGTTCAAAGTGAAAAGAGCTTCAGGTTTTTGTACGACATGTTTCATGTTTTGTGTCACTGGGCTCCAACTCTCAGAGCACAATAATAGAGAGCTGAATCTGACAGACGTACATCAGTAATAGTGAGTTCAGTGGATGATTGAGATGCAGTCGACTGAAACCGAGGGTCAGAAGTGTGTTCATAAGCACTCGAACTCAGTGATTGAGCACCTTTGCGTAACAAATACTGGCTGCGGTTCTGTGTTTGGATACTGTCTGTACCAGTAAAGCCGAACATATTCACTACTTGTACTGTATGAGCAGCTCAGCGTGACAGTTTCTGTCTCTTTAGTGTTTTTGTCTGTCCCTTTATCTGGCTCAATGTTGTCTCCAGTCACCAAACCTGTCAACAATAAAAGTGAGTTTTGATTTGTCAAAGAAAGTTGACAAAATAATACTGCAAACACGTTTCATAGAGTATTTTACAGAAATGCAAATGACTAAATGAATATAAATGTAACACAAACACACAGTAGATCTTTATGTGTCGAGAGTTTCATGAGTTACTCAGTAAATAGTGTACCTGTTCCCACAATGAGAATAAGTATGAGGCGAGTGTCCATGATGAATGAGATCAGCTCAGCTCTCTGTTGAGGCTCTCAGTGCTCTGAGCTGGAAGAGACTTTACACACGCACACACACACACACACACACACACACACACACACACACACACTTCCTCCTCGCTGAACTTCCTGCTGCTGTTTATGATGTTCATTGAACTGTGTTAAATAACTATACAATTCTTATTTTATTTTAAATATTTTGTATATAACACACAACATGAGAAGAATGTGAATTAAAATGTGTAGATGGCGTTCATCTGTCTGAATGTGTGCACACATGATAGTGGTGATGATGGTGCATGCAATGGAGTATTTCTACAGGAAACATTAATGTTCAAAACTCTAGTCAATAAGCGCCACAATAAAGTCCAGCTATTGGCCAGAGAAACACACTGTACAGCGCACTATTATAGCAATGTTCTTCATTGATCATTATTATTGGCTCAATACTTGATTCCTGTACTTTTCTCTAGTTTCCTCATTTATCAGAAGAATGGAAATACTAACTCATGAAAATATGAAGAATATGTCATATTTATAGGGTTATGTTTTCTATTATATAAGTATATTTTCAATGCATTTTGTACAATATAAATGCATAACATAATATTGTCGTATGACTGTATGTTCTGTTATTATATAAGATTTGAAACAGCCGTATCTCCATGTGAATGTGTGAGAACACTCTCATGCACCTGCACTGTACAGTAGAGGCCAAAAGAGATGTGCACAAAATTGATATCTTCACCCTTTATTCAAATATTATTAATGTGTTGAAGATTTGATTGCATAGTCGTGTCATTTGTTTTATTTTTGATAATGCAATGAATTGCCAAATGCCAAATTGTGCGATCATAATCATACAAGGAAATTATGAACCATCAAAATATTAATAACTGATTATGTTTTAGTCAATTTATGTTTTTATTATTATTATTATTATTATTATTATTAGTATTATTGGATAGTAAAATAAAATCTGTTGCTGTATTTTGCCTCTTTGGCAAATTTCTTTTAGATAAATGCCTAACAAAGTTTAGTGTTTTGTTGTTTCTTCATATATAACATATTTTAAATATTCTCCACATATTTTGATGGTTTAATCAAACTTGTAGGATGATTAAAAACAAATATCCCCTCTGGACATCACTTTTGGCCACTTCTGTATATTTCACAGGAGAATCATTTGAGATGTTTTATTGCTTTTATCCAAAGCCTCTTACAAATGAGGAGAGCAATAGAAGCGATCAGACCAACAAGAGGCATCCGCATGAAGAGCTGTAACAAGCCTCAGTTAGTCCAGCACAGAACACACAGAAAGAAAACTAACAGAATAGGTAAGTGCTGGTCTTAATTGGTCAGGTGCTGCTGGAAAAGATGTGTCTTTAGACGTTTTTGAAAATGGCTAGAGACTGGTCTGGGCAGGTCACTCCACCAGGTGGGAACGGTCCAGGAAAAGGTCTGTGAGAGGGATTTGTTGCCTCTTTGGGATGGCACTACGAGGCGTCGTTCACTTGCAGAACGCAAGCTTCTGGAGGGTGTGTAAGTCTGAACAAGTGAGTTTAGGGATATTGGTGCAGAGCCTGCGGTTGCTTTGTAGGCGAGCACCAGTGCCTTGAATTTGATGCGGACGGCTAATGGCAGCCAGTGCAGACTGATGAAGAGAGGCGTGACGTGTGCTTTCTTCGGCTCGCTGAAGACCACCCTCACCACTGCAGTCTGGATCAGCTGCAAGGGTTTGATAGTGCATGCCGGAAGGCCCGCTAGAAGAGCATTACAGTAGTCCAGTCTGGAGAGAACAAGAGCTTGGACCAGGAGTTGTGTGGCCTGCTCTGATAGGAAGGGTCTAATCTTCCTAATGTTGTATAACACAAATCTGCAGGACCGGGCTGTTGCAGTGGTCAGTGAAGTTTAACTGGTCATCAATCACAACTCCGAGGTTCCTGGCTGTCCTGGAAGGAGTTATGGTTGATGAGCCGAGCTGAATGGAGAAGTTGTGATGAAGTGCTGGGTTGGAGTTGAAGGGGATGCTCCTTCATCCAGCAGGAAATCTCTGTCAGGCTGCAATACGAACAGCTCCTGTAGATCATCTGGTTGAAATGAGAAGCGTTTTGACCGTTTCTGAATTACAGGTATCAAAGGGCATGTTTATATGGATTTAATGTAATTGAATGTATGCTGTAAATCTTTCACATTGCCACACAAATTCACGCCTTATGATTTTGGTATCTTACCTGCATTCATTGGTTTTACTTTTCTGACATTCATAATAACTGTAATTGTCAGTCACATCTGTCTTCATCTCTGTCTCTGTGTTTCTCTCTCGTCTCTCATTGTAACAGGTTTGTGTGTAAAGCTGATGTGTTTCCTGTCACAGTGGGCTTCAGAGCACAGTAATACACAGCAGAGTCACACACACGCAGGTTCTTGATCCGCAGAGGAACTGAATTTGATGAAAGTTCAGATTGAAATCTCTCCTGGAACTCAGTGCCATTTTCTCCTCCATATTTGCTTCTCCTCAGGATGGATTTAGGAAAGTCATTTGCTCTCTGGATGTACCAGAATACATTTTCTTGAACTGAATCTGTTTCATATTTACACTGTAATGTCACGGATCTTCCTTCATCTTCAGTCACATGTGTGTCTGGCTGATCAACTGTGTCCTCTGATCGGACCTCTGTAAAGGGTTAAAGAAATCATGTACAGTACAATACAAAATATAAGCCATTTAATGAGTGTGTAGCTGTATTAAATGAAGATTCATACCAACAATGAACAGTGCGAAGAGCAATATATTCCTCAGCCTGTGTGACATGACTGTGTCTGTGCTGAACACACTTTTATGTCAAGATAAATCAGTGAATATGAGAGTTTTGCTTTTGGTATTATAATGCTGATTTAAGGATGAGCTTGTGGACAGACACACATAAAGCTGCTTTATTGTCAGAGGTCATATTGAGTAGCTCCTGCCCTCTTATGGTTTACTGCAAGCGCTGCACAGCTGAGACAGTGCCATCTCAATAGTTTAATGTAAATAAAGATATTTGATTTCTGAATTACATGATATTCTAATGTGACTGGTGAACTAAAGGATCGTATTGTATGGATTTAATATAATTCATCTTTCATGCCACCACACGAGTTTACACTGTAATTTGCTGTTTGACTCACTTCAGACTTTGTGTTTTAATAATTTTTGCATTTGATTCATTACATAATTTTATACTATCTTCATTTTCATTCTCTCAGTGTTGTTGTGTCTCCTCAGGTTATTGTGCGGTGTTGTTGTGTCTCCTCAGGTTATTGTACAGTGGTGGTGTTGTGTCTCCTCAGGTTATTGTACGGTGTTGTTGTGTCTCCTCAGGTTATTGTGCGGTGTTGTTGTGTCTCCTCAGGTTATTGTGCGGTGTTGTTGTGTTTCCTCAGGTTATTGTGCGGTGTTGTTGTGTCTCCTCGGGTTATTGTGCGGTGTTGTTGTGTCTCCTCGGGTTATTGTGCGGTGTTGTTGTGTCTCCTCGGGTTATTGTGCGGTGTTGTTGTGTCTCCTCAGGTTATTGTGCGGTGTTGTCGTGTCTCCTCAGGTTATTGTGCGGTGTTGTCGTGTCTCCTCAGGTTATTGTGCGGTGTTGTTGTGTCTCCTCAGGTTATTGTGCGGTGTTGTTGTGTCTCCTCAGGTTATTGTGCGGTGTTGTTGTGTCTCCTCAGGTTATTGTGCGGTGTTGTTGTGTCTCCTCAGGTTATTGTGCGGTGTTGTCGTGTCTCCTCAGGTTATTGTGCGGTGTTGTCGTGTCTCCTCAGGTTATTGTGCGGTGTTGTCGTGTCTCCTCAGGTTATTGTGCGGTGTTGTTGTGTCTCCTCAGGTTATTGTGCGGTGTTGTTGTGTCTCCTCAGGTTATTGTGCGGTGTTGTTGTGTCTCCTCAGGTTATTGTGCGGTGTTGTTGTGTCTCCTCAGGTTATTGTGCGGTGTTGTTGTGTCTCCTCGGGTTATTGTGCGGTGTTGTTGTGTCTCCTCGGGTTATTGTATGGTGTTGTTGTGTTTCCTGTGACTGTGGGATCCAGAGCACAGTAATACAGAGCAGAGTCTGATACAGATGCAGAGGAGATCTCCAGATACACACGGATTTGTTCCTTCTTTTCAACTTTAACACTGAATCGTGGATCTACATCAGACACCTGAGCTTCTTTTGCATTACTGTAGGTGAGTACCAGAAATTCAGGTTTTGATCTTCCATGCTGACGGTACCAGTAAAGATTATCTGTAGTTGTAGAGGAATAACTACAGGACAACGTAACATTTGAACCCTCCTCAACAAATACATTTGTTTTGTCTGGTTTGATGACATTTCCAAAGACAGTAGCTGAAAAGGAAGAGGTAGATTTCTAGGTTTAGTGCTTCTATTAATTTATTTCAGAAATAAATCAACCAAATACATATACACACCAGCTGAAGCCCAGAGCAGAATAACTGAGTGCAGATCCATTGCACAAGTGTCCTCTCTGAGAAGAGTCAGACTGAAGCGTCTCTGTCAGACATCATTATCATGTCAGATCTGGAGTCCCTCCTCTTTTGATCCTTGAGACAAATGAACCTTTATTATTTATATAAGAGATTTTTGGGCCTGGCTCATTACTGCTATTATGTGAATTATCTGTTCATCAATGTCGTAACAATATACAGATACCACAGGAGATGAGTGGACTCGGTACAGGAGTTTATTCTTCAAACAAGGCAAACACAGGTACATCTTCAGGTAATAAACTTCATTATATTCATCATATGCTTAAACATCAGACTTAGGAAACGCAGCAAATCCCCAAATCATTTTCAGAAATGTTGAACCAATCGAAAATGATTACGGTCTTATCAAAGCTACCGTGTACCCTAAATTACAGCACCCGGTTCTATTCAATCAAAGGCTTTTGAGGCGCTTTCTGTCATCATTAATCTTTATAGCCTAAAATAACTAGCTTCCAGCAGACGGTCGCGTACACAAGTCGACTTGTGCCAAAAGAGTAACTGATGGAGCGATGTATGATAGGATGTAGGAGTGGCGTAAGCAGAGAGTCGGCCGGAAGCTACTTAATTTAGGCTATAAAGATTTAAATATGTATATGTTTCTTTCACAAACCCATCGCTTTGCTTCAGAAGGCCTTTATTAACCCTCCGGGGCCGTGTGAAGCACTTTTAGAATGGATCGATGGACTTTTTTGACCTTCAGAATCTCATTTACCATTCACTGCCGTTATAAAGCTTGGAAGAGCCAGGACACTGTTTAATATAACTCTGATTGTGTTCGTCATACACACACCTAGGATGAGCTGAGGAGAGGAAATCATGGGATACATTTCATTTTTGGGTGAACTATCCCTTTATCCTTCATAGGAACCAAAATTCATTTAGAATTGTATATTAACAAATGTATACATACCTAAATGTATGTCTACAGTAAATCTGTGTATTAAATGTTAATTTGATCAACTTTATTGCATACATTTGTAATATTTCACAATAATTTTAGTCTTATGGGCCATTGTAGAACAGTTTCCTCATTACCCTTGTGCTCTTTCATGAGTTGCTGCACTGGAGACCTTCAAGATTGTCTAACTATAACTTTTTTAAGCACTTGTCTAATTTGTCACATGCCTACATTAGAAGCTCGGGAAGGTTTTTTGTTCAAGCACTGAATATCCTGTCGTCACAGTGGGCTGCAGAGCACAGTAGTACAGAGCAGAGTCCCACACACCTGGATTTTGAATTGTCAGAGGAACTGATCTTGTAATAGAATCGTGTCTGGAGAGAAACCGTCCCTTGAACTCAGTGGCTTCATCACCATCTCCAAATTTATGTCTCCGTAGGATATATTTTGGAGAGTCATAACCATGTTGTCTGTACCAGAGTAGAGTAGGGTTTGAGCTTGTAGTATTGTATTTACAATCCAAAGTTACTGCTTCCTCCTCTTCATATCCTGACTGGAACCTTTTGGGCTGATAAACAAAGTCTTGTGCTCTGCATTCTGTGAAGACAGTCAATCATTTCAGTAAATTTATTTATACATCTAGATACAGTTAGGAACAGTTAGGAACAAACGCATACATAACATGGTATATTACCCATGCAAGTTGCAAACAGGATTAAAAGAGTTTCCAGACAGCTTCTCATGGTAATCTGATACACAAGACCCACAGAAGTAAACAGTGTCCTCTTGAGTTTAACTGGAACTTGCTGAGATGCTCAAACTCCTCGATGAGAAACTTGTGAAGTCTTGACTGTAGAGTGAAGCTGCATATATTTGTTAAAACATCTCCCCAAGTGGAGGAGAGCAGACATACACACACATCTGTCTAATGTGAGGTTTCACTGACACTGCAGTATGAAGTATGAAACGTTTATGCATTCTCACAAGTTATAGCTGGAGAAATCACAATTATTTAGTATCCTAATAATGAAAAGAAATATTTATGGACTAATTGGCTTAGCTCTCATCACCATTGCTTAGTGGATTTCCTTTAAACTATTTATTTATTTTAGTACAAAAAGGGCCTGTCTAGGACAAGCCAACCTCACAGGTGACAGAGATTCAAGAGTTTTATTTGTCACATACACAGTTATATACAGAATATACAACCGGCAGTGAAATGTAAACAGGTCCGCTCCATGGACAGTGCAAATTCACAGTTAAAAACACAAGGAGGAAATTATAATAGAAATAGGATAAAAAAGTACTATATATATATATATATATATATATATATATATATATATATATATATATATATATATATATATATATATATATATCTGTAGAATTATAAATAATCAAATCAAGTAGAAGAAAAAAAGGTAAAAATAAGAATAAAGAAGTGGAATAAAATAAGTGGAGTAAACTGTGCAGTGAGTAAACTGTAGACTTATAAATATGTGGTTAACAAATGTACAAAGAGTATAATGTGCAAACAGGTTTATAACAGGTTGTTACACAGTAACAACGAGAACAGAAAGTGCAGTGCAATGTCAGTGTATCGATGTTTATCCTGAAGTGAAGTCACGTGATGTTAAGTGACTGAGTTCAGGAGTCTGATGGCCTGGGGGAAGAAGCTCCTCCTGAGTCTCTCAGTTTTGGCCATCAGGCTTCGGAAGCGCTTACCAGATGGCAGCAGCGTGAAATGAGGGTTTGCAGGGTGATTAGAGTCCTCGATGATCTTAGTAGCTCTACCTTTGCAGCGTTTGGTGTAGACACGTCCTGCAGAGACGGGAGAGCTGATCCTGAGATACGCTCGGATAAGCGCACTACTCTGCGATGGCGATTGAAAGTGTATTAACTCAGTGCATCACGTGGTATGGGAACAGCACCAGTCAGGACCGCAAAAGACTTTCTTTAGGTTTGCTTTGTTAAAATCGCCCGCGACAATGAATGCCGCGTCGGGGTGTTTGTTTATGATGCCGCTGGCAACATCATGAAGGCCAGATAAAACCAGCGCTGTGTGTGCCGGCGGTGGAATGTAAACAGCGGTTGCGACGACTGCAGAAAATTCCCTCGGCAGATAGAATGGACAGCAAATGATTGTTAAATTTTCCAGATGCATAAATGTTCCAGATGAGGCGAGCAGGACCGCGAGAGAATGGTGATGTTCCTGGGGTCGCACCATTTCTTGTTGATCATGAAGCATACTCCACCGCCTTTGGATTTACCGCCTCGGCTGTTCTGTCCATCCGAAAAACAGAGAAGTTCTCCGACGGCGTCACAGCTGTGACCGGGACCGCGGGCGTGAGCCATGTTTCGGACAAACAATAGATGTTACAGACTCTCATGTCCCGTTGAAAACTTATCCTGGCTCTAAGATCGTCCATCTTATTCTCCAAGGATTGAGCATTTGCTAGCAGAATGCTCGGGAGAGGAGGACTGAATGCCCTTTTCCTCAGTCTGTTGCGGATCCCCGCGCGTTTCCCACAGTGTTTCTTGATTCTTTGCCGTTGACCCGTCTGTCCATTGTTCAACTCGGCGTTCCGAAGGATCTCAGATGGCGACAGAGGATCGGCGAAAGTGTCCTGAAACAGTCCAGTGTAGAGGTAACCAATGTCCAAAAGAGTTTTGCTGTCATAGCAGATCAATGCAGTTGATAAGTTTGTAAAAATTGAGAGTAAAAGAAAGTAAAATAGTAAGTAAAAGCACAGTCTTCGCGGAGCGACCTGAACAGCGACCGAACACGGTGGCACCATTTTGTATTTCTCTTCTCATTTTGTAGAGACTTTCTGCTTCAGACTTTCAGGCATTTTGGTCATGCCATTATTTTGAAAAGGTTTTTCAAACTTTGTTAGAATATAGCCTTTGTTTATGTGTAACAGAGTTGAAATAATGTTAGTTAAATTCACGCATAAATTTGGAAAACTCGCCATTGGCTGTTGCATCACTTGTATTCACGTACGTTATATTGAGGGGCGGTGCTACGTATTCGCTAGCAGTTTCACGATGCTTTGCTGCTGGTAAGCTGCTTTGATAATTGCTCTGTCTTATTAACTACGTTTGGACTGTTTTCAGGTGCAAAGCTTAACTTTTACACTAAACTCAAGTTTACTGCTTCTGTCTGTCAGCTTCTAGTTCTGTCATTCGAGTCAAATATGTGTTATTTATGACGATAAAATGAGGAGTGTGTGTATTAACATGCTTGTGAACTCCGATTTTACATGCAACGTTGATGCAGTGCCCTAACCAACCTTTTGGCCGTGTGTTTTCCTCGGGCCACTAAAGAAGCTTTGAGTGACCATCCTGATTCTCTGCTGATTTATACCATCGACATTAACACAGTCACATATGCCTTTGAGTTCAGGTGTTCAATCACTTCCTGGCCACAGGTGTATAAATCGAGCACTAGGCATGCAGACACTTCTACACACATTTGTGAAAGAATGGGTCGCTCTCAGGAGCTCAGTGAACTCAAGCGTGGTACCGTGATAGGTTGCCACCTGTGCAATAAGTCCATTCCTGACATTTCCTCACTACTAAATATTCCACGCTCAACTGTTAGTGGGATTATAACAAAGTGGAAGCAATTGGGAACAACAGCCACAAAGTGGTAGACCACGTAATTTCACAGAGCGGGGTCAGCACATGCTGAGGGTCACAGTGCGCAGAAGTCACCAATTTTCTGTAGAGTCAATAGCTCCAGACCTCCAAACTTCTGTGGCCTTCAGATGAGTTCAAGAACAGTGCGTAGAGAGCTTCATGGAATGGGTTTCCATGGCCGAGCAGCTAATCCAAGCCTTACATCACCAAGTGCAAGGCAAAGCGTGGGATGCAGTGGTGTAAAGCACGCCGCCACTGGACTCTAGAGCAGTGGAGACGTGTTCTCTGGAGTGACCAATAACGCTTCTCTGTCTGACAATCACATGGACGAGTCTGGGTTTGGTGGTTGCCAGGAGAACGGGACTTGCCTGACTGCATTGTGCCAAATGTAAAGTTTGGTGGAGGGGGGGTTATGGGGTGGGGTTGTTTTTTAGGGGTTGGGCTTGGTTCCTTAGTTCCAGTGAAAGGAGCTCTTAATGCTTCAGCATACCAAGACATTTTGGACAATTTCATGCTCCCAACTTTGTGGGAACAGTTTGGGGACGGCCCCTTCCTGTCCCAACATGACTGCGCTCCAGTGCACAAAGCGTCGGTCCATAAAGACATGGATGAGCGAGTTTGGTGTGGAGGAACTTGACTGGCCTGCACAGAGTCCTGACCTCATCCCGATAGAACACCTTTGGGATGAATAAGAGCGGAGACTGTGAGCCAGGCCTTCTTGTCCAACATCAGTGCCTGACCTCACAAATGTGCTTCTAGAAGAATGGTCAAATTTCCAATAAACACACTCCTAAACCTTGTGGAGAGCCTTCCCAGAAGAGCTGAAGCTGTTAGAGCTGCAAAGGGTGGACCAACTCCATATGAAACCCTAAGGATTAAGAATGGGATGGCATTAAAGTTCATGTGCATTTAAAGGCAGACATCCCAAAACTTTTGGCAATATAGTGTATGTGTCACGGGTCAGGGTGTGTCACCGTTTTTTTCCTGTTGTCTGTATTGTCCTGTCAGTTTCTTCAGCACGTGAGTTGAGCAATCAGTGCTGCCTGGCAGCACTGTGCGCGCAATCACGGGCTGATCTCCCTCACCTGTTGCTTGTTACCTATACCCTATATGTTTCCAGCTGTGTCTTCCCCTTGTTGTCAGTTGATCAGTGTTTGTCAGTGTGCTTGCGTCGTGTTTTCTGTGCTGTCTGTTCCCTTACCAGTTGTTTATTTTTCTGTGCTCAGGAACCAGAGCTAAGAGACTAATCAGCAAGACGGATTTCCTTGCTCGGACTCATCCTCACGTTCGGTTGGTTCAGTTCTGACTTTTCACTCAGTGGTCTCCTCGTTTGTTGTGTCCGCTGGTGTGTGTGTGTTTGGACACACAGGAGCCACCACTTGGATCTACCATTTTGTTTTGTGCACAGACTGTTTCCTCAATTTTTGTTCAGTTTTTTTTTTGTAATAAACAACTTGGTTATTCACCGCAGTTGAGTCCTCCATTCCTCTACAATTCCATGACAGAATCAACTGACCATTATGGACTCAGCGGATGAACTTGAGCTGCGCAGAGCCATCACTCAACAAGGCATTCTGTTGGGACGCCAGCAGGAGGAACTCACAGCTTCTCATCAAGCCATGACAGAGATCTCACAGCAGCTAGCCGGGATTGCTCAACGGCTCGACCAGCTCCAGATCAGTCCTCCTGCCGCTTCTTCTGCACCACATCTGCCTGACACAGAGGCAGCTGCTCCCCGCCGTTCCGAGCCTCGCCTTAACCCACCGGCCCCCTACTCCGGTGAGCCCTATTCAGCCCTCGTGCTTTTCGACGCAGAGGTCCCTGGGTGGCTTTTGTTATTATGCACCTGGCTGGGCTCACAAGAGAGTGGGGAACTGCCATGTGGGACAATGAACATGATTGCTGCAGATCTTATGAGGAGTTCTCACAGGAGCTTCGTAAGGTCTTCAACCGCTCAGCACTGGACACGAGCCTTGTCGCTGTTACAGCAGGGAGCTCGGTCTGTGTCGGAGTATTCAATCGAGTTCCGTACACTCGCAGCGTCCTGTGGGTGGAACGCTAAAGCACAGTGGGACCACTTCCTCCACGGGTTAGCCGAGCACATAAAGGACGAAATTTACTCTTTGGAATTACCCCCATCTCTCGACGGATTGGTCGACCTCGCTATCCGGGTCGACAATCGGATTTCTATCTGTTTTCAGCATCGCAGAGGGGGGTTCTCTCACAATTCATCCAGCAACGCTTCAGGCGCGAGGGGTGATGCTTCACAGCAGTTCGGGCCATCTGAGGAGGAGCCCATGCAGATCGGGAGAGCCCATCTGACCACCGTGGAGCGGCGTCATCGCCTCGTTAATAATTTGTGCCTCTACTGTGGAGGGGCAGGACACATGGCCACCAATTGTCCAGCCAAGAAGCGACGTTCACCTTTTAAGGGAGGAGCCATGGTAAACGTTACTAGCATGCTGCTGCCATCTGGTGGGCGATCGACCGTCCTGGCTTGTCTACAGTTGGAGGGAGCGGTTCATCGGGTGTCAGCATTGGTTGACTCTGGAGCAGAGGGGGATTTTATGGACCTTGAATTGGCTGAACGCTTGGGTGTTCCACGTGTTCTCCTGTCTAAACCCATCTCAGCCAGAACCCTTTGTGGTACTCCGCTTAGCATGATTACCCATTCCACCAGCCTGCTCAACCTCACCATTTCAGGCAATCATACAGAGGAGATTCGATTCCTTCTGATACACTCTCCCTCCGCTCCAGTGGTGTTGGGGCACACCTGGCTTATGAAAAATAACCCACACATTGACTGGGCTCGTAATTCTGTGGTGGCCTGGAGTTCATTTTGTTTATCTCAATGTTTGGTGTCTGCGTCGTCTCCGCTAATGTCTGTTTCTACGTTACAGGAGGAATCGGTGAACCTGGCGGGTGTACCAGAGGCTTACCATGACTTGAGAGCGGTATTCAGTAAGTCCCGGGCTTCGTCTCTTCCTCCGCACCGCCCGTACGACTGTGCGATAGACCTATTGCCTGGTTCTTCTCTGCCTAAGGGGCGCCTTTACTCGCTCTCGGTTCCAGAGAGGGAGGCCATGGAGAGATAAATCCGCGATTCTCTAGTAGCCGGCATAATACGTCCCTCGTCCTCTCCAGCTGGGGCGGGGTTCTTCTTCATGGGAAAGAAAGATGGGTCGCTGCGTCCCTGCATAAATTATCGGGGGCTCAATGACATCACGGTAAAGAATAGCCACCCTTTGCTGTTGATGTCTTCAGCTTTCGAACTCTTGCAGGGAGCAACTATCTTTACGAAGTTGGACCTACGCAATGCTTATCACCTAGTTCGGATTAGGGAGGGGGATGAATGGAAGACCGCCTTTAATACCCCCACAGGACACTTTGAGTATTTGGTCATGCCTTTCGGACTTTCAAACTCCCCGGCGGTCTTCCAAGCTCTTGTCAATGACGTGCTCAGAGACATGGTCGACCGGTTTGTATTTGTTTATCTCGACGACATCCTGATCTTCTCCCAGAACGAACGCGAACATGTCCAGCACGTCAGGCAAGTGTTACAACGGCTACTTGAGAATCGCTTGTTTGCTAAGGTGGAGAAGTGCGAGTTCCATGCACGGTCGGTTCCGTTCCTGGGTTTCATTCTGTCACCTGAAGGCATCCGAATGGACCCTGCCAAAGTAAAAGCAGTTACTGATTGGCCCACCCCAGAGAATCGTAAGGCGGTCCAACGGTTCTTGGGGTTTGCTAATTTTTACAGGCGATTCATTCGGAACTTCAGCCAAGTCGCTCTACCTCTGACGAACCTCACCTCCACACGAATACGTTTCAGTTGGTCTATGCAGGCTCACAAGGCATTCAAAGACCTAAAGAGTCGCTTTGTTTTGGCTCCTATTCTTACCAACCCTGACCCGTCTCGTCAATTCATTGTGGAGGTGGATGCGTCAGAAGTAGGAGTGGGGGCAATTTTGTCCCAAAGATCACCTTTGGATGACAGAATACACCCATGCGCCTTCTTTTCTCATCGTCTCTCCCTTTCGGAACGGAATTATGACATCGGGAATAGGGAGTTACTGGCTGTTAAGTTAGCACTGGAGGAGTGGCGTCACTGGTTGGAGGGCGCGGGGGTTCCATTTTTTTGTTTGGACCGACCACAAGAACTTATAATATATGTTCGTTCCGCCAAGAGACTAAATTCTCGGCAGGCTCGCTAGGCACTGTTCTTCGGCCAGTTTAATTTTAACATCTCGTTTCGCCCGGGTAGTAAAAACGGCAAACCGGATGCACTCTCACGGATCTTTGAGGCTGAGGCTAGACCCGGTGACCATCGTGCCTCCCAACAGGGTGGTCGCGGCAGTTACCTGGGGAGTGGAGACCAAGGTCCGTGAGGCATTACGTGGCGTCATGTCCCCCAAAGGGTGTCCAGGGAGTCTGCTGTTTGTGCCGTCCTGTCACGGGTCCTGTCACGGGTCAGGGTGTGTCACCGGTTTTTTCTTGTTGTCTGTATTGTCCTGTCAGTTTCTTCAGCACGTGAGTTGAGCAATCAGTGCTGCCTGGCAGCACTGTACGCGCAATCACGGGCTGATCTCCCTCACCTGTTGCTCGTTACCTATACCCTATATGTTTCCAGCTGTGTCTTCCCCTTGTTGTCAGTTGATCAGTGTTTGTCAGTGTGCTTGCGTCGTGTTTTCTGTGCTGTCTGTTCCCTTACCAGTTGTTTATTTTTCTGTGCTCAGGAACCAGAGCTAAGAGACTAATCAGCAAGACGGATTTCCTTGCTCGGACTCATCCTCACGTTCGGTTGGTTCAGTTCTGACTATTCACTCAGTGGTCTCCTCGTTTGTTGTGTCCGCTGGTGTGTGTGTGTTTGGACACACAGGAGCCACCACTTGGATCTACCATTTTGTTTTGTGCACAGACTGTTTCCTCAATTTTTGTTCAGTTTATTTTTGTAATAAACAACTTGGTTATTCACCGCAGTTGAGTCCTCCATTCCTCTACAATTCCATGACAGTATGATCTTTATTTGGATTTTTTAGGCTGGGATACTCTAAGATGTACACTGTCTGTTCACTATTCTTATGGACACTGGGCTGCATTTTAGTACTTTTGGACAGTACTTTACCCAACTCATTCACTCGACTGCTGCTGTCTGTATCTGATATGACCTAGGATTAGGGTATACAGATAAATGAATGTTCAGTTATATTAGAAACTTACATCAGAATATTCTTGTGCATGTTATTAAATCGTAGTATCAGTGACTTAATATTCTGAAGTTAAGAAATGCTTTGCATCCTAAAAAACTGCGTAATCAGCCTTGTCAATGTTTAATTGAATAAATCCATTTTTGTTAAATACTACCTTTCTAAGGTCATGACTGTGGTTTGTGTATGGAGTCAGTAGGTTTCCTGTGACTGTGGGCCGCACAGCACAGAAGTACAGAGCCGAATCTGACACTGCCGCAGGGAAGATCTCTAGCTCCATGCGTCTGATGTCTTTTCTGTTGGCCATTGTTATCCCAGGAACCTGAGGAGTAGCATGTGTTATGATCCCAGACGATTCCATTATGAGGAACTGAGCTGCAGAACCAGGGAATTGACGGTACCAATATAAATCGTAAACCGTGCCAGTGTAGTTGCAAAATAGCATCACTTTCTCATCTGCTTTAGCAATTACTATATCATTGTGGGAGAATATGATGTCTTCAGCAGTAACAACACCTGAAAACAATTAGGAGAGCAATGAGCATGTTTTACAAGAAGAATTCTGCATTGCATTCAGGAAAACCTCTAATCATATGAAAACTTACCTCTGAATGTTATTAGGAGAGATTCTATTAAGAAGAATACAGCAAATGTCAACATGATGCTTCACCAGTCAGGAGAAAAGCACAGGTTTGCTGAAACAAGCAGTTCCTTATGTCATCTTTGTAGAGCTGTTTACTCCTCCTCCACTTGAGCATTTAAGTCTCATGAGAAGTGTTACTCTACGAGGACCATTGGGTTTTACAATCATAGGAGGTATCAAGACATTGAAGTGTGAGTTTCAAGGATCTCTGTATATCAGTTATCTCTTTATATGGTTTATTCTGACTGCCTTTAAAAGTAGAAAGTTGATTGCAGATCAGTGAGATGGGATTTTTGTCAAAGAGGAGCTCAAGACTTCTTCAAAATGATGTGTAGAGTAACTGTTTGTCTCCCTCTTCTGCATTGCAAGAGTCATTACAAGGTTGCAAATATCATAACCCCTCAGAAAGTGTAACTCAAGACCATGAGGGTTTGTGTGTGAGTGTTGAGTGTGTGTGAGTCACAGTGGGCCTCAGAGCACAGTAATACACAGCAGAGTCAGACACACACACATCCTGGATTGACAGAGGAACCGAGCTTGAAGTTTTGTTGTGATTTGCAGTAAATCTCTCCTCAAAGTCTTTGTCATTCAGTACATCTGTACCAACTATCGTCATCATGTATTTGGGGATCCCATTCCTCTTTTGCTGGTACCAGAAGAGATATGGAGCTGGATCACTGGTTTCATATGTGCAGTTAATCGTTACTGATCTGCCTTCAAAAGCAGTTTGAGCTCTTGTGTTCTGCTCAACACTCTCCAGAGATTCACACACTGGAACAGAAGTTAAAGCATTATCAATTCATATTCTGCATGTTTTAATATATCTATGGCACATTTAGAGACTCAAAAGGATCCTACTCACCCCAGAAATACATTATACAGAAGATCAGATGTGTTTCCCAGTGAGCCATTATAATAACTGTTGTGTGTGACTGAAATATGTAAATCCACTGGAGAGTGTGCAGTTGTTTCAGCTCGTCTTTGATAAGCCTGTTTTACTGTCACACATTTATCAGCTGGGAGGAGCTTGATCTGATGAATGCACACATGCTGGTCTCTTTCCTTATAATTATTTGTGTTATTTATTTTTATTCATTTAGTCTGTTGTTTATAAAGTATATTTTATCTTCTGTTCATTTCTCTGTTACGTAACTTTATGTTCTGTTGAGTTGCTGTTTTTGTAAATGAATATCTCTGTGATGGATCTCACTCTCTCTTCATCTTTGGCCATTATTTTCTTTATATTTTAGTAATCTGTGTCTTTAATAGCAAGGTAGGAGATCATTTAAATACAAAGTTTATATTTCCCTGGTTGAGAATATATGAGAGAGCAAGTATTTATGAAAGCAACCCTTGTCATCACCTTATGAAAAATATAAATGTACAGGTGCTGGTCATATAATTAGAATATCATCAAAAAGTTGATTTATTTCACTAATTCCATTCAAAAAGTGAAACTTGTATATTATATTCATTCATTACACATAGACTGATATATTTCAAATGTTTATTTCTTTTAATTTTGATGATTATAACTGACAACTAAGGAAAATCTCAAATTCAGTATCTCAGAAAATGAGAATATTGTGAAAAGGTTGAATATTGAAGACACCTGGAGCCACACTCTGATCAGCTGATGAACTCAAAACACCTGCAAAGGCCTTTAATTGGGCTCTCAGTCTAGTTCTGTAGGCTACACAATCATGGGAAGACTGCTGACCTGACCGTTGTCCAAAAGATGACCACTGACCCCTTGCACAAGGAGGGCAAGACACAAAAGGTCATTGCAAAAGAGGCTGGCTGTTCACAGAGCTCTGTGTCAAAGCACATTAATAGAGAGGCCAAGGGAAGGAAAAGAGCTGGTAGAAAAAAGTGTGCAAGCAATAGGGATAACCGCACCCTGGAGAGGATTGTGAAACAAAACCCATTCAAAAATGTGTGGGAGATTCACAAAGAGTGGACTGCAGCTGGAGTCAGTGCTTCAAGAACCACTACACACAGACGTATGCAAGACATGGGTTTCAGCTGTTTCAGCTGACATGGGTCATGAGTCCTTGAGTCAAGCCACTCTTGAACAACAGACAGCGGCAGAAGCGTCTCGCCTGGGCTATAAATATGTGGTTAACAGAAATGCACAGTGCAATGTCAGTGTATAGATGTTTATCCTGAAGTGAAGTCACGTGATGTTAAGTGACTGAGTTCAGGAGTCTGATGGCCTGGGGGAAGAAGCTCCTCCTGAGTCTCTCAGTTTTGGCCATCAGGCTTCGGAGCGCTACCAGATGGCAGGAGCGTGTGAAATGAGGGTTTGCAGGGTGATTAGAGTCTTTGATGATCTTGGTAGCTCTACCTTTGCAGCGTTTGGTGTAGGCGTCCTGCAGAGGCGGAGAGCTGACCCTGAGATACGCTCGGATAAGCGCACGACTCTTTGCAGGGCTTTGCGGTCATGACTGGTGCTGTTCCCATACCATGCTGTGATGCACTGAGTTAATACACTTTCTATCACCCCTAAATAGAAAGTTTTCAGGATAGCTGGTGAAACCCTGAATTTCCTCAGCTGGCGCAGGTGGTACAGTCTTTGCCTGGCTTTTTTCACCTGTGTCTGAATGTGTGCAGTCCAGGTCAGGTCCTCGGAGATGTTTACACCCAGGTACTTGAAGCTGCACACTCTCTCCACTAGTGACCTGCTGATCATGAGGGGGGAGTGTGTCCGTTGCTGTCTCTTCCTGAAGTCCACAATCATTTCTTTGGTCTTGCCAACATTCAGAGAGAAACAGTTGTCCTGGCACCATGATGTTAGATGCTCCACCTCGTCCAAGTATGCCGTCTCGTTGTTGGAAATGAGGCCCAGGACAACAGTATCATCAGCAAATTTGATGATAGAGTTGGAGCTGTGTGTGGACAAACAGTCATGTGTGTAGAGAGAGTAGAGCAGGGGACTCAGGACACAGCCCTGTGGAGCTCCCACACTCAGGGTGATGGAGGTGGAGGTGAACTGGCCTGTTCTCACCACCTGAGGCCTGCCAGTGAGGAAGTCCTCAATCCAGTGGCAGAGAGAAGGATTCAGGCCGAGATCCAGGAGTTTGGAGGTTAGCTTGATGGGAACTATGGTGTTAAAGGCTGAGCTATAGTCAATAAATAGCAGCCTTACGTAGTTCCCACTTTTGCTGTCGATGTGAGTGAGGGAGGAGTGGAGGACATGAGAGATGGCATCTTCACTCGATCTATTGGGACCTTCATGACTATAGACGTGAGAGCCACTGGACGGTAGTCATTTAGGCAAGAGGGTTTACTGTTCTTAGGGACAAGGACGATGGTGGATTTTTTGAAGGCGGTGGGGACCACAGATGTAGCGAGGACTCATTAAAGATAGATGTAAACAACCCGGCGAGCTGATCAGCACAGGACCGCAGAACACGACCTGAAATACCATCTGGCCCAGCAGCTTTCCTGACGTCCACACGCTTGAGTGCCCTCCGAACTTCATCCTCCGAGACAGAGATCACGTGGTTGTTGCTGCTCTGAGTAATTCCCTCTGACGCGTCACTTGGCGGAGTTGCATTGCCGCGATTACAATCAAAGCGAGCGTAGAAAGTGTTTAACTCATTCACAAGCGACGGATCAGCGCTCACCTCTGCAGAGGATTTAGATCCAAAAGAGCAGATGGACCTCAGACCTTGCCACATGCGCCACGAGTCGTTGAGTTGGAAATGAGACTCCACTCGGTCTTTGTAATGGAGTTTTGTGGCTTTAACTGCACGTCGGAGAGCATAGCAGGACGATTTGTATTCAGTCATATTCCCCGTTAGGGGACCGGTGTTGTAAGCGACAGTGCGTGTGTTCACTGCAGCGTGGATTGAATTGTCCACCCACGGTTTCTGATTTGAGAAGGACGTTATTGTTATTGTTTGCGTGGCTTGCTCCATAAGCGTGTTGATGAAGCAAAGCACCACATCTGTGAACTCGCTGACGTCGGCTGAACTCGCCCGGAACATGTCCCAGTCGACGTCATCAAGAGCTGCCTGTAGCGCGGTCTCTGAATGGGGTGACCAGCGTTTAACTTCCCTCACGCCTCACCGGGGGTTCCTGAACGAGCCTTTGTCTGTATTCAGGTGTGAGGAAAATGCCGGCATGATCCGATTTGCCAAAAGCTGGAAGTGACCGCGCTTTATAGGCGTTCTTAAACGGACAGTAGCAATGATGGTTTAACCGCATCTCTAAATCAAGATGCGGTTAAACATGAAAATGCCAGTGCCAGCTGGTATAAGTGAGGATACTGATGCTTCAAGTACAAAATGGCGCCGCTGTGTTTGGTCGCCGTTCAGGTCGCTCCGCGAAGACTGTGCTTTTATTTACTATTTTACTTTCTTTTACTCTCAGTTTTTACAAACTTATCATCTGCATTGATCTACTACGACAGCAAAACTCTTTTGGACATTGGTTACCTCTACACTGGACTGTTTCAGGACACTTTCGCCGATCCTCTGTGGCCATCTGAGATTCTTTAACGCCGAGTTGAACAATGGCCAGAGCCAGCGGCGTAGAACAAAGAAACACCGTGGGAAACGCGCTGGTATCCGTAACAGACTGAGGAAAAGGGCATTCAGACCTCCTCTCTCCCGAGCATTCTTCTAGCAAATGTTCAATCCTTGGATAATAAGATGGACGATCTTAGAGCCAGGATAAGTTTTCAACGGGACATGAGAGACTGTAATATCTATTGTTTGTCTGAAACTTGGCTCACGCCCGCGGTCCCGGACACAGCTGTGACGCCGTCGGAGAACTTCTCTGTTTTTCGGATGGACAGAACAGCCGAGGCCGGTAAATCCAAAGGCGGTGGAGTGTGTTTCATGATCAACAAGAAATGGTGCGATCCCAGGAACATCACCATTCTCTCGCGGTCCTGCTCGCCTCATCTGGAACATTTAACAATCATCTGCGCCCATTCTATCTGCCGAGGAGTTTTCTGCGGTTGTCGCGACCGCCGTTTACATCCCACCGCAGGCAGACACAGCGCTGGCTTTATCTGGCCTTCATGATGTTGCCAGCGGCGTCATAAACCAACATCCCGACGCGGCATTCATTGTCGCGGGCGATTTTAACAAAGCAAACCTAAAGAAAGTCCTGCCAAACTTTCACCAGCACGCCTCCTGCCCCACACGAGGAGCAAACACACTGGATCACTGCTACTCTCCGTTTAAGAACGCCTATAAAGCGCGGTCACTTCCAGCGTTTGGCAAATCGGATCATGCCGCCATTTTCCTCACTCCCGAATACAAACAAAAGCTCCTCCAGGAACCCGGTGAGGGGGAAGTTAAGCGTTGGTCACCCCACTCAGAGACCGCGCTACAGGCAGCTCTGGGCGATGTGGATTGGGACATGTTCCGAGCGAGTTCAGCTGACGTAAGCGAGTTCACAGACGTGGCGCTTTGCTTCATCAACACGCTTACAGAGCAAGCCACGCAAACAATAACAATAACGTCCTTCTCAAATCAGAAACCGTGGGTGGACAATTCAATCCGCGCGGCAGTGAACGACGACGCACTGCTGCTTACAACGCCGGTCTCCATTCAGGGAATATGAATGAATACAGATCGTCCTGCTATGCTCTCAGACGAGCAGTTAAAGCCGCAAAACTCCGTTATAAAGACCGAGTGGAGTCTCATTTCCAACTCAACGACTCGCGGCGCATGTGGCAAGGTCTGAGGTCCATCTGCTCCTTTGGATCTAAATCCTCTGCAGAGGCAAGCGTTGATCCGTTGCTCGTGAACGGAAGTTAAACTCTTTCTATGCTCGCTTTGACTGTAACCGCGTAACGCGACTCCGCCAAGTGGCGCGTTAGAGGAAATTACTCAGAGCAGCAACAATCACGTGATCTCTGTCTCGGAGGATGAAGTTCGGAGGGCACTCAAGCGTGTGGGCGTCAGGAAAGCTGCTGGGCCGGATGGTATTTCAGGTCGCGGTTCTGCGGTCCTGTGCTGATCAGCTCACCGGGTTGTTTACATCCATCTTTAATGAGTCCTCGCTACATCTGTGGTCCCCACCTCCTTCAAAAAATCCACCATCATCCCTGTCCCTAAGAACAGTAAACCCTCTTGCCTAAATGACTATCGTCCAGTGGCTCTCACGTCTATAGTCATGAAGGTCTTTGAGAGACTCATTAAAAACACCATTTGCGCCTTCATTCCTGACACTTTGGACCCTCTTCAGTTTGCCTATCGTCCCAATAGATCGACTGAAGATGCCATCTCTCATGTCCTCCACTCCTCCCTCACTCACATCGACAGCAAAAGTGGGAACTACGTAAGACTGCTATTTATTGACTATAGCTCAGCCTTTAACACCATAGTTCCCACCAAGCTAACCTCCAAACTCCTGGATCTCGGCCTGAATCCTTCTCTCTGCCACTGGATTGAGGACTTCCTCACTGGCAGGCCTCAGGTGGTGAGAATAGGCCAGTCCACCTCCACCTCCATCTCCTGAGTGTGGGAGCTCCACAGGGCTGTGTCCTGAGCCCCTGCTCTACTCTCTCTACACGCATGACTGTTTGTCCACACACAGCTCCACCTCTATCATCAAATTTGCTGATGATACTGTTGTCCTGGGCCTCATTTCCAACAACAATGAGACGGCATACTTGGGCGAGGTGGAGCATCTAACATCATGGTGCCAGGACAACTGTCTCTCTCTGAATGTTGGCAAGACCAAAGAAATGATTGTGGACTTCAGGAAGAGACAGCAACGGACATACTCCCCCTCATGATCAGCGGGTCACCAGTAGAGAGAGTGAGCAGCTTCAAGTACCTGGGAGTAAACATCTCCGAGGACCTGACCTGGACTGCTCACATTCAGACACAGGTGAAAAAGCCAGGCAAAGACTGTACCACCTGCGCCAGCTGAGGAAATTCAGGGTTTCACCAGCTATCCTGAAAACTTTCTATTTAGGCGATAGAAAGTGTTTTAACTCAGTGCATCACAGCGTGGTATGGGAACAGCACCAGTCATGACCGCAAAGCCCTGCAAAGAGTCGTGGCGCTTATCCGAGCGTATCTCAGGGTCAGCTCTCCGTCTCTGCAGGACGTCTACACCAAACGCTGCAAAGGTAGAGCTACCAAGATCATCAAGGACTCTAATCACCCTGCAAACCCTCATTTCACGCTGCTACCATCTGGTAGCGCTTCCAAGCCTGATGGCCAAAACTGAGAGACTCAGGAGGAGCTTCTTCCCCCAGGCCATCAGACTCCTGAACTCAGTCACTTAACACCACGTGACTTCACGTCAGGATAAACATCGATACACTGACATTGCACTGCACTTTCTGTTCTCATTGTTACTGTGTAACAACCTGTCATAAACCTGTTTGCACATTATACTCTTTATACATTTGTTAACCACATATTTATAAGTCTACAGTTTACTCACTGCAAAGTCTACTTCAATTATTTTATTCCACTTTATCCTTATTTGTTACCTTTTTTTTCTCTTGACTTGATTATTTATAATTCTACAGATATAGACATATATATATATATATATATATATATATAGAAGTACTTTTTTTATATATCCTATTTCTATTATAATTTCTTCCTTGTGTTTTTAACTGTGAATTTGCACTGTCCATGGAGCGGACCTGTTTACATTTCACTGCCGGTTGTATATTCTGTATATAACTGTGTATGTGACAAATAAAACTCTTGAATCTTGTTGAGCCCAATATACTAGTGGATCCTCAGATCTTGTGAGATTTACTTCCGATCAATACCGGTCCACTTCAGCACAAGCATCTGTTGCATTTGAGCTCCTTCTACTGTGATCAACCGTGCCATCCAGCAGATGCCAAAGGACACCGAATGATAGAGGAAAACTATCTAACCTAATAGTAATAATGTAGTATAGCTACTGTAGTATAATGTAATAATATATAGCCCTAACACATCTACTACTCCTGGCACTTCTCTGAAATGCCACAACAGCCACAAGGTGGCACGAGTTTCGAACCCGAAGCAACACTCAGACCGAACCCATGACGTATTCCACACAAACCAAGGCCTTGTTTGTCATTGGTCACGTGATTTCTCCGTTAACAACACAAGCCTCGAATCGGGGCTTCATCTGGCACGCCCATTTATTCTCAACACAAGCTCTGACGCCTCGGTTCAAATATCACATTACTACTGGTTACCGATCTTCACTCATTGAGTTCTCCATCACCTGCAAGATACCACACTCTGAGTCTGCACCAGCTAAGTCACCATTACCCTTCTACAAGTTACCATCTACTTCCATTGCCTGGTTCACGCTACTTCAACCCCACTCTACACTTAATAAACAACACTTATACTTTCCTGCTTGTCAGTGCCCTTCTGTTCCGTGACAGTCGGACTGCACCAGCTCATGAATACTGAACGGCTCCTCCTCAAGGATTTTATGGGATCTTAACACATTTTTTATTGTTCTGATGTTTTAACATTTTGATTCAAGCACTGACCCCTTATTTCAATTCAGTGAACTAAACCAATTCTAGACAGAGCACTTGGCATTATTGTACTTGTGTATTATTAGAAGAAACTTTAAAAATAATTGACTTAATTGTTAATGTTCTCGTCTACTATATTATACATTATTATCATGCCACCAGCATCTAACAGGTTTTTAAAATGTATTTTTTTATTTAATCTTAAAATATTTGTATTATTGTTTGTGATATATGTCCACATCTATTATGATGATATATGTTGCATCCTTTGGATATTAATAACAATCCACAAAATGATATTTTGACCTTTTTCTTTTTATTTCCCTTTATAACTAAATGTCATTTGTAACCACACACAGGTGTTTCCACAAGTGTAATTATGTGAATTATAGATTGTGGGTTTGATGTGGCTTGAGTTCAAAGTGAAACATGAATGTGAGTTTTTGTAAAGCGTCTCAGGCACTTTGTGTCACTGGGCTCCAACTCTCAGAGCACAATAATAGAGAGCTGAATCTGACAGACGTACATCAGTAATAGTGAGTTCAGTGGATGATCGAGATGCAGTCGACTGAAACCGAGGGTCAGAAGTGTGTTCATAACCACTCCATGATTGAGCACCTTTGCGTAACAAATACTGAGGTTCTGTGTTTGGATACTGTCTGTACCAGTAAAGAATAACATAGTCACTACTTGTACTGTATGAGCAGCTCAGCGTGACAGTTTCTGTCTCTTTAGTGTTTTTGTCTGTCCCTTTATCTGGCTCAATGTTGTCTCCAGTCACCAAACCTGCCAACAATAAAAGTGAGTTTTGATTTGTCAAAGAAAGTTGACAAAATAATACTGCAAACACGTTTCATAGAGTATTTTACAGAAATGCAAATGACTAAATGAATATAAATGTAACACAAACACACAGTAGATCTTTATGTCGAGAGTTTCATGAGTTACTCAGTAAATAGTGTACCTGTTCCCACAATGAGAATAAGTATGAGGCGAGTGTCCATGATGAATGAGATCAGCTCAGCTCTCTGTTGAGGCTCTCAGTGCTCTGAGCTGGAAGAGACTTTACACACACACACACACACACACACACACACACACACACACACACACACACACACACACACGCACGCACACGCACGCACTCGCACGCACTCTCACACACACACACACACACAAACACACAGTCTCTCTCTCTCTTTCACTCACACACACACACACACACACACACACACTCTCTCTCTCTCTCTCTCTCTCTCTCACACACACACACACACACACACACACACACTATCTCTCTCTCTCTCACACACACTCACTCACACACACACACACTCTCTCTCTCTCACACACACACACACACACACACTCTATCTCTCTCTCTCACACACACGCGCGCACACACACTCTCACACACACACACACACACAAGATAAAAAAGTTATTAAAAAATGTAAACCAGTGATTTGGGTTTGACTGTATTTGGCTCAAACATGGGTTGAAGGAAACCTGCATTTTTTTGTGTAATTGTATAATATGTGCATTTATGTGTTCATCCTGTGGCATACCTGCACTATATATTATGCATTACAATAATTTGAGATGTTTTAATAGTTGTTACAATTTTATGAATATCACATTTCATTGTGAACTAAAGGGCAGTGTTATTGGGATTAGCTGTAACTCATACTTATACACACAGTCACATATTGTAATGATGAATAGAAAACAACCATCTAGCTCTTATTTGTATTAATTGTTCCCATTATTTCTCTGACATACATATTACTGTAACTGTCAGTCACATCTGTCTTCATCTCTGTCTGTGTTTCTCTCTTGTCTCTCATTGTAACAGGTTTTTGTCTAGAGCTGATGTGTTTCCTGTGACTGTGGGCTGCAGAGCACAGTAATACAGAGCAGAGTCTGATACAGATGCAGAGGAGATCTCCAGATACACACGGCTTTCCTTCTTTTCAACTTTAACACTGAATCGTGGATCTACATCAGACACCCGAGCTTCTTTTTCATTACTGTGAGTGAGTACCAGAAATTCAGGTTTTGATCTTCCATGCTGACGGTACCAGTGGAGATTATCTGAAGCTGAAGAGGAATAAATGCAGGATAATGAAACATTTGAACCCTGATCCTCAAATACATCTATTTTGTCTGGTTTGATGTCATTTCCGAAGACTGCAGCTGAAAAATAAAAAACTTTTAGTGAGATTGTTCTTTAGTAAAACTCATTGTTGACAAAAAATAAACAACCAAATGAATATACACACCTGCTGAGACACAGAAGAGAATAACTGAATGAAGATCCATTATACTGCACAAGTGTTCACTCAGAGAAGAGTCAGACTGTCTCTGTCAGACATCACTACATCATGTCAGATCTGTGAACACTGAGTCCCTCCTCTATAAGCCCGTCATTCACACCTGAGCTACAAAACAGAAGCCAATTACTCTCATTAATGTCTGTTCTAGTGTTTTGTGTTGTAATTTAGGCTGTTATACATGTAATAAACCCTGTAAGTCCTGGAAAAACAATTTCTCCTGCAGTTTGATCAGTCCCACAGTTTCCACTGCATTTGATACATTTGGTTGTATTCAATTAATGTTCAATTTTAAATTTTCACTCATGCAGGTTATTCAATTTTACATCTCCAATATAATATCCAGGTCCTACCATAGTGTTTTTGTAGTAGTATTGTTGTTTTTAATAATAAATCCACATGGAAGACTTTAGAAAGGGTTAGTTCACCCAAAAGTGAAATCTCCGTCATTAATTCCTCACCCTATGTCGTTCCAAACCCGTGAGACCTTCGCTCATCTTCAGAACACAAATTAAGATATTTCTGATGAAAACCGAGAGCTTTCTGACCCCACATAGACAACAACACAATGGCCACTTTCAAGGCACAGAAAGGTAGTAAAGAGATTGTTAAAATAGTTCAGCTTCCTTATATCTGCCTTGGCATTTGGGACAGGGCTCCACTCCATCCCCTCGTGTTCCCACAGGATGGACTCAATGATCCTGGTCATACATTTCACTGAGCTCCAGCCACAGGTCCATAATCAATCAACAGAAACCACTCAACCACATGACACTGAACCAAAACACACGCTAAACACACCCAGAACAAACACAAGAACAGAACACTGCTCGTTACTGTTATTCTATCTTTCATGTCAAAACACAGTCTTTAACAATGTATCATTACCAAATGTGTTGATTGTCAGTGGACATAAATTTGATGCATGAAATCAAAAATGAGAATGAATCTGTATGTAAGATAAAATTCATAGATTGCAGGATTATACTATTGGAAAGACTCACAAAATGAAAAGACAAAGTCCCTTCTGTCTCACTTTGAGTCACACAGCGCCACCTCCTGGCAAAACAGTTTTCTGTACAATTTCAGTCCAATGGGAGATGTGAACCTTTGACTATATGAATTTATATGTTATGACCTGTTTCAGCAAAAGGACAGACTATTGCAGTGATGATGCATTGGCATTTGGGACAGGATGAAGTAAGATTGATCTTTCTTTAATGATGGCATGGGAGGTTTTGTATGATGCCGTTGGGTTTCCTGTCACTGTGGGCACCAGGGCACAGTAATACAGAGCAGAATCTGCCTGTACAGCAGAGGAGATCTTCAGATACACACGTTTAGTATCTTCATGAACTTCAGCAGAAAATCTGTCTGGTCTATGTTCACTCATAGCTCCGTGGGAAGATGTAAAGGAGGAACTCCGGTTTGGATCTGGGATATTGTCTGTACCATTGTAAATTATTTACAGTACCCAGATAGTCTTTGTAACTGCAGGACAGAGTAACAGCATCACCAATGAGTCTGTTTTCATTCACTGACAAGGGTTTTATTGACTCTGCCTCTGTGTGGCCTATAAATGGAGAATAAAAGCCTGGTTAGATAAATCAACAGTAACTAAACCGTAGGAAGCAGTAGTAAATTAGTAAGTAGTAAAACATTAAACGCTGGAGTCATTCTCTCTCACATGTTTTTGAAACACACGCAAGATAATGGCATTTACCGCGACCCCAGACGAGGCTTAAGCTAGTCCCAGACTAAAATGCATGTTTGAGCTGTTTTAACTGAAAGCAACTTTCACTGATATATCTCAAAATATGTCAGTGTCATAGTTTTGTCTCAAGATGCACACCAGTAATGTTGTTTTTTTCTTCTAAGACACGTTTGTACTTAAATGTCCTAATATAACCAAGGCCTACTCCTGGCTTAATCTAAGTGCTCATTGTTTCTTTTCTCACCATTTTAAATGAACATTTAGAACAGATATTCCATGTAGCACCACAATTAATATAATTATAAATAGTTTCCTCAGGTTATTGTGCGGTGTTTACAAACATCAACAGATTTATTTTTGGTTAATTTAGCCACTGTATCGAATAAATACCTAGGGTTGTGTTTGTTTTCCTCTAAGAGAGTCGAGAAATAAGCAGATCTAGCAGTTTTTACGGCCTTTCTGTATGCGATCATGCTCTCTTTCCATGAATTACGGAAAAACCTCTAATTTTGTTTTCTTCCAGCTGCGCTCCATTTTTCTGGCTGCTGTTTTAAGGGCCCGGGTGTGCTCGTTGTACCATGGCGTTGGACTATTTTCTTTAATCTTCTTTAAGCGCCGAGGAGCAACTGTGACTAAAGTGCTGGAAAAAGAGGGGACGGCTTTGCAGCCTTAGCTAAATTAAGTATACATGATACTAGGTAATGATCTGAGATGTTGTCGCTCTGCTGCAGAATTTCAATGGTATCAACATTTATACCATGTGACAGTATTAGAGTAAGATTATGGCGATGAGTGGGTCCTGACACGTGCTGCCTTACTCCAATAGAAAAAGTAAAAGAGTAAAGTCATTAACATGAATTATGTGCAAAGTAAACGTCAACATTTAATAATCTAAATGAAAGTAAACTTTTTTTCTGAGTGTACAGAAACATAAAAAGTATGCTTACCATCGTAATGTGATATTTACATTTACATTTCATTTAGTCATTTAGCAGACGCTTTTATCCAAAACGACTTACAAATGAGAGCAATAGAAGCAACTAAAAACAGCCAAGGGCAACAATATGCAAGTGCTACAACAAGTCTCAGTTAATCTAGCACAGAACACATAGGACAGACAAATTATTATTTATTTATTTTATTTTTTAAATAGACAAACAGAAAACGAATAGAGTGATAAGCTGCTCGAATTGAGACAGGCAGGTCATTCCACCAGGTGGGAGCAGTCCAGGAAAAGGTCCTTGTGAAGGATTTCATGCCTCTTTGGGATGGTGCCACAAGGCGCCGTTCACTTGCAGAACGCAAGCTTCTGGAGGGTGTGTAAGTCTGAACAAGCGAGTTTAGGTATGTTGGTGCAGAGCCAGTGGTTGCCTTGTAGGCGAGCACCAGTGCCTTGAATTTGATTCGAGTGGCTATTGGCAGCCAGTGCAGACTGATGAGGAGAGGCGTGACGTGCGTTCTCTTCGGCTCATTAAAACCACTCGCCGCTGCATTCTGGATCAGCTGCAAGGGTTTGATAGTGCATGCTGGAAGGTCCGCTAGAAGAGCATTACAGTAGTCCAGTCTGGAGAGAACCAGGAGTTGTGTGGCCTGCTCTGATAGGAAGGGTCTAATCTTTCTAATGTTGTATAAAGCAAATCGGCAGGACTGGGTTGTTGCAGTGATGTGGTCAGTGAATTTTAGCTGATCATCAATCACAACTCCAAGGTTCCTGGCTGTCCTGGACGGAGTTATGGATGATGAACCGAGCTGAATGGAGAGAGTATGGTGAAGTGCTGGGTTGGCTGAGACCACAAGGAGTTCTGTCTTTGCCAGATTGAGTTGAAGGTGTTGTTCCTTCATCCAGGCAGAAATATCTGTCAGGCAGGCAGGCAGCGATACGAACACCAACTGTGGGATCATCTGGTTGAAATGAGAAGTAGAGTTGAGTGTCATCAGCATAGCAGTGATAGGAAAAGCCATGTTTCTGGATGACAGATCCCAGTGATGACATGTAGATGGAGAAGAGAAGTGGTCCAAGCACTGAGCCCTGGGGAACTCCAGTAGATAGATGATGTGACTTAGACGCTTCACCTCTCCATGACACCCTGAAGGACCTACCTGAGAGATAAGACTTGATCCACTGGAGAGCAGTTCCTGAGGTGCCCATCTTCACGAGAGTTGACAGGATGATCTGGTGGTTAACTGTGTCTGCACAGCTGCAGACAAATCCAGTAGGATGAGTACTGTGGATTTGGAAGCTGCCCTTGCCTGTCTCAGTACTTCAGTAACTGAGAGCAGGGCAGTCTCAGTCGAGTGGCCGCTTTTGAAGCCGGATTGGTTGTTGTCCAGGAGGTTGTTCTGTTCAAGAAAAATAGAGTTGGTTGGACACAACTCGCTCAAGTGTTTTTGCAATAAAAGCAAGAAGGGATACCGGTCTGTAGTTTTCTATAAGTGCTGGATTCAGAGAGGGTTTCTTAAGCAGTGGGGTTACCCGAGCCTACTTAAATGCTGTGGGAAAGATCCCAGTGTGAAGAGAGGTATTGACAATGTGAGTGAGTGCAGGAGTATTTGAAGAAATGGCCTGAAGCAGGTGAGTGGGGATAGGATCAAGCGGACAGGTAGTGGGGTGGTTGGAAAGGATGAGTTGGGAGACTTCTGCTTCAGAGAGCTTGGTTGTTGAGATATGTGTGTCAGTTTGTGGTGTGGAGAATTGGCTGCTGATGGATGAGGTTTTGTTTGTGAAGAATGATGCAAAGTCATCAGCTGTAAAAGTTGATGATGGAGTGGGGGGTGGAGGACAAAGAAGAGAGGAGAATGTTTTGAAAAGTAAAGCAGAGTCAGAGCAGTTGTTGATTTTGTTGTGATAGTATGTAATTTTGGCAGTGGAGACATTTGCAGAGAAAGAAGCGAGAAGAGACTGATATAAGACAAGGTCAGTAGAGTTCTTCGATTTGCGCCAGTTCCTCTCTGCTGCCCTGAGTCCAGAGCGATGTTCACGGAGAACATCAGACAGCCGGGGGGCAGAGGGGGAGGTGCGGGCTGGTCTGGATGAAAGGGGGAAAAAGTTGTCTAAGCAAGATGTTAGAGTGGAGCAAAGAGTGTCAGCAGCACTGTTAGTGTCCAGTGCTGAGAACTGAGACAGTGGAGGAAGTGAGGATGAAACCATAGTGGATAGGCGAGAGGGGGAGAGCGAACGTAGATTACGCCGAAAGGTGATCTGCGGATTAGTGTGTGTTGTGTTAGGAGTCAGTATGAGGTTAAGAGTCATGAGGAAGTGGTCGGAGGTGTGCAGTGGAGTAACTAAAGTGTTGTCTGGGGAGCAGTAGCGTGTGTAGATAAGGTCCAAATGATTACCTGATTTGTGAGTAGCTGTAGTAGACACTCGCTTAAGGTCAAATGAGGTGAGTAGAGAGGTGAAATCTGCAGCCCGGTGTTTCTCAAGGTGGATGTTGAAGTCACCAAGTAGTACCAGGGAAGTGCCATCTTCAGGAAAGTTGGAGAGTAACATATCCAACTCCTCCAGGAAGTTACCCAGTTGACCTGGCGGGCGATAAACAACTACAACATGGATTTTAGCAGGGTGAGTGATAGTGATTGAGTGTGATTCAAATGAACTGTTGCCAGATAGAGATGGAATGGACTCAAATTTCCAATCATTTGAGATGAGCAAACCAGTACCTCCACCTCCCAATCGGGCGAGGGCTGTGAGAAAAAGTGAAATTATTTGAGAGGGCTGCAGTGGCCGTGTCCTCTGGTTTGATCCAGGTCTCAGTTAGGGCCATGAGACTGAGATTTGAATGAGCGGAGATAGATAAAATAAAGTCTGCTTTGGCAAGACTGGCAATTCCAGAGACCAAGTGGCAGAGGAAATCGGTACCATAAGCAGATTATTAGAGTTACGGCGTCTTAAATCACAGAGCGTGATTTACGGGTGGTAGTAGTAATAGTAGAGATTTGAAAGCACATGGTGAATACAGGTCAGAGAAATAAACAGATGAAAACAAGCAAAACACAGAAGGGGTTAAAGTGAAAGGAAAGCTATGCTCAAGTGCCTTGTCAGTGTCCTTACTCGAGTGAAGTCGCACAGAGTAGAGTCGCTGGTCTTTACACTCTTCGGTTTTCACACGATGAGGGCTTCACACCAGGGCTGCCGCGGACTACCACTCTATTTATACACACTTGTTATTGAATACAGCAGGCCATGCCTCGTCGAAACGGTTCCCTCGCGCGAGCCCACGTGAACAAATGCTACTTCACCACACAGCACACTACACTACACAGACAAACATTCTAAATAACAGCTGATCTAGAAAACAATTAGAAAAATGATATAGTACTCACACAGTCGTTGCCTTTCCTGTTGATCGAATGCTTCTCTCTGTTCTCTGTTGTGATATGACACAACAGGGAAATCAAAGCCCATCTAAACATAGTTGTTCTCTGAGGTAAAAGAACTGAAATTCACTCAACAGAGCTCCTAAAACTCTCTCTGTGTCTCACTGAGCTCTGCTTTAATGGGGATGGCCCCTTCCTGTCCCAACATGACTGCGCACCAGTGCACAAAGCGTCGGTCCATAAAGACATGGATGAGCGAGTTTGGTGTGGAGGAACTTGACTGGCCTGCACAGAGTCCTGACCTCAACCCGATATGTAAAGGCAGGCGTCCCAAAACATTTGGCAATATAGTGTATATAGCTTTCCTGTAGCTCAAACAATAAGAGTGTGGCGCTAGCAACACCAAGGTCATGGGTTCGATTCCCAGGGAAAGCAAGAACTGACAAAATGTAAAAATGTGTACCTTGAATGCAATGTAAGTCGCTTTGGATAAAAGCCTCTGCCAAATGCGTAAATATAAATGTCTTCTTCAACAACTCAATCCTGGAAAGACCCATGTGCTTTTGTCAAAACTGAACTGGACATGGAATTTTATCCCAAGCTTTATTTCAAGGAACAGAATATATTCCTGTCTGCTGGATGGTGAGTGATTGTCTTGGTATTTTGCAGTCCATTTTTGTATGGATTATAACTACATTCTTAGCCAGCTCTAAATGAATTTTTCTTCGAGGATGTCCTTGCGAAATAAACATAAAAAGAAAAAAAGAAATACAATCTGGAAATGGTCAATCTCAAATGGCTGTAATGTACACTAACCTAAAGGATTATTAGGAACACCATACTAATACTGTGTTTGACCCCCTTTCGCCTTCAGAACTGCCTTAATTCTACGTGGCACTGATTCAACAAGGTGGTGAAAGCATTCTTTAGAAATGTTGGCCCATATTGATAGGATAGCATCTTGCAGTTGATGGAGATCTGTGGATGCACATCCAGGCACGAAGCTCTCTGCTCAACCACATCCCAAAGATGCTCTATTGGGTTGAGATCTGGTGACTGTGGGGGCCATTTTAGTACAGTGAACTCATTGTCATGTTCAAGAAACCAATTTGAAATGATTCGAGCTTTGTGACATGGTGCATTATCCTGCTGGAAGTAGCCATCAGAGAATGGGTACATGGTGGTCATAAAGGGATGGACATGGTCAGAAACAATGCTCAGGTAGGCCGTGGCATTTAAACGATGCCCAATTGGCACTAAGGGGCCTAAAGTGTGCCAAGAAAACATCCCCCACACCAATACACCACCACCACCAGCCTGCACAGTGGTAACAAGGCATGATGGATCCATGTTCTCATTCTGTTTACGCCAAATTCTGACTCTACCATCCGAATGTCTCAGCAGAAATCGAGACTCATCAGACCAGGCAACATTTTTCCAGTCTTCAACTGTCCAATTTTGGTGAGCTTGTGCAAATTGTAGCCTCTTTTTCCTATTTGTAGTGGAGATGAGTGGTACCCGGTGGGGTCTTCTGCTGTTGTAGCCCATCCGCCTCAAGGTTGTGCGTGTTGTGGCTTCACAAATGCTTTGCTGCATACCTTGGTTGTAACGAGTGGTTATTTCAGTCAAAGTTGCTCTTCTATCAGCTTGAATCAGTCGGCCCATTTTCCTCTGACCTCTAGCATCAACAAGGCATTTTCGCCCACAGGACTGCCACATACTGGATGTTTTTCTCTTTTCACACCATTCTTTGTAAACCTTAGAAATGGTTGTGTGTGAAAATCACTGTAACTGAGCAGATTGTGAAATACTCAGACTGGCCCGTCTGGCACCAACAACCATGCCACACTCAAAATAGCTTAAATCACCTTTCTTTCCCATTCTGACATTCAGTTTGGAGTTCAGGAGATTGTCTTGACCAGGACCACACCCCTAAATGCATTGAAGCAACTGCCGTGTGATTGGTTGATTAGATAATTGCATTAATGAGAAATTGAACAGGTGTTCCTAATAATCCTTTAGGTGAGTGTACATTTAAATGCCATATTTGCAGCATAATTTAATATCAGAGAGACGAGAGAGAGAGAGAAAATAACTCTTTTTTGTAGGGTGCAGTTGTGTTTCCTGTCACTGTGGGCTGCAGAGCACAGTAGTACATGGCAGAGGCTGACACAGATGCAGAGGAGATCTCCAGATGCACACGGTTTTCTTTTTCTTTTCTGATCTCAGTAGTGAATCTCTGATCTACATTAGATGTCTTAACATCTTTTGCACTGTCTGAAATGAGCACCAGGAATTCAGGAGCTGATCCGGGATACTGACGGTACCAAAGTAAAGACCATGCAGAAGAATAACTGCAGGATAATTTAACACTTGAACCCTCGGCAGCAAACTCCTGTGTTTTGTCTGGTGTAATAGTATCTCCATTACTCGCACCTGCAAAGAAAAGTGAAATAGTCTCAAAGGGAGAGAAATATGACTATGCTGATGAAATGTGAGCATTTAGAAGTTTGTTCACATATAGTGTACTTTTATATATTAAGGCCACATATAAGACCATATATATAATTATTAAAATGACTTAACCCTAACGGCATTGAGGAAATGATGGTACTTACATGCTAAAGCAGAGAACAGAATAACTGAATGGAGTATCATTGTATGTGTGCTCACAGTCTCAGCTTGAATGATCTTATGCCAGTCTCTGTCAGGCTCAGCAAAATACCCTCAGATACGTTAAGCTCCTCCTTCCTCACCACCTGGGAAAATAAATCAGTTTATCACCATCACCTTTTGACCATGGTTGCTTCATAAGATGTTACAAAGACAGAGCAGCATCTTTTATCTGAAGATTTAAACACAAGATTTGCATTTAATTTCATAGTGAAACACAATCACAGAGAAACAAACAAAGTAGGAGAGCTTAAAACGTTCCTCGCATTCACTCGTGCTTTTAAACTCTAGCGAGAGACTTGATATATTATGTGTGTGTGTGTGTGTTATAGTACAGTATGTATCTGTATAAGTATATTTACTGTATAATGCAAGTGGACTACCGTAATATGATGCATTATAGTAAGTATATTACAGTGCAATGCACTGTTGTTGGACGACACATTTTTCTCCCAACATTCGTCTGCACCCTTCGGCCCACCTCGGCCATTGTAAGGCCATGATTGAGAACATCATCCACAATAGTGGCCCTTATTTCATCGGATGAATGTCCTTGGTCTCTTCTACCTCTTCATCTGTTTTGCCTCCCTACACTTCCACTTCTCTTCTTCTTTCTGGCTGTTGACCCTGTTAGTTTCTTGTTATTCTTCCATTGTCAGACTTATAACACGGTGTTGTGCGCTGTCTATATGCTTGTCAACCGAAGGGTCTGGAGATGCACCTCTGAGCTATTTTAGAGAACTGGTTGATCATTCATTTATCTGATGCTTTACATTCCCTTTATTATTGAAATTCAAGATTATCCTGTGCAATTCATCAGTTCAGGACACATTTACATTTAGAAGTCTATAGATAAGAATAGAAAATATTCTTGATAGATTATGACAACTAGTTCAGCCATTTTGCATGTAATGACAATGAACTAATGATGTTTTTGTAAGACTATTTGACAGAGAATCAGTATAATATATTTTGATCAACATGACAAAAACAATTGATCATGTAGGAAACAGCAGACAAGTGTACAAAACCAGTGGCATGAACGCAACACTGCAGCCCTGTGGCAGAAATGTGCCTGCACAATATGATTATCATTTAACTCTTTTATAGCATATTTGTTAGTCAGAATTTATTAAATTACTTTGAAAAGTGTGCATGAAAAGTGAAGGACAGTTCTGTATGTTGTATGTGTGTAATATCATTGTTAACTTAAGACTGTTTGACTCAGTGTCTCGGCTTTATTCGTGCTCTCTCACTGGATAAAGTGTTATTGTGTAGAGCTGTCGTGTCTCCTCAGGTTATTGTGTTGTTGTGTCTCCTCAGGTTATTGTACGGTGTTGTTGTGTCTCCTCAGGTTATTGTGCGGTGTTGTTGTGTCTCCGGGTTATTGTACGGTGTTGTTGTGTCTCCTCAGGTTATTGTGCGGTGTTGTCGTGTTTCCTCAGGTTATTGTGCGGTGTTGTTGTGTTTCCTCAGGTTATTGTGCGGTGTTGTTGTGTTTCCTCAGGTTATTGTGCGGTGTTGTCGTGTCTCCTCAGGTTATTGTGCAGTGTTGTCGTGTCTCCTCAGGTTATTGTGCGGTGTTGTCGTGTTTCCTCGGGTTATTGTGCAGTGTTGTCGTGTCTCCTCAGGTTATTGTGCGGTGTTGTCGTGTCTCCTCAGGTTATTGTGCGGTGTTGTTGTGTCTCCTCAGGTTATTGTGCGGTGTTGTCGTGTTTCCTCAGGTTATTGTACGGTGTTGTTGTGTCTCCTCAGGTTATTGTGCGGTGTTGTTGTGTCTCCTCAGGTTATCGTGTGGTGTTGTCGTGTCTCCTTAGGTTAGTAATAACTGTAATTGTCAGTCACATCTGTCTTCATCTCTGTCTCTGTGTTTCTCTCTCGTCTCTCATTGTAACAGGTTTGTGTGTAAAGCTGATGTGTTTCCTGTCACAGTGGGCTTCAGAGCACAGTAATACACAGCAGAGTCACACACACGCAGGTTCTTGATCCGCAGAGGAACTGAATTTGATGAAAGTTCAGATTGAAATCTCTCCTGGAACTCAGTGCCATTTTCTCCTCCATATTTGCTTCTCCTCAGGATGAATTTAGGAAAGTCATTTGCTCTCTGGATGTACCAGAATACATTTTCTTGAACTGAATCTGTTTCATATTTACACTGTAATGTCACGGATCTTCCTTCATCTTCAGTCACATGTGTGTCTGGCTGATCAACTGTGTCCTCTGATCGGACCTCTGTAAAGGGTTAAAGAAATCATGTACAGTACAATACAAAATATAAGCCATTTAATGAGTGTGTAGCTGTATTAAATGAAGATTCATACCAACAATGAACAGTGCGAAGAGCAATATATTCCTCAGCCTGTGTGACATGACTGTGTCTGTGCTGAACACACTTTTATGTCAAGATAAATCAGTGAATATGAGAGTTTTGCTTTTGGTATTATAATGCTGATTTAAGGATGAGCTTGTGGACAGACACCCATAAAGCTGCTTTATTGTCAGAGGTCATATTGAGTAGCTCCTGCCCTCTTATGGTTTACTGCAAGCGCTGCACAGCTGAGACAGTGCCATCTCAATAGTTTAATGTAAATAAAGATATTTGATTTCTGAATTACATGATATTCTAATGTGACTGGTGAACTAAAGGATCGTATTGTATGGATTTAATATAATTCATCTTCAGACTTTGTGTTTTAATAATTTTTTTTTTTTTTTTACATAATTTTATACTATCTTCATTTTCACTCTCTCAGTGTTGTTGTGTCTCCTCAGGTTATTGTGCGGTGTTGTCGTGTCTCCTCAGGTTATTGTGCGGTGTTGTCGTGTCTCCTCGGTTATTGTGCGGTGTTGTCGTGTCTCCTCGGTTATTGTGCGGTGTTGTCGTGTCTCCTCGGTTATTGTGCGGTGTTGTCGTGTGTCTCCTCGGTTATTGTGCGGTGTTGTCGTGTCTCCTCGGGTTATTGTGCGGTGTTGTTGTGTCTCCTCAGGTTATTGTGTGGTGTTGTCGTGTCTCAGGTTATTGTGCGGTGTTGTCGTGTTCCTCGGGTTATTGTGCGGTGTTGTCGTGTCTCCTCGGGTTTATTGTGCGGTGTTGTCGTGTCTCCTCGGGTTATTGTGCGGTGTTGTCGTGTCTCCTCGGGTTATTGTGCGGTGTTGTCGTGTCTCCTCGGGTTATTGTGCGGTGTTATCGTGTCTCCTCGGGTTATTGTGCGGTGTTGTCGTGTCTCCTCAGGTTATTGTGCGGTGTTGTCGTGTCTCCTCAGGTTATTGTGCGGTGTTGTCGTGTCTCCTCAGGTTATTGTACGGTGTTGTTGTGTCTCCTCAGGTTATTGTGCGGTGTTGTCGTGTCTCCCTCAGGTTATTGTGCGGTGTTGTTGTGTCTCCTCAGGTTATTGTGTGCGGTGTTGTCGTGTCTCCTCAGGTTATTGTACAGTGTTGTTGTGTTTCCTGTGACTGTGGGCCTCAGAGCACAGTAATACAGAGCAGAGTCTGATACAGATGCAGAGGAGATCTCCAGATACACACTGCTGGCTTCTTTTCTGTGACTGATGGATATTCCAGAAACTGGAGGATCAGCTGGAGTAACATATCCTGAATAATCCAGTATGAGGAACTGTGGAGGTGATCCTGCATATTGGCGATACCAGTGAAGACTCTCAACAGACCCAGAGTAGTTACAAGAGAGAGTCACGCTCTCTGTCTCAGTGGCAAAAGCTGCATCTCTGTATGGAGTGATGACCTCTTTAGCTCTGTTTCCTGCAACACAAACCTATTTCAGCATGTTTAAAATGAGACACTGGGATGTCATGACACATGTAAGATTTTACCTTGAGCTAAAGTCAGCAATATAAGAACACAAGAGAGCATGATGAGCAGGTTCCTGCTTCCTCAGTCTCTGTGATGAACTGAACGAGTCTGTGTTTCACAGGCCTGTGTTAAGCTCCGCCTCTTGACATCATTCTTTTAGAAATGACAGCCATTGTTAAACCCAAAACACTCGAGGAATGGAGAAATGAACCCAAATTAGATGGCCATCGATGTTCTATACCTCCATAATTAAAACAATAAAAGACGCAGCGTTTAGCCTGTAGTTAAAATAATATTTGATTTCTTTGAAAGAGCAAAATTCCCCAGCTGGTAATCAATCTGATACTGTACTTTATTATTACTGTATTACTCCAGTCCACCAGATGGCAATCTAATCTCACTGAAGGAAGACCACTGCTACTGTCACTGTTCTCTCTTATTATTCTCTTAATTAGATTAGATTAGAATAGTGGAGTTAGGTGGCTTATATATTTTATAAAGGTATTCTCAAATATCACCTGACCCCAGTGTGTGTTGATTTAGTGTCTTGTGGTGCCGAGGCTTTTTGAGTCTCAGTTTTGAAACCCATCCGCAAATACGGCATTTAATGGTCTAAATTTGGTACTGTACAGTATATCAGAAACATTAGACTGAATTTTATTTTTCCACTGGGAATGGATTGGACTGGGGCACACATGGATACACTGGATTGACAAATAAACTTCTTCTATATATATTATTTCAGTTGAAGATGAAATGCTGTCCCTCTCTAATTTAATGGTTGCTCTATAAGTGATATCTCTTCTGTGTTGTTGAATATGTTCCTATGGTTAACACTTCCTATTTTTCCCAGTATTTCTGCCGGTTGACTGTGATGTTGGCAGTGTTTTACCCTCTATAGGAGTGTTTCTGTGCAGTGTGTGTGTGTTTCCTGTCACTGTGGGCTCCATGGCACAGTAGTACATCGCCGAGTCTGACACTACAGCAGAGGAGATCTCCAGATATGTTTGGGTTTTCTCATTGTTCAGTTTTCCAGAGAATCGAGGATCTAGATCCACAACTTTAGACTTCTGTAAAACTTTCCCAGTTCCATGCAGAATGACGAGAAGAAATTCAGGAGCCGATCTGGGATACTGGCGATACCAATATAGACTCACTGCCGAGGAGTAGTTGCACAACAGGGATATCATTTCCTTTTCTGTTCTATAAACTTCAGTCTGAACCGGCGTTATGACATTCCCAAAAATATCACCTGCAGAAAAACATGTTCATCTTACAAGTCTGAGGAATGGAGAGGTGGACCTGACCAACAGAAGAGCTGAAGGGGTGCGTTTCATGTCTTTTCTTCAGCAGGTGTGACCACATCCTGTTGTACTGTGGTTTAAGACACACAGATGTAGTGGATAACTGTGTGTGAGTTTTTGTAAAGCGTCTGTGGACTTTGTGTCACCGGGCTCCTTCTTTTAAGAGCACAGTAATAGAGAGCTGAATCTGACAGATTCACATTATTAATAGTGAGGGAAGTGGATGTGGGGGATGTAGTTAACTTATAACGCCTGTCTGATACACTCCCTTCATCGGACGAGCGAGCACCTTTAAACAGCAAATACTGCGGTTCTGTGTTAGGAGACTGTCTGTACCAGTACAGGTACACATGATTTCTGCTTATATATGAGCAGCTCAGGGTCACAGACTCTCCTTCTCTCCTGCTTTTATTGGTACCTTCTTCTTTTGGCACAATGCTGTCAGCAAACACACCTACAAGAACACGTGTGCTTTAGAATGATCACACAAATAAATACAGTGAAGCAGTAATAATATGGAATATAATAATAGTTTAACATACATTAAAATGACTATTTATGTCAGCATCATTACTCCAGTCTTCAGTGCCACGTGATCCTTCAGAAATCATTCTCATAGGCTTTATTTGAAGTACAAAGCTTTTTAACATTATAAATGTATTTAATTATGTCAGATATCTTTCCTGAATAAAGGAGTTCATTTCTTTTAAAGCATCACACTGACCCCAGACCTTTGAACAGTAGTGTATGTATAAATTACACTAAAACAGTACCTGTCATGAGAATCAGCAATTGGCATCTGTCCATGTTCATATTCTGAGGGATTTATTTAGCTCTAAGCCAAATCATGTTCACAGGGATAAGAGAGACTGCGATGAAGGACTATCCCTTTATTTAATGTGAATGAAGAGACATTTCACTGACACTGCAGTGTGAAGGAATGAAGACGCTCTAATGTGTGTTTGTAAAGTGGGTGTGGTTAGTGACATCTAACAGGTGTTCAAGGCAGTCACCCAAGCCCACCAGAGAGCACTCTGGTCAGTCAGAGAAGCTGGATGGGTCCCTCTGGAGGAGATGGAACCAGGGTGTTCAAGGCAGTCACCCAAACCCACCAGAGAGCACTCTGGTCAGTCAGAGAAGCTGGATGGGTCCCTCTGGAGGAGATGGAACCAGGGTGTTCAAGGCAGTCACCCAAACCCACCAGAGAGCACTCTGGTCAGTCAGAGAAGCTGGATGGGTCCTCTGAGGAGATGGAACCAGGGTATTCAAAAAAAAAAAAAAAAAAAAAAAAAAATTGGAAACCTGCATCCTCTATTGATCCCACTTCTGACACCATATGTGAGGGACCAAGCAATCCAAGAGGAGGAACACAGGATTTCCAAACAACAAAATCATATTTATTCAATACAAAAATAAACAATCAAAATTACCAAGATAATAACTTCATAACTAAAGGAAAATAAAGAGACAAATAACCAAAACCAACTTTAAATCAAAAATAAAACATGACCTGACCTCCTAATTGTTACACCTGGGAAGCTTATATACTCAATGGACAAGACCATTTCACACACACACACCCCCGGCTTATTTCCTGAATGGGTTAGCCCAGTGGAACAAAATCACGGCAAGAGGCGCCAGCCAGTCCTTTATTGGGACGGACCTCCCAACAGCAATAGCAAGTCCTGGTAGCAGCAGACCTCCACTCTCCTCACAGGTAACTTAAACTCAAAGAAGTTTTAATCAAACATATTACTTGTATGCAATAAATATACATGAAAACAAACCAAATCTGTGTCTGTCATTATTATAAAACATAATATAACCTGTAACAAACCACTAAACAAACGCAATGTATGCATGCATGTGTGACTGAAATACCATTACGGTGTGGTCCCGTCAGCGGCCATCACAGGACAGCTGTTATAAACATGCTTTTCAGACTTGCCTTCCAAGCTGTAGGCCTTAAAATGGCGATAGATGAGAAGTGTTCCAGACAAACACCGGTGAGATCTGGAGGAGCATGTGCAGTACGTCAGGGAAATATTTGAGCAATGGAAGGGAAATCTTCACTTGTGATATTATACTGCCCCCTTCTGCTAAAACACAGGACAGCATGCTTTGTTCAGTTGCTGTCTGTAGTAATGACTTACTGTAGGAGATGTTGATGGTTATACTGTATCTCACAACACTTGAGCTCTGCGCTTCCCGATCTCCTACATCTCAGACCGCATCTCTCACTATATCACAGGATCTCAGTATCAGAAGTATGGACTGCTCCAGATCTGCCAGTTCCTGCTGTGAGATCACCGCACACGTCCACTAAAGCATTTGCAAGTTCTTGACCATGTCTTGGAGGACATAAGGTTACACTGCAACTAGGCATTGCAAGGACGATCAGCTGTGCTTCCTGTCTCCCTTTAGTCTTAGGCGTTTTACCTTATGGACATTGCAGTTTATGGCTCTGTCCATCTGCGGTCCTCATGCGTCCTATGGCATGGTCACAGGCGATCAGGGTCATGTTTCTCCTCTCTCAGAGTCCGTGGAAAGATCTCTTCAGTGTCCAAGGCATTGGAGCTGTGATGTTAATCGTCTGCTGTCTGTAAACTGTGTGTCTTTAGGACCGTTCCACAGGTGCATGGAAAACATTGTTTAAACCCTTTCCAATAAAGATCTGTAAAGCTTATTTGGATTTATACAAAATGATCTTTAAAATGCAGTATCCTGAAAAAGGGACGTTTCTTTTTAGATGTAGACCGATAAACAACAGAAGCATCAGCATATTTTAGGGGAATGTAACATTTAAACCTAAACATGATGTAGATTGTGCTCAGTGGACAGAAGTAAAGAATTACACAGAGAAAGCATATAGGTTTGTAAAGAAGAGTATTATAAATTATAACATGTAAACTTGTAGCATATTTTTGGTTTGTTGGACTTTTTCATGCCAAATAGTAAATCCTCTAAATGGCACATCCTCTAAATGCACATTACAGTGTGTGTGTGTTTCTGTGCAGTGTGTGTGTTTCCTGTCACTGTGGGCTCCATGGCACAGTAGTACATCACTGAATCTGCCACTGTAGCAGAGGAGATCTCCAGATACACATGGGTTTTCTCCTTGTTCAGTTTTGCAGAGAATCGAGGATCTTGATCCACAATTTTGGATTTTTGTAAAACCTCCCCATTGGAGTGAAGAATAACGAAAAGAAATTCAGGAGCCGATCCGAGATATTGGCGATACCAAAATAAACTTTTTGCTGAGGAGTAGCTACAGGAGAGACTTATAATGTCCCCTTCTGTCCCAAACATACGAGTTTCAGCTGGTGTGATGACATTCCCAAAACTCACACCTGCAGATGAAATGACCAACATTTGACAACAACGACATATACACAAATGAGAAGAAAACTGAGCCCCTGAGGGTTGAAATATAATACTTACAGGCAAGACACCAGAACACAGCCAAAACAAACAGCATCATTTCAGGATGTTTTAGCTCATCTGCATCACAAAGTGTTACTGAGCATCCGTTCCTCATCTACAGAGGGTCTCCAGCTATAGCACCGCCTCTTAAAGCCACAGGTCTGAATTTATGAAGATGATCATCTCTCTCGGATGCTGTATCGAATGTTCATGATGATAATTTACCCTCTATTTATTTATTAATGTTAAATTGTTAATAAAGGCCTTTCCATGGGTTTGTGTAAGAAAAACATATCTATCTTCCGCCAGACTGCCTTCTGTATTTAACTTACGGAAGAAGCGGAACTGGCACGGCGATGAGGTCGGACGTAGAGAAAGCATTTTGAACTGTGAGAGGCGTTACACTTTCTTCAATTTCATGGCTTAGCTTCAGAAGGCCTTTATTAACCCCTGGAGCCGTGTGGAGCGCTTTTATGATGGATGGATGCACTTTTATAATGGATGGATGCACTTTTATGATGGATAGATGCACTTTTATAATGGATGGATGTTTCAAATTTTGGGCTGCCATTATAAAGTTTGGAAGGACATTTATTAATATAACTCTTATTGTGTTCATCTGAAAGAAGAATACATTTCATACATGAAGTTACATTTCAAGGCTTGATAAAACTGGTTATTGTGCGGTGGTGTTGTGTCTCCTCAGGTTATTGTGCGGTGGTGTTGTGTCTCCTCAGGTTATTGTGCGGTGTTGTTGTGTCTCCTCAGGTTATTGTGCGGTGTTGTTGTGTGTCCTCAGGTTATTGTGCGGTGTTGTTGTGTTTCCTCAGGTTATTGTGCGGTGTTGTTGTTTCCTCAGGTTATTGTGCGGTGTTGTTGTTTCCTCAGGTTATTGTGCGGTGTTGTTGTGTCTCCTCAGGTTATTGTGCGGTGGTGTTGTGTCTCCTCAGGTTATTGTGCGGTGGTGTTATGTCTCCTCAGGTTATTGTGCGGTGTTGTTGTGTGTCCTCAGGTTATTGTGTGGTGTTGTTGTGTTTCCTCAGGTTATTGTGCGGTGTTGTTGTTTTCTCAGGTTATTGTGCGGTGTTGTTGTTTCCTCAGGTTATTGTGCGGTGTTGTTGTGTCTCCTCAGGTTATTGTGCGGTGTTGTTGTGTTTCCTCAGGTTATTGTGCGGTGTTGTCGTGTCTCCTCGGGTTATTGTGCGGTGTTGTCGTGTCTCCTCGGGTTATTGTGCGGTGTTGTTGTGTCTCCTCGGGTTATTGTGCGGTGTTGTCGTGTCTCCTCAGGTTATTGTGCGGTGTTGTCGTGTCTCCTCAGGTTATTGTGCGGTGGTGTTGTGTCTCCTCAGGTTATGGTGCGGTGTTGTTGTGTCTCCTCGGGTTATTGTGCGGTGTTGTTGTGTCTCCTCAGGTTATTGTGCGGTGTTGTCGTGTCTCCTCGGGTTATTGTGCGGTGTTGTTGTGTCTCCTCAGGTTATTGTGCGGTGTTGTCGTGTCTCCTCAGGTTATTGTGCGGTGTTGTTGTGTCTCCTCAGGTTATTGTACAGTGTTGATGTGTTTCCTGTGACTGTGGGCCTCAGAGCACAGTAATGCAGAGCAGAGTCTGATACAGATGCAGAGGAGATCTCCAGATAAACATGGGGTTGTTCCAGTTTAGTGAGTTTAACAGACAGTCTTGGATCTACATCAGACTTTTCAGGGTTTTTTGCACCATCGAAGATGAGCACAATAAATTCAGGAGCTGATCTGGGATACTGACGGTACCAGTATAGATAATCTGCAGAGGAATAACTACAGGATAATGTCACATTTGAACCCTCCTCAGCAAAAAGCTCTGTTTTCTTCGGTGTGATGTTTCCAGAGACAGCAGCTGAAAAAGAATATGCAAAAGATAAATTTTTAATTAGATTTGTTTTGATTAAACTCATCATTAACAATACATAATACATATATAAGTATACACACATGCCAGACTACAGAAGAGAATAGCTGCATAAATATCCATTGTGCAGTGCACTGTGTTCACTTTAAGAGGATTCAGACTGAACTGTTTCTACCCAGCGTCAGATGATCAGATCTGTGTAGTCCCTCCTCTCTCAGACACATCATGGCTTTTACTTTTCTTCTTCTAATGTATTAACTCATCACTCGTGACCATTGGCATAAAAACCTGAAACGTGGATGTACTCTGGTAACTGAAAATAGCAGCATCTGTGTTATATTTTACTGTGTTGGGAAAGATCTAAAAATAAATGGTAGAAAAATATAAAGATATGCTGAAATTATTTGCTGTTATTATGCATCTTTTATTATTCCCTTTAGTGTTATAAATATATAACATGTATATAAATATATAGCAAGTGTGTTGTGTGTCTGTGGTGTTATTGACTGTGCCTGTGTGTCACCTGCAAACTGTAAAATATAACATATTTCATCAAACTGAATTTGTATCATTAACATTATAATATCTAACAAATGTGCATTGTTTGTACAAATGTCCAAAGTCATGAGTAAACTTCACTTACTTTTTGTCAACAGTACCAGAAGAGCACAAAGAATCATCATGTTTGCTCTGTGAGGCGTTTAAAGATCTCTTTGCTTTTACTCAAACACCGGCTCCTCCTACAGTCAGAGAAACTGCACAGGATGACAACACATGAACATGACACTGACATGAACTGCACCTCTGGGTCATTAATATTTGATAAGAAACCAATCTAGTAATCGCATTTACTTTATTTTCAACATGTAGTGTTTTGGTCACAATCTATTTTTCTGTTTATTGTAGGCCTTTAAATCAATGAATGATGAGTATATCGCCCTCTTCTGGTGCCTCTTATCATAGCAAGTGCATTATTTGACAGAAATGTGATGAGTTTTATTTCTGCTCATATCATAATACATTTATAGTAATAACCAAATACATTCAATACATGCGTTCTGCCGCATATTGATCACTGTGGGCTGTTATTACATGAAATGCCTGCCTAAATATAATGTATTATAGCAGGGGTGGTGAATGTGAGTTTGAGTGTATTTGAGTCGCAGTGGCTTCAGGGCACAGTAATACACAGCAGAGACTAGGGATGGCTCCATACCACAATTTTGGCTCCGGTACGGTACCACAATCTAATACCGAAGTACCGATATTAAATCGATACCAACAATCTGCATGCTCCGATTCTACATTTTCACGTTCGTTTCGGGACAGCTGACGGAAATCACTTGCCCACGTATTTTTAAACCTTGCAAATTTGAACATGCAAGCGATTTTATAGCATTTCGTAATACATGGGATAGGAGCTCTTTGAGAGTTTTCTTTGCGCTCACACCAACAGCGCACACACAAGCCTGTAAAGAGCTCGCACATTCCAAATTAAGTTTCATTAAACAGTCAAATACACTAAATTATGTAAAAATGTCTGTCCTTAGTGAGTATTTACAGAAACACAGTCGGTTGAGTCTTACGCAAATGTAAATAGTGCAGTAGTATTCGTGATATTTAAACGATTCGATCTTATATATGTGTGTGCGTTGATCAGTTTTAAAAGAAAATAAATGTCTAAATTAGATGGTTTGAATGATGCACTCACTTGTTGATCTCTTAAAGTCTTGCTCAAGTCAGGATAGTGACAGATGCTTGGCTAGGTTTGATAGTTCTTCATCAGTTTATAAGCAAAGTAATTCCAAATTTCACTTCTACTCCTCTCTTAATTAATTAGTTTTGGTCCTGTTGAGTGAGATTCAACTGCTTTATCCATTTTGTTCCTCTATGATGCCACGTTTGTCGGTTTCATGTCAGTTTGGGAAGCGCATTGCCACCTAGCGGTGAACTTCGGATCAGCAGCAAATACCGAAATGTGCAAAATCATGATATTGTACGGTTTGAAATAAAAATATACCGGTATTTTCCCAGTTCCAGTATACCTTAGCCGAGAGACACACACACACACATCCTGGATCGACAGAGGAACGTTGTGCTGAGCTTTCTCCTTGAACTCTTTTTCATTGTCTTCAGTTTTATAAACTTTACTTGGGAATTCGCTCCAACAGCAGTCTGATATTTCCTAATATTTGTCATCCTCTATATAGCCTATCCGTCTGCTTATGAGTAACTGAAACTGCTCTCATGTCACACGTATCTCAATGTGAACGCTCTTGTTCCAGACAGATGCAACTGGAACCGTCTTGCATCTCAGTTATTGTCACGCTCTGGGTGAGTTTAGTTTCATATTCATGGACTGTTAGTTTGTTCCTCTTCAGTGACCTGTTCCCTTTCTTATGATTTCCGGCACTCATTTAATCATTAGTTAGGCTACTATGGACACTCATGTGCAGTGTTTTTCTTGTTACTGGGCCAATTGTTCTGTATGTTGCTGTGGATTTTAATATAATAGATTTAATATAATAGACAGGCCAGATTATAAAATAAATGCAAACTTGGCCTCAACGCCTGTGGTTTTCGACAAAGTGGCCGCCGAGCCTGAGCCTTCAGCCAAAATGACCGCCGCCACGCCTCAGCTCTCAACCAAGATGGCCGCCTCCAAGCCTGAGTCTCTTCATGTCATGGCCCCCACACAAGCGTCTTCATCCAAGATGGATTCCTCAGGTTATTGTGCGGTGTTGTTAACCCAACACTTGGTTAGAGACTGCAGGAGAGCCAGCAGAGCCGTTAACCCAACAGACCCAACACTTGGTTAGATGTAATGTAATGTATTGTTTTATATGAATTAGCTGGCTCAGTGATTCTCACATCAGTTTGATGCAAAAACTCTAGGCAACATCACCCATTAGGCTAAGTATTGTGGACGCAAAACAGGTAAAGGGCCCCAAAACAGCTCTGACTCAACCCAACAGGAGTGGCTCTGAGAGACACTTAATGAAGTACAAAGAGTCCTAATGTCGAAAGAGTGTGAGATCTCAGCACCCCTACAACACACGATAGGCCAACTTACCTGACCTCCCTCTACTGGCTCCTATTTTACTGCATCATGACAATTAAGACATTATTTTAAGAATGTATTTGTGTATAAAAGGAACCACATGGAACATGATATCTAAATATATTGTTAATGTTTCCCTGACGTTTCGCGTTTAACAGGCCTAAATTAAGCTCACACAGGTGTCACCACATATTTTATTACATTCATGCTGGATAGATTGGGGTTTTGATTGTGGTTTTCACTAGATCGGTTCAAACTGAAAAGAGCTTCAGGTTTTTGTACGACATGTTTCATGTTTTGTGTCACTGGGCTCCAACTCTCAGAGCACAATAATAGAGAGCTGAATCTGACAGACGTACATCAGTAATAGTGAGTTCAGTGGATGATCGAGATGCAGTCGACTGAAACCGGGGTCAGAAGTGTGTTCATAAGCACTCAAACTCAGTGATTGAGCACCTTTGCGTAACAAATACTGAGGTTCTGTGTTTGGATACTGTCTGTACCAGTAGAGATAAACATAGTCACTACTTGTACTGTATGAGCAGCTCAGCGTGACAGTTTCTGTCTCTTTAGTGTTTTTGTCTGTCCCTTTATCTGGCTCAATGTTGTCTCCAGTCACCAAACCTGTCAACAATAAAAGTGAGTTTTGATTTGTCAAAGAAAGTTGACAAAATAATACTGCAAACACGTTTCATAGAGTATTTTACAGAAATGCAAATGACTAAATGAATATAAATGTAACACAAACACACAGTAGATCTTTATGTCGAGAGTTTCATGAGTTACTCAGTAAATAGTGTACCTGTTCCCACAATGAGAATAAGTATGAGGCGAGTGTCCATGATGAATGAGATCAGCTCAGCTCTCTGTTGAGGCTCTCAGTGCTCTGAGCTGGAAGAGACTTTACACACTCACACTCACACACACACACACACACACACACACACACACACACACACACACACACACTCACTGCACTCGCACACGCACACGCACACACACACACACACACACTCAACACTCACACACACACACACATTTCCTCCTCGCTGAACTTCCTGCTGCTGTTTATGATGTTCATTGAACTGTGTTAAATAACTATACAATTCTTATTTTATTTTAAATATTTTGTATATAACACACAACATGAGAAGAATGTGAATTAAAATGTGTAGCTGGCGTTCATCTGTCTGAATGTGTGCACACATGATAGTGGTGATGATGGTGCATGCAATGGAGTATTTCTACAGGAAACATTAATGTTCAAAACTCTAGTCAATAAAGCGCCACAATAAAGTCCAGCTATTGGCCAGAGAAACACACTGTACAGCGCACTATTATAGCAATGTTCTTCATTGATCATTATTATTGGCTCAATACTTGATTCCTGTACTTTTCTCTAGTTTCCTCATTTATCAGAAGAATGGAAACTCATGAAAATATGAAGAATATGTCATATTTATAGGGTTATGTTTTCTATTATATAAGTATATTTTCAATGCATTTTGTACAATATAAATGCATAACATAATATTGTCGTATGACTGTATGTTCTGTTATTATATAAGATTTGAAACAGCCGTATCTCCATGTGAATGTGTGAGAACACTCTCATGCACCTGCACTGTACAGTAGAGGCCAAACGAGATGTGCACAAAATTGATATCTTCACCCTTTATTCAAATATTATTAATGTGTTGAAGATTTGATTGCATAGTCGTGTCATTTGTTTTATTTTTGATAATGCAATGAATTGCCAAATGCCAAATTGTGCGATCATAATCATACAAGGAAATTATGAACCATCAAAATATTAATAACTGATTATGTTTTAGTCAATTTATGTTTTTATTTTATTATTATTATTATTATTATTATTATTATTATTATTATTATTATTATTATTATTATTGGATAGTAAAATAAAACCTGTTGCTGTATTTTGCCTCTTTGGCAAATTTCTTTTTAGATAAATGCCTAACAAAGTTTAGTGTTTTGTTGTTTCTTCATATATAACATATTTTAAATATTCTCCACATATTTTGATGGTTTAATCAAACTTGTAGGATGATTAAAAACAAATATCCCCTCTGGACATCACTTTTGGCCACTTCTGTATATTTCACAGGAGAATCATTTGAGATGTTTTATTGCTTTTATCCAAAGCCTCTTACAAATGAGGAGAGCAATAGAAGCGATCAGACCAACAAGAGGCATCCGCATGAAGAGCTGTAACAAGCCTCAGTTAGTCCAGCACAGAACACACAGAAAGAAAACTAACAGAATAGGTAAGTGCTGGTCTTAATTGGTCAGGTGCTGCTGGAAAAGATGTGTCTTTAGACGTTTTTTGAAAATGGCTAGAGACTGGTCTGGGCAGGTCACTCCACCAGGTGGGAACGGTCCAGGAAAAGGTCTGTGAGAGGGATTTGTTGCCTCTTTGGGATGGCACTACGAGGCGTCGTTCACTTGCAGAACGCAAGCTTCTGGAGGGTGTGTAAGTCTGAACAAGTGAGTTTAGGGATATTGGTGCAGAGCCTGCGGTTGCTTTGTAGGTGAGCACCAGTGCCTTGAATTTGATGCGGACGGCTAATGGCAGCCAGTGCAGACTGATGAAGAGAGGCGTGACGTGTGCTTTCTTCGCTCGCTGAAGACCACCTCACCACTGCAGTCTGGATCAGCTGCAAGGGTTTGATAGTGCATGCCGGAAGGCCCGCTAGAAGAGCATTACAGTAGTCCAGTCTGGAGAGAACAAGAGCTTGGACCAGGAGTTGTGTGGCCTGCTCTGATAGGAAGGGTCTAATCTTCCTAATGTTGTATAACACAAATCTGCAGGACCGGGCTGTTGCAGTGGTCAGTGAAGTTTAACTGGTCATCAATCACAACTCCGAGGTTCCTGGCTGTCCTGGAAGGAGTTATGGTTGATGAGCCGAGCTGAATGGAGAAGTTGTGATGAAGTGCTGGGTTGGAGTTGAAGGGGATGCTCCTTCATCCAGCAGGACATCTCTGTCAGGCTGCAATACGAACAGCTCCTGTAGATCATCTGGTTGAAATGAGAAGCGTTTTGACCGTTTCTGAATTACAGGTATCAAAGGGCATGTTTATATGGATTTAATGTAATTGAATGTATGCTGTAAATCTTTCACATTGCCACACAAATTCACGCCTTATGATTTTGGTATCTACCTGCATTCATTGGTTTTACTTTTCTGACATTCATAATAACTGTAATTGTCAGTCACATCTGTCTTCATCTCTGTCTCTGTGTTTCTCTCTCGTCTCTCATTGTAACAGGTTTGTGTGTAAAGCTGATGTGTTTCCTGTCACAGTGGGCTTCAGAGCACAGTAATACACAGCAGAGTCACACACACGCAGGTTCTTGATCCGCAGAGGAACTGAATTTGATGAAAGTTCAGATTGAAATCTCTCCTGGAACTCAGTGCCATTTTCTCCTCCATATTTGCTTCTCCTCAGGATGAATTTAGGAAAGTCATTTGCTTGTGGACAGACACACATAAAGCTGCTTTATTGTCAGAGGTCATATTGAGTAGCTCCTGCCCTCTTATGGTTTACTGCAAGCGCTGCACAGCTGAGACAGTGCCATCTCAATAGTTTAATGTAAATAAAGATATTTGATTTCTGAATTACATGATATTCTAATGTGACTGGTGAACTAAAGGATCGTATTGTATGGATTTAATATAATTCATCTTTCATGCCACCACACGAGTTTACACTGTAATTTGCTGTTTGACTCACTTCAGACTTTGTGTTTTAATATTTTTTTTTTTTTTTTTACGTCATTTTATACTATCTTCATTTTCACTCTCTCAGTATTGTCGTGTTTCCTCAGGTTATTGTGCGGTGTTGTCGTGTCTCCTCAGGTTATTGTGCGGTGTTGTCGTGTCTCCTCAGGTTATTGTGCGGTGTTGTCGTGTCTCCTCGGGTTATTGTGCAGTGTTGTCGTGTCTCCTCGGGTTATTGTGCGGTGTCGTTGTGTCTCCTCGGGTTGTTGTGCGGTGTTGTTGTGTCTCCTCGGGTTATTGTGCGGTGTTGTTGTGTTTCCTCAGGTTATTGTGCGGTGTTGTCGTGTCTCCTCAGGTTATTGTGCGGTGTTGTTGTGTCTCCTCAGGTTATTGTGCGGTGTTGTTGTGTCTCCTCAGGTTATTGTGCGGTGTTGTTGTGTCTCCTCGGGTTATTGTGCGGTGTTGTTGTGTCTCCTCAGGTTATTGTACAGTGTTGTTGTGTTTCCTGTGACTGTGGGCCTCAGAGCACAGTAATACACAGCAGAGTCAGACACACGCACATTCTGGATCGTCAGAGGAAATGATTTTGAAGTTGTGTTGAGATCGCCACTAAATCTTTCCTTGAACGTGTAGTCAAATCTGTTCAGCATGTATTCTGGAAATCCATTCACTTTTTGCTGGTACCAGAAGAGATATGGTGATACATCAGTGGTTTCATATTTACAGTGGATTGTTGCAGCTGCACCTTCAACTGCAGTCTGAACACTTGTTTTTGTTCAACTCTGTCCAGAGAATCACACCCTGAAATGAATAACATCACTGATGAGAGTCTCATATTCATATTAGAGGAATATTACAGCATGTATTACAGAATCTCACTTACCCCAGAAATATGTGATCAAGAAGACTACAATTCTTTGGCAGTTTGCCATCACAGTAATTGTTAAATAACACTTAAGATCAAATAATCTTGTTGAAATCTACAGTTTCAGTCTCTCGTTGATAAAGTTGTCCTAACACTGTCACATATAGAGACCTGCAGGAGGAGTTGGATTGCACCAGTTCATGAATACTGAACGGCTCCTCCTCCTCAAGGATTCTGGGTCTATTTCTGAGACTTGTCAATGTTCTGGTGTTTGTTTTATCAGTCTCTTCACATGTGTTGGTTCAAGCACTGACCCCTTTTTCAATTTGATGAACTAAACATTAGAAGACAGAGCACTCAACATTATTGTATTTGGGACATTTATTAGAAGAAGTTATTGTTGTTATTCTTAACTAATGTAGAATATTGTTTTTATTAATATTTAATTATATTGATTCATTATGGTTATGCATTTTTCATCAGTGTCAGAGAGATTGTGTGTGTGTGTGTGTGTGTGTGTGTGTGTGTGTGTGTGTGTGTTCATCCTGGATCATCAGAGGAACTGTTCCTAATGTGGAATCCAGTTTTGCATGAAATCTCTCCTTAAATTCAGGCTCTGTTGTTCCTTTCCCAATGGAAAATTCACTCAGCATGAATGTTGGGGATCTGTATGGTAGCAGGAGGAACAGCCCTGCTCTGCCCCCACTCACCATCATGAACAGCACAGTGGCAGCAGTGGAGTCATTCAGGTTCCTGGGCACCACCATCTCTCAGGACCTGAAGTGGGACAATCACATTGACTCCATTGTAAAAAAGGCCCAGCAGAGACTGTACTTCCTTCGTCAGCTGAGGAAGTTCAACCTCCCACAGGAGCTGCTGATCCAGTTCTACTCGGCTGTCATTGAGTCTGTTTTGTGCACATCCATCACTGTCTGGTTTGGTTCAGCTACCAAATCTGACATCAGGAGACTACATCGTACAATCCGGACTGCAGAGAGGATCATTGGTGCCCCCTGCCAGCCCTCCAGGACCTGTACTCTTCCAGAGTGAGGAAGAGTGCAGGTAAAATCATCACAGACTCCGCTCACCCTGGACACTTCCTGTTTGAACTGTTACGGTCAGGACGGCGACTCCGATCACTGGCCACTAGAACATCTAGGCACAGGAACAGTTTCTTCCCACAGGCCATTTCCCTCTTGAACAGTTGAATAATAATTAAGTGCAATACTTTGACTGTTTAGTGCAATATATTCTAAACTAGTGCAATATATTCTTAAATGTACCTGTGACCTTATATATATATACACATACTTTTATTTTATACTATTTTTCATATTTGTATATTTGTGTTCATGTTGTGTTGTATTGTATATGTGCACTGGAAGCTTCAGCACCAAGACAAATTCCTTGTGTGTGCAAGCACACTTGGCAATAAAGCTCTTTCTGATTCTGATTCTGTTTGTACCAGAAGAGATAAGCATTTGCAGCGCTCATGAGGGTATAATTACACAATAAAGTCACTTGATTTCCCTCAGCTAAGGTTTCTCTTATGGGCTGATCGACTCTGTCTTGTCCCCAGCACACTGGAAAATAGATTAACTATTTATAATTTACAAATATTGAGTACTGTAAGTAAAACAGATACTGAAGTGTAATTGATTGTCTTTCTTACCAAAGTCCTGTGTTGTTAAGAAAAGAGCAATAATAATCAGTTTCTGCATTGCTGAGAGATTATTTTAACATATTCTAATGAATGTGTCTCTCTGTCTTTACTGTAGCTCTGCTTCCTCTCTGCTGCTCTTCTCTTGATATTTCAGGTCTTCAATAGGTCTCTCATGGCACACCGTTGATGCCACTTTTAAAGGATGCTGCCCCCCAGTGGTAAACTGTCAGACTGTTCTAAAGACATGCAGTGAAAATTAGTGATGAAAGTGTGTCAGCCTAACAATCATTTACTGATTTGAATAATATAAATTGATAATGTTCTATGTGTAAGCCATAGTAAAGAGATGTGTTTTTAGTCTAGATTTAAACTGACAGAGTGTGTCTGCTTCCCGAACAATGCTAGGAAGACTGTTCCAGAGTTTAGGTGCTAAATGGGAAAAGGATTGACCGCCTGCAGTTGATTTTGATATTCTAGGGATTATCAACTGGCCAGAGTTTTGAGACCGCAATAGATGTGATGGAGTATAATGCGTTAAGAGCTCGCTCAAGTACTGGGGAGCTAAACCATTTAGTGCTTTGTTTTTTATTCCATTTCCCGTATTCCCTGCCTTCCCTGCGTATCCGCGTATCCGCAGTCCGGACTGCGTTGTTACGGTTCAGTTCCTCAATCTGTATCACTCTCTGATCTAATTCCTTCAAACGGTCACACACAGCCCCGAAGCATTCCTTAATTTCCACAGACAGCGGCTGGGTGAATTCGCTTGCAGCTGTCTTACCAATCTTCCGATAGGTCAGGGCAATCCCAAAGCCAAAGAATAGGAACCCCGCCATCAATAATCCAATCATGTATAAATCTTCCGCATCCTCCACGGACAGAGCCTCCAGGCACAGGACTTGCCAGTTGTTCCATGCGTCCCTCACGTACCCTGCAGCAAAGGTCCCGTCCGGGCAGGTGGGTTCTCCCGGGGCACCCTTCCTTAGTGAGAAAATCCTATCGATCGCGCTGATTGACCAGTTAATCAATTCCATTTCAGTATTTTCAGGAGTCCAGCAAGCAGCGGGTCAGAGAGAAAGAGAATAGACAAAATACTAAAGCGCCAGAGCACAGCGGGAGCAGAGAGAAAAACACGTCTGCACTGTATGAGACAGAGGGAGGAAAAATTACATAAAATTCCTAGTCATCCAATGTTTTATATCAGCTATTCATTCCGTTAATCTTGTGAATTGGTAAGTTTCATCAGGGTCGTGAAGAAATATAGAGCTGAGTATCATCAGCATAACAATGAAAACTAACGCCATGCTTCCTAATGATATCTCCCAGTGGTAACATGTACAGGGTGAAGAGCAACGGTCCTAGCACCGAGCCCTGCGGTATTCCATACTGAACTTGTGATCGGTGTGACATCTCTTCATTTACTGTTCACTGTTAAATTGATAACGGTCAGATAAGTATGATTTAAGCCATGCCAATGCAGTTCCACTAATGCCAACATAATTTTCGAGTCTATTCAAGATTCAAGAGTTTTATTTGTCACATACACAGTTATATACAGAATATACAACCGGCAGTGAAATGTAAACAGGTCCGCTCCATGGACAGTGCAAATTCACAGTTAAAAACACGAGGAAATTATAATAGAAATAGAATAAAAAAAGTACTATATATTATAAATAAATCAAGTAGTAGAAAAAAGTAAACAATAAAAATAAAGAAGTGGAATAAAATAAGTGGAGTAAACTGTGCTATGTCAATGGTCATGTGATGTTAAGTGACTTAGTTCAGGAGTCTGATGGCCTGGGGGAAGAAGCTCCTCCTGAGTCTCTCAGTTTTGGCCATCAGGCTTCGGAAGCGCTTACCAGATGGCAGCAGCGTGAAATGAGGGTTTGCAGGGTGATTAGAGTCCTTGATGATCTTAGTAGCTCTACCTTTGCAGCGTTTGGTGTAGACGTCCTGCAGAGACGGGAGAGCTGACCCTGAGATACGCTCGGATAAGCGCATGACTCTTTGCAGGGCTTTGCGGTCATGACTGGTGCTGTTCCCATACCACGCTGTGATGCACTGAGTTAAAACACTTTCTATTGCCCCTAAATAGAAAGTTTTCAGGATAGCTGGTGAAACCCTGAATTTCCTCAGCTGGCGCAGGTGGTACAGTCTTTGCCTGGCTTTTTTCACCTGTGTCTGAATGTGAGCAGTCCAGGTCAGGTCCTCAGAGATGTTTACACCCAGGTACTTGAAGCTGCTCACTCTCTCTACTGGTGACCCGCTGATCATGAGGGGGGAGTATGTCCGTTGCTGCCTCTTCCTGAAGTCCACAATCATTTCTTTGGTCTTGCCAACATTCAGAGAGAGACAGTTGTCCTGGCACCATGATGTTAGATGCTCCACCTCGTCCAGGTATGCCGTCTCATTGTTGTTGGAAATGAGGCCCAGGACAACAGTATCATCAGCAAATTTGATGATAGAGGTGGAGCTGTGTGTGGACAAACAGTCATGTGTGTAGAGAGAGTAGAGCAGGGGACTCAGGACACAGCCCTGTGGAGCTCTCACACTCAGGGTGATGGAGGTGGAGGTGAACTGGCCTATTCTCACCACCTGAGGCCTGCCAGTGAGGAAGTCCTCAATCCAGTGGCAGAGAGAAGGATTCAGGCTGAGATCCAGGAGTTTGGAGGTTAGCTTGATGGGAACTATGGTGTTAAAGGCTGAGCTATAGTCAATAAATAGCAGCCTTACGTAGTTCCCACTTTTGCTGTCGATGTGAGTGAGGGAGGAGTGGAAGACATGAGAGATGGCATCTTCAGTCGATCTATTGGGACGATAGGCAAACTGAAGAGGGTCCAAAGTGTCAGGAATGTAGGCACAAATGGTGTTTTTAATGAGTTTCTCAAAGACCTTCATGACTATAGACGTGAGAGCCACTGGACGATAGTAATTTAGGCAAGAGGGTTTACTGTTCTTAGGGACAGGGATGATGGTGGATTTTTTGAAGGAGGTGGGGACAACAGATGTAGCGAGGGACTCATTAAAGATAGGTGTAAACAACCCGGCGAGCTGATCAGCACAAGACCGCAGAACACGACCTGAAATACCATCCGGCCCGGCAGCTTTCCTGACGTCCACATGCTTGAGTGCCCTCTGAACTTCATCCTCCGAGACAGAGATCACGTGATTGTTGCTGCTCTGAGTAATTTCCTCTGACGCGCCACTTGGCGGAGTCGCGTTGCCGCGATTACAATCAAAGCGAGCGTAGAAAGAGTTTAACTCATTCACAAGTAATGGGTCAGCTCTGACCTCTGCAGAGGATTTAGATCCAAAAGAACAGATGGACCTCAGACCCTGCCACATGCGCCGCGAGTCGTTGAGTTGGAAATGAGACTCCACTCGATGCCTATAACGGAGCTTTGCGGCTTTAACTGCGCGTTAGAGAGCATATCAGGATGATTTGTAGTCATTCATATTCCCCGATAGGAGACCGGCGTTGTATGCGGCAGTGCGTGTGTTCACTGCAGCGCAGATTGAATTGTCCACCCACAGTTTCTGATTTGAGAAGGACGTTATTGTTATTGTTTGCGTGGCTTGTTCTGTAAGCGTGTTGATGAAGCAAAGCGCCACATCCGTGAACTCGCTGACATCAGATGAACTCACCTGGAACATGTCCCAGTCGACGTCATCAAGAGCTGCCTGTAGCGCGGTCTCTGAATGGGGTGACCAGCGCTTAACTTCCCGCCTCACCGGGGGTTCCTGAACGAGCCTTTGTCTGTATTCAGGTATGAGGAATATGGCGGCATGATCCGATTTGCCGTTCTTAAACGGAGAGTAGCAATGATCCAGCGTGTTTGCTCCTCGTGTAGGACAGGAGACGTGCTGGTGAAAGTTGGGCAAGACTTTCTTTAGGTTTGCTTTGTTGAAATCGCCCGCGACGATGAACGCAGCCTTGGGGTGTTTGTTTATGAAGCCGCTGGTAACATCATGAAGGCCAGATAAAGCCAGCCCTGTGTCTGCCTGTGGTGGAATGTAAACGGTGGTCGCGACGACAGAGGAAAACTCCCTCGACAGATAGAATGGGCGGCAAATGATTGTTAAATGTTGCAGATGAGGCGAGCAGGGCCGCGAGAGAATGGTGATGTTCCTGGGGTCGCACCATTTCTTGTTGATCATGAAGCATACTCCACCGCCTTTAGATTTACCGGCCTCGGCTGTTCTGTCCATCCGAAAAACAGAGAAGTTCTCCGGACGGCGTCACAGCTGTGTCCAGGACCGCGGGCGTGAGCCATGTTTCAGACAAACAATAGATGTTACAGTCTCTCATGTCCCGTTGAAAACTTATCCTGGCTCTAAGATCGTCCATCTTATTCTCCAAGGATTGGACATTTCCGAGCAAAATGCTCGGGAGAGGTGGGCTGAATGCACTTTTTCTCAGTCTGTTGCGGATCCCAGAGCGTTTCCCGCGGTGTTTCTTGATTCTTCGCCGTCAACTCTGGCCATTGTTCAACTTTTATAATGGATGGATGCACTTTTATGATGTTGGATGCATGTTTATGATGTTGGATGCACTTATGATGGATAGATGCACTGTTATGAGGATAGATGCACTTTTATGATAGATGGATGCACTTTTATGAGGATAGATGCACATTTATGAGCTTCAAATTTTGGGCTGCCATAGAAGAATCTGCAAAAATTCCCATAAACACACTCCTAAACCTTGTGGAAAGCCTTCCCAGAAGAGTTGAAGCTGTTAGAGCTGCAAAGGGTGGGCTGACTCCATATTAAACTCTACGGATTAAGAATGGGATGGCATTGAAGATCATGTGCATGTAAAGGCAGGCGTCACAAAACATTTGGCAATATAGTGTATGTCTTCTTCAACAACTCAATCCTGGAAAGACCCATGTGCTTTTGTCAAAACTGAACTGGACATGGAATTTTATCCCAAGCTTTATTTCAAGGAACAGAATATATTCCTGTCTGCTGGATAGTGAGTGATTGTCTTGGTATTTTGCAGTCCATTTTTGTATGGATTATAACTACATTCTTAGCCAGCTCTAAATGACTTTTCTCTTCTCTTCCTTGCTAAATAAACATAAAAAGAAAATAATAAATACAATCTGGAATGGTCAATCTCAAATGGCTATAATGTACATTTAAATGCCATATTTGCAGCATAATTTAATATCAGAGAGACGAGAGAGAGAAAATAACTCTTATAAATATGACTGCAATAGAAAAATGATGAGAAGGTTTTTGTAGGGTGCAGTTGTGTTTCCTGTCACTGTGGGCTTCAGGGCACAGTAGTACATGGCAGAGTCTTTGACTTCTGTAGAAGAGATAGTCAGATTCATATGTTTGACGGCTTTATCAGCAGCAGCGGTCAGACGGAGAATCGACTCTGATTTGGTCTCCGTTAACAAAATGAGGTGCTCAGGTTTGGATCCGGGATACTGACGGTACCACTGCAAATTCTGAACAAGGCCAGTGTAGTTGCAGATCAGTGTAACATCTTTTCCTTCCAAAACATGTTTCTCTGTGAGGAATGGTGTTATCACGTCTGCAGCAGCATTCTCTGATTCAAACAAACACACAAATGCAAAAATGAATTAATTGGACGTTTAAATTGTCAACAGTATTAAAAGGGGAAAATTAATCGCTCACCTTTTAGGACAGAAAATATAATGAATACCAGGAGCAACATCTGCACTAATAAGAGACAATGACTCTGAGAGTCAAGACTTACAGTTACTAGAGTAGAAGTGACTCAATGTAAGTCTGTCTGCTCTGTTTTTAATCTGAGCTGAGACTGAACTACAATGGCTCCTAGAGCTCCACCTTCTGGCACAATGCAGGTCAGATCTCTAACATTTGCTAACATGGTAGCTCTCAGACAAAAGCAACACTATGTTAGAGGGGGAAAGACTGAGACACTGCAGGGGAAGAAGCTCCTCCCTCTTAGAAATATGACTACAATATACAAGACATGTTTTTGTGCAGTGTAGAGGGTTTTCCTGTGACTGTGGGCTCCAGAGCACAGTAATACAGAGCAGAGTCTGATACAGCAGCAGAGGAGATCTCCAGATACACACGCTTATCATTGAGTCTGATGGACATATGCGGCTGAGGTGGAGAAGCTTTGGTGACATACTTAGAAGACTCAGCAATCAGCAGCAGAAACTCTGGTGTTGATCCAGGCGTCTGTCGGTACCAGTGGAGACTGTAAGCTGATCCATCATATGTACAGGACAGAGTGATTCTGCTTCCTTCAGTTAAAACTACAGATGGTTGGTCTGGTCTGATGACATTCCCATTCACTTCACCTGCAAACACATTCAACAATCAAGCAATGCAATGGATTTATTTATTTGAGTGATGTTCTGGAATCGGTCTAAAATGTGTGATAAACAGTACTTACAGTAACTGAGGATAAATATTAAAACAGAAGAGATGAGTAGCATGATTCTGTAGTTTGAGTTCAGATTCTATCAGTATGAAGGTAAGGCATTGTTGTCTCTGTTTTATTCTGCTGCGGTCGACAAAACATTGAGCTCCTCCCTCACATACTGTACCTCCTGCTCATCTTACCTACAAACACTGACTGTATAGGAAGAAGCTGTAGTCAACAACCTAAAAGAGGCATTACGGCAGTCTGATTCATCTGATATTACACTGTTTATTAATACTGGAGCCATTTTTAAGAGAGCAACGATTGTTTTTCATGTGTAAGCTTTGGCAGTTTGGTGTGGATACACATATATTGGTTCTTTTCTATTGCTCATTTGTGGAGAGTATTTTTATACTTTTAGTTTTATTGCTTGGTATTTCTCACTGCCTGTGGTAAATAAGAATAAATGACATAAGGTTGTGAATATGGCAAGTAAGATTGCAGGTAAACAACAATATGGTATGTCAACGTTATGTGAATCTTGAGTTGTAAGAAAAAGCCAGGTAATTCTTTGAGATGAGCCACAGCCTCTGTATGGTGAATATGTGTTGTTGCCATCTGGACGAAGGTATAGAGTACCGTTATTTCTGACTGCCCGTGCACAACGATCCTTCATATTCTCGAGCATAGCTCTGTTAAATAAATTCCTGTGATGTCACTGTACACCTTTGGCGGTGATTGTGCTGGTGTGAGAGGGATGTTGGTGTATAAGGGTGGTTATATATGTATGGTGTAAAGAAATTCAGAAACCAGAAATTCAGGTTTTGATCTTCCATGCTGACGGTACCAGTGGAGATAATCTTGACCTCCAGAGGCAGAAAAACTACAGGATAATGAAACACGTGAGCCTTCCTCAGCAAAAACATCCGTTTGGTTCGGTTTGATGACATTTCCAAATACAGCAGCTGAAACAGAAAAGATACATTTGTGAGTTTTAGTGAGATGTTTTTAATAAAAGCTTATTTTCTTTCTTTTTGTTCTACAAACAAACTATAATAATTAACCCAGTAACACACCAGCTGAAGCCCAGAGCAGAATAACTGAATGCAGATCCATTGCACAAGTGTCCTCTCAGAGAAGAGTCAGACTGAAGCGTCTCTGTCACACACGATGAGATCCTGTGAGATCTGTGAACACTGAGTCCCTCCTCTCTGAGACTCATCATGTCTATATTTCACACTTGGGGAACAGAAGAAAGAGCCAATCACACTCATCAATGTTTTCTCTGTGCTATTCATGTGTTTATGTGTGACTTTGAAATATGTTTTATATAGGAAATGTATTTATGTCCTGAAAATTAAAATTCAATTCTTCTGCATTTACAAAGAAGGCTATGTTTGAAAAGTTTAAGAATTTGAACTGAATTGTTCAATCCCACTGGAAGCTGAGCTGAATCTTTTCTGTTTCTGCATTCAGCCTATGGGGACTTGACCGAACGACTCAAACCTGAAGACTCGAGAGGTGAACTAATCTTTTCTGTTTCCGGACTGCATGCATTGCATATGTGGATCAAACCCCAGGACACAAGACGTGAAATAATCTTTTCAGGGAACAGACGTGATAAAATGTGAAGTGACAAAAGAAAGAACGATTTGGATCGGCAGGTGAGGTGAACTAACAGACTGCATACATAGCCTGAAGCAAGCTAAACAATTAATTAATCATTTCTTTCTCAAAGTTTGGCAATGGCTGCATTAACTTATAGTTTATTTTTTATTCCAAAAGTACTACATTTAACATGTAACATTTTAATTAGATTCTGTTGAAATGAACAAAATGACTTGAAAAAAGATTCATTCATTTTGCTGAACGAGATTCAAAGATCCGAGTCAGTAAAATGATCCGAACTTCCCACTGCTACACAAGGAGCAGAGGATGCGGTTAAACATGAAAATGCCAGTGCCAGCTGGTATAAGTGAGGATACTGATGCTTCTGTTGAGCCCAATGTACTAGTGGATCCTCAGATCTTGTGAGATTTACTTCCGATCAATACCGGTCCACTTCAGCACAAGCATCTGTTGCACTTGAGCTCCTTCTACTGTGATCAACCGTGCCATCCAGCAGATGCCAAAGGACACCGAATGATAGAGGAAAACTATCTAACCTAATAGTAATAATGTAGTATAGCTACTGTAGTATAATGTAATAATATATAGCCCTAACACATCTACTACTCCTGGCACTTCTCTGAAACGCCACAACAGCCACAAGGTGGCACGAGTTTCGAACCCGAAGCAACACTCAGACCGAACCCATGACGTATTCCACACAAACCAAGGCCTCGTTTGTCATTGGTCACGTGATTTCTCCGTTAACAACACAAGCCTCGAATCGGGGCTTCATCTGGCACGCCCATTTATTCTCAACACAAGCTCTGACGCCTCGGTTCAAATATCACATTACTACTGGTTACCGATCTTCACTCATTGAGTTCTCCATCACCTGCAAGATACCACACTCTGAGTCTGCACCAGCTAAGTCACCATTACCCTTCTACAAGTCACCATCTACTTCCATTGCCTGGTTCACGCTACTTCAACCCCACTCTACACTTAATAAACAACACTTATACTTTCCTGCTTATCAGTGCCCTTCTGTTCCGTGACAGTCGGACTGCACCAGCTCATGAATACTGAACGGCTCCTCCTCAAGGATTTTATGGGATCTTAACACATTTTTTATTGTTCTGATGTTTTAACATTTTGGTTCAAGCACTGACCCCTTATTTCAATTCAGTGAACTAAACCAATTCTAGACAGAGCACTTGGCATTATTGTACTTGTGTATTATTAGAAGAAACTTTAAAAATAATTGACTTAATTGTTAATGTTCTCGTCTACTATATTATACATTATTATCATGCCACCAGCATCTAACAGGTTTTTAAAATGTATTTTTTTATTTAATCTTAAAATATTTGTATTATTGTTTGTGATATATGTCCACATCTATTATGATGATATATGTTGCATCCTTTGGATATTAATAACAATCCACAAAATGATATTTTGACCTTTTCTTTTAATTTCCCTTTATAACTAAATGTCATTTGTAACCACACACAGGTGTTTCCACAAGTGTAATTATGTGAATTATAGATTGTGGGTTTGATGTGGCTTGAGTTCAAAGTGAAACATGAATGTGAGTTTTTGTAAAGCGTCTCAGGCACTTTGTGTCACTGGGGTCCAACTCTCAGAGCACAATAATAGAGAGCTGAATCTGACAGAGTTACACTGTTAATAATGAGTTCAGTGGAGGTGTGGGATGTAGTCGACTGAAACCGACGGTCTGGTATATTCTCATTGCTCCATGATCGAGCCTCTTTCCACAGTAAATACTGCGGTTCTGTGCCTGGATACTGTCTGTACCAGTAAAGTCTAACATAATTACTGCTTGTACCATATGAGCAGCTCAGCGTCACAGTCTCGCCTTCCTTCTTTATAACGCTTGTTTCTTTATTTGGCCCAATCTGGTCTGCCGTCATCACACCTAAAACAAAGAAATAAGAACATTACTGAGACAACATGCACTAAATCATTTATTGGACTGTTTTTCTGCATCACTAATGAATAAAGAGAGTCCATTTGTACCTGAAGTCAGAATTAGTATCAGAAACAGGTGTATTTCCATGTTTAGGTCAGATCAGTGTATTAATGTCCTCTGTGCTCTGATGCTCATGCTTTAGTTCAGCGCTCACAGAAGAGGTGTGTCTTTAGACTGTTTGAGAACTGATGGTTTCAGACACAGGAGATTGGTTGGAGGTGTCAGTTGTCAGTGTCTTAAAGAACAGACACACTAACAGATTATGGATCATAGAATGTCATCTTTAAAAAGTTCAGATAAAAATGATTAAAACAATGGAAATAAATTATTGATGGTTCATGACAGAGCACTGTATTGCTTATTACTGATATGACTCATTTTATATTATGTGTCCACTTGGTTTTGTGTTGCTTAGACAAATTTAGAGAGGTTTTATTTATTTTACATGTTTTTTGTAATGAGTGTTGAGTGTTTCAGCCACAATATTGTTTTGCATGCTGGAGCGGCGCCACCATCTTATGAGGATTGCCTGCTGCGTTCAGCTCTGTTGATGCTCATGTGCTGTAACATTTTTATTGTATAGACAAATAACCTAAAGGTCCACCTTCGCTTGTGTTTTCTTGATGAATTTATAACTGAAGAAGGCTGATTGGCAATACGTTTGATCTTGATCTATATGTGTTTTGTTGTATAATTTAAAAACTAAGACACAAGCGAAAAGCGGATGTTTTGTCCTTTATTTGAAAGTAGGCCTATTGCAATTTCCCTGATCTACGCACCATCATATATGGTTAAGCTCACTTATTTTATCTTTTTGGATTTATTTTATAGTTTTGTATAGTGTATATATAGTATAGAATAGTACATAGTATAGTGTATAGTATTGTATGTTTTCCTCTAAGAGAGTCGAAAAATAAGCAGATCTAGCAGTTTTTACGACCTTTCTTTATGCGATCATGCTCTCTTTCCACGAATTACGAAAAACCTCTAGTTTTGTTTTCTTCCAGCTGCGCTCCATTTTTCTGGCTGCTGTTTTAAGGGCCCGGGTGTGCTCGTTGTACCACGGCGTTGGACTATTTTCTTTAATCTTCTTTAAGCGCTGGGGAGCAACTGTGTCTAAAGTGCTGGAAAAAAGAGAGTCAATAGTTTCAGTTATCTGGGATGCTGAGGAGATGAAACTGATGAGGAAGATTACTTACAAAGCAATCTTTAGTGGCGGCAGTGATAGTTCTGCCATATTTGAAGTGAGGGGACAGCTTTGCAGCCTTAGCTAAATTAAGTATACATGATACTAGGTAATGATCTGAGATGTCGTCGCTCTGCTGCAGAATTTCAACGGTATCAACATTTATTCCATGTGACAATATTAGGTCTAACGTATGATTAAGGCGATGAGTGGGTCCTGACACGTGTTGCCTTACTCCAATAGAGTTTAGAATGTCTCTAAATGCTAATCCCAATGCATCTTTTTCATTGTCTAGACTTCTGAGTAATACTGAAGATATTATTATAAATGACAGCAACCCCTTCCCCTTTACCTTTCAGACGCGGCTCATGTTTATAACAATAATTTTGTGGGGTGGACTCATTTAAAGTAATGTAGTCATCAGGTTTTAGCCAGGTTTCTGTCAAACACAGCACATCTAGATTATTATCTGTAATTATATCATTAACAATAAGCACTTTTGGGGAAAGGGATCGAATATTTAGCAACCCGAGCTTTATCATTTGATCATCTGTATTATATCTGTTTATTTATTGGTCTACATAGAACTGCTATCTGTTAAAAAATGTATGAGGTAAAAATAGATATACTGTAGGTTTGTGTGTGAGTGTGTGTGTGTGTGTGTGTGTGTGTGTGTGTGTGAGTGTTGAGTGTGTGTGAGTGTTGAGTGTGTTTGTGTGTGAGTGTTGAGTGTTTGTGTGTGAGTTTTGAGTGTGTTTGTGTGTGAGTGTTGAGTGTTTGTGTGTGAGTGTTGAGTGTGTGTGTGTGTGTGTGTGTGTGTGTGTGTGTGTGTGTGTGTGTGTGTGTGTGTGTTGAGGTGTGTTTGTGTGTTGAGTGTGTTTGTGTGTGAGTGTTGAGTGTGTGTGTGAGTGTTGAGTGTGTGTGAGTGTTGAGTGTGTTGTGTGAGAGTGTGTGTGTGTGTTTGCATGTGAGTGTTGAGTGTGTTTGTGTGTGTTGTGTGAGAGTGTGTGTGTGTAATTATGTGAATTATAGATTGTGGGTTTGATGTGGCTTGAGTTTAAAGTGAAACATGAATGTGAGTTTTTGTAAAGCGTCTCAGGCACTTTGTGTCACTGGGTCCAACATCTCTCAGAGCACAATAATAGAGAGCTGAATCTGACAGAGTTACACTGTTAATAATGAGTTCAGTGGAGGTGTCGGATGTAGTCGACTGAAATCCTTCTGGTATATTCTCATAACTGCTGTATGTTCGAGCACCTTTATACAGTAAATACTGCGGTTCTGTGTTTGGATACTGTCTGTACCAGTAGAGATAAACATAACTGCTGTTTGTATCATATGAGCAGCTCAGCGTCACAGACTCTCCTTCTCTCCTGATTATATTAGTATCCTTGTCGATTGGTCCAATGCTGTCAGCAAACACACCTGCAATAAAATTAGAGACATCACAATATAACATTAACCCATCAGCCAGTTTCTCTTGCCAAAAAACCATGTGATGTTAAAAGTGCTCATTCTATCACCTGAAACTGTTATGGCAATCACTAGTAGACATCTCTCCATATTGATATTGGTTTAAACAGATTTTGATAATGGTTTTAAGGTTAGCTATGGATCTTTCTTTGAGGTTTTGCATGAGCACTAAACTAAATGTGATAAATGATCAAACGTTTGCATAGATGAATGACTGCAGTGGGAGGGGCTCTGCGGTTTATGAATCGTGTGGGTGTGGTCAGTGACCTCACAATCAATACACAATCCCTTTTTACTTCATACTGTAAAATATAACATCAAATATAACTCATATGAATATCTTTACTTCTATTTTAATTCAGAGTTTAATAACTAAATTGTCACATGACTGTCAGTTTGTGTTGTCTTTGGGCTTGCTGACTTGAAGCAGTGCATGCTGGTTAGAAATTTTGTTCAACTTGAGGCAGCGCCGACGGCACGTGACTGTGACGTATTTCAACAAAGTGCCGCGAGAGCGATTCGAAAGCAGCAGCTGGTTCATTCTGCACAGCTTCTCCAGAGCGGCTGCACGAGCGCTAATGATGAAACGGCTGTTCCACGACTGGCTCTGATGATGACACAGCTGCTCCGCGATTGGCTCTGATGACGACACGGCTGTTCCACGATTGGCTCTGATGATGACACGGCTGCTCCGCGATTGGCTCTGATGACGACACGGCTGCTCCACGATTGGCTCTGATGATGACACGGCTGCTCCACGATTGGCTCTGATGATGACACGGCTGCTCCACGATTGGCTCTGATGATGACACGGCTGCTCCACGATTGGCTCTGATGATGACAGACACGGCTGCTCCGCGATTGGCTCTGATGATGACACGGCTGCTCCGCGATTGGCTCTGATCAGTGATCACATGTGTTTCGTGTTTATTCTAAAACCTTCTGTTCCACTAATGCTCACAAATAATTTTTTATAACAGTAAAACCTCTTTTCATGTAGTCGCGATGTTATATTATGTCATGTTTATCAAAATAAAACTGATAAAAAATGTAGACCCCACTTCATTGATAGTGTAGGCTTATATGTTGACCTTTATTCTTGTACAAACGCTGTATTAAGCAGTACAGAAAGTATTGAATGAGAATGTCTTCTGAAACATCTGTGCATTTGACAAATATAGCATTTATTTCACTTCAGCTGTGATAAAGTATGCAAACACAGCGCGAGCGTCACTACAGAAGCAGAAAGTGTCCGACTTCACGTCTCTGTTTGCAGCTCCTCCCCGCCTGCACACGGCTACTCTCGCTGACCGGTTATATCCAGCCGCAGCCGATGTCCAACACACCTTTTCTGTTTCCTTTGTCTTAGTTTTCCCACCACGTGTCTGTTTCTTTGGTTACCCCCGTTAGTTTAGTTCAGCTGTGTCCTGTTAATTATCTCGTTTCTGTTTGCTATTTAAGTTCTTCCCTTTTCACTCAGTCTTTGTCTGGTCACTGTTATGTTAGATGTGTTGTGCGGTTGCCTGTCTGCTTGTCTTTGAAGTATTTACAATTAAACTACGTTTGGGAACTGTATTTATGTCTTTGTCTTCTGCTGCTGCTCACACTTTTGACATAAATGTGATCAAAACTTTCACACTCACCCAAATTGGCAAAACAGTTTCTTAGCATTTATGGCAAATGTGTGGCCATCTGTGTTTAAGGCAATACTAACTTCTTCCAGACTATTCGCCTATTCAGTTTTCTAAAATATACTCATATATATATATATATATATATATATATATATATGTCTAAAGAAAAATACATGTATCATTCAAGCAGAGGGTTTTCATGACAAGAGTTTAGTGATTGTGATTGCCGAACAGGACTGAATGAGTTCGAGGCGCACGATTTCTCGTGTGAGACTGTCTTTACTATAAGAGAGTCTCTTTTGAACGAATGTGTGTGTGTGTGTCACTCAAACCAGCAAAAGAGAAAACCATCATCTCAATCAGACTGAGCTTTGCTGTTTGGTGCTTGTGCGATATCAAACTGATGTCAGAAGTGAACATATGCAGGTTTGAAGTGTTTAAGGTTTCTGTTCATCATTTTAAGCGCATGTTAACCGTTTGAGAAAACCAATGAAAGAAACATAAAAGACTTTCTAAAAACATAAAAAACAACTAAAAGTGTATTATATAATGTATATTACATAAATATAATGTTGTATGAACCATTTATGTTAAATATATAGAAAATTCTACAATAAGGTTTAGAAATGTGAGCCCGAAAAAGTCTGGGATTCAGAAATGGCAAATGTGTAGAAATGAGTTAAACAGCACTACTAGATGCTCACAAAGCGTGTGTGTGTGTGTGTGTGTGTGTGTGTGTGTGTGTGTGTGTGTGTGTGTGGACATCCTGGATCATCAGAGGAACTGTTCCTAATGTGGAATCCAGTTTTGCATGAAATCTCTCCTTAAATTCAGGCTCTGTTGTTCCTTTCCCAATGGAAAATTCACTCAGCATGAATGTTGGGAATCTGTATGGCAGCTGTTTGTACCAGAAGAGATAAGCATTTGCAGCGCTCATGAGGGTATAATTACACAATAAAGTCACTTGATTTCCCTCAGCTGAGGTTTCTCTTAAAGGCTGATCAACACTGTCCTGTCCCCAGCACACTGGAAGAGATGGGACATCAATTAACTAATAATTCAACAGTGTAACTAAAGTCAGAATCAATTAATCAGATTAAATCAGAAGTAAAATCACAGTTATTGGATAGATGAGAGATTAAATGATAATGTAATGTTTAGTCACATTTGTCAAGCTTTGATTTACTAAAGTCATGGGATGTTACATTATAGTAGAATATGTATTATCTATTATTTGGATCTCTTTCACTTTCTTTAATTTGCCTTTATAACACGAGTAAAATGTCATCTGTATCCACACACAGGTGTTTCCACTTATATTATGAATTATAGATTGTGGGTTTGATGTGGCTTGAGTTCAAAGTGAAACATGAATGTGAGTTTTTGTAAAGCGTCTCAGGCACTTTGTGTCACTGGGCTCCAACTCTCAGAGCACAATAATAGAGAGCTGAATCTGACAGAGTTACACTGTTAATAATGAGTTCAGTGGAGGTGTGGGATGTAGTCGACTGAAACCGACGGTCTGGTATATTCTCATTGCTCCATGATCGAGCCTCTTTCCACAGTAAATACTGCGGTTCTGTGCCTGGATACTGTCTGTACCAGTAAAGTCTAACATAATTACTGCTTGTACCATATGAGCAGCTCAGCGTCACAGTCTCGCCTTCCTTCTTTATAACGCTTGTTTCTTTATTTGGCCCAATCTGGTCTGCCGTCATCACACCTAAAACAAAGAAATAAGAACATTACTGAGACAACATGCACTAAATCATTTATTGGACTGTTTTTCTGCATCACTAATGAATAAAGAGAGTCCATTTGTACCTGAAGTCAGAATTAGTATCAGAAACAGGTGTATTTCCATGTTTAGGTCAGATCAGTGTATTAATGTCCTCTGTGCTCTGATGCTCATGCTTTAGTTCAGCGCTCACAGAAGAGGTGTGTCTTTAGACTGTTTGAGAACTGATGGTTTCAGACACAGGAGATTGGTTGGAGGTGTCAGTTGTCAGTGTCTTAAAGAACAGACACACTAACAGATTATGGATCATAGAATGTCATCTTTAAAAAGTTCAGATAAAAATGATTAAAACAATGGAAATAAATTATTGATGGTTCATGACAGAGCACTGTATTGCTTATTACTGATATGACTCATTTTATATTATGTGTCCACTTGGTTTTGTGTTGCTTAGACAAATTTAGAGAGGTTTTATTTATTTTACATGTTTTTGTACGAGTGTTGAGTGTTTCAGCCACAATATTGTTTTGCATGCTGGAGCGGCGCCACCATCTTATGAGGATTGCCTGCTGCGTTCAGCTCTGTTGATGCTCATGTGCTGTAACATTTTTATTGTATAGACAAATAACCTAAAGGTCCACCTTCGCTTGTGTTTTCTTGATGAATTTATAACTGAAGAAGGCTGATTGGCAATACGTTTGATCTTGATCTATATGTGTTTTGTTGTATAATTTAAAAACTAAGACACAAGCGAGTGCGGATGTTTTGTCCTTTATTTGAAAGTAGGCCTATTGCAATTTCCCCTGATCTACGCACCATCATATATGGTTAAGCTCACTTATTTTATCTTTTTGGATTTATTTTATAGTTTTGTATAGTGTATATATAGTATAGAATAGTACATAGTATAGTGTATAGTATTGTATGTTTTCCTCTAAGAGAGTCGAAAAATAAGCAGATCTAGCAGTTTTTACGACCTTTCTTTATGCGATCATGCTCTCTTTCCACGAATTACGAAAAACCTCTAGTTTTGTTTTCTTCCAGCTGCGCTCCATTTTTCTGGCTGCTGTTTTAAGGGCCCGGTGTGTGCTTTCGTTGTACCACGGCGTTGGACTATTTTCTTTAATCTTCTTTAAGCGCTGGGAGCAACTGTGTCTAAAGTGCTGGAAAAAAGAGAGTCAATAGTTTCAGTTATCTGGGATGCTGAGGAGATGAAACTGATGAGGAAGATTACTTACAAAGCAATCTTTAGTGGCGGCAGTGATAGTTCTGCCATATTTGAAGTGAGGGGACGGCTTTGCAGCCTTAGCTAAATTAAGTATACATGATACTAGGTAATGATCTGAGATGTCGTCGCTCTGCTGCAGAATTTCAACGGTATCAACATTTATTCCATGTGACAATATTAGGTCTAACGTATGATTAAGGCGATGAGTGGGTCCTGACACGTGTTGCCTTACTCCAATAGAGTTTAGAATGTCTCTAAATGCTAATCCCAATGCATCTTTTTCATTGTCTAGACTTCTGAGTAATACTGAAGATATTATTATAAATGACAGCAACCCCTTCCCCTTTACCTTTCAGACGCGGCTCATGTTTATAACAATAATTTTGTGGGGTGGACTCATTTAAAGTAATGTAGTCATCAGGTTTTAGCCAGGTTTCTGTCAAACACAGCACATCTAGATTATTATCTGTAATTATATCATTAACAATAAGCACTTTTGGGGAAAGGGATCGAATATTTAGCAACCCGAGCTTTATCATTTGATCATCTGTATTATATCTGTTTATTTATTGGTCTACATAGAACTGCTATCTGTTAAAAATGTATGAGGTAAAAATAGATATACTGTAGGTTTGTGTGTGAGTGTGTGTGTGTGTGTGTGTGTGTGTGTGTGTGTGTGAGTGTGTGTGAGTGTTGTGTTTGTGTGTGAGTGTTGAGTGTTTGTGTGTGAGTTTTGAGTGTGTGTGTTGAGTGTGAGTGTTTGTGTGTGTGTGTGTGTGTGTGTGTGTGTGTGTGTGTGTGTGTGTGTGTGTGTGTGTGTGTGTGTGTTGAGTGTGTTTGTGTGTTTGTGTGTTTGTGTGTGTGTGTGAGTGTGTGTGTGTGTGTGTGTGTGTGTGTGTGTGTGTGTGTGTGTGTGTGTGTGTTGAGTGTGTTTGTGTGTTGAGTGTGTTTGTGTGTGAGTGTTGAGTGTGTGTGTGAGTGTTGAGTGTGTGTGCGTGTGTTTGTGTGTGAGTGTTGAGTGTGTTGTGTGAGAGTGTGTGTGCGTGTGTTTGCATGTGAGTGTTGAGTGTGTTTGTGTGTGTTGTGTGAGAGTGTGTGTGTGTAATTATGTGAATTATAGATTGTGGGTTTGATGTGGCTTGAGTTTAAAGTGAAACATGAATGTGAGTTTTTGTAAAGCGTCTCAGGCACTTTGTGTCACTGGGTCCAACTCTCAGAGCACAATAATAGAGAGCTGAATCTGACAGAGTTACACTGTTAATAATGAGTTCAGTGGAGGTGTCGGATGTAGTCGACTGAAATCCTTCTGGTATATTCTCATAACTGCTGTATGTTCGAGCACCTTTATACAGTAAATACTGCGGTTCTGTGTTTGGATACTGTCTGTACCAGTAGAGATAAACATAACTGCTGTTTGTATCATATGAGCAGCTCAGCGTCACAGACTCTCCTTCTCTCCTGATTATATTAGTATCCTTGTCGATTGGTCCAATGCTGTCAGCAAACACACCTGCAATAAAATTAGAGACATCACAATATAACATTAACCCATCAGCCAGTTTCTCTTGCCAAAAACACCATGTGATGTTAAAAGTGCTCATTCTATCACCTGAAACTGTTATGGCAATCACTAGTAGACATCTCTCCATATTGATATTGGTTTAAACAGATTTTGATAATGGTTTTAAGGTTAGCTATGGATCTTTCTTTGAGGTTTGCACATGAGCACTAAACTAAATGTGATAAATGATCAAACGTTTGCATAGATGAATGACTGCAGTGGGAGGGGCTCTGCGGTTTATGAATCGTGTGGGTGTGGTCAGTGACCTCACAATCAATACACAATCCCTTTTTACTTCATACTGTAAAATATAACATCAAATATAACTCATATGAATATCTTTACTTCTATTTTAATTCAGAGTTTAATAACTAAATTGTCACATGACTGTCAGTTTGTGTTGTCTTTGGGCTTGCTGACTTGAAGCAGTGCATGCTGGTTAGAAATTTTGTTCAACTTGAGGCAGCGCCGACGGCACGTGACTGTGACGTATTTCAACAAAGTGCCGCGAGAGCGATTCGAAAGCAGCAGCTGGTTCATTCTGCACAGCTTCTCCAGAGCGGCTGCACGAGCGCTAATGATGAAACGGCTGTTCCACGACTGGCTCTGATGATGACACAGCTGCTCCGCGATTGGCTCTGATGACGACACGGCTGTTCCACGATTGGCTCTGATGATGACACGGCTGCTCCGCGATTGGCTCTGATGACGACACGGCTGCTCCACGATTGGCTCTGATGATGACACGGCTGCTCCACGATTGGCTCTGATGATGACACGGCTGCTCCACGATTGGCTCTGATGATGACAGACACGGCTGCTCCGCGATTGGCTCTGATGATGACAGACACGGCTGCTCCGCGATTGGCTCTGATGATGACACGGCTGCTCCGCGATTGGCTCTGATCAGTGATCACGTGTTTCGTGTTTATTCTAAAACCTTCTGTTCCACTAATGCTCACAAATAATTTTTTATAACAGTAAAACCTCTTTTCATGTAGTCGCGATGTTATATTATGTCATGTTTATCAAAATAAAACTGATAAAAAATGTAGACCCCACTTCATTGATAGTGTAGGCTTATATGTTGACCTTTATTCTTGTACAAACGCTGTATTAAGCAGTACAGAAAGTATTGAATGAGAATGTCTTCTGAAACATCTGTGCATTTGACAAATATAGCATTTATTTCACTTCAGCTGTGATAAAGTATGCAAACACAGCGCGAGCGTCACTACAGAAGCAGAAAGTGTCCGACTTCACGTCTCTGTTTGCAGCTCCTCCCCGCCTGCACACGGCTACTCTCGCTGACCGGTTATATCCAGCCGCAGCCGATGTCCAACACACCTTTTCTGTTTCCTTTGTCTTAGTTTTCCCACCACGTGTCTGTTTCTTTGGTTACCCCGTTAGTTTAGTTCAGCTGTGTCCTGTTAATTATCTCATTTCTGTTTGCTATTTAAGTTCTTCCCTTTTCACTCAGTCTTTGTCTGGTCACTGTTATGTTAGATGTGTTGTGCGGTTGCCTGTCTGCTTGTCTTTGAAGTATTTACAATTAAACTACGTTTGGGAACTGTATTTATGTCTTCCTGCTGCTCACACTTTTGACATAAATGTGATCAAAACTTTCACACTCACCCAAATTGGCAAAACAGTTTCTTAGCATTTATGGCAAATGTGTGGCCATCTGTGTTTAAGGCAATACTAACTTCTTCCAGACTATTCGCCTATTCAGTTTTCTAAAATATACTTATATATATATATATATATATATATTTTTATATGTCTAAAGAAAAATACATGTATCATTCAAGCAGAGGGTTTTCATGACAAGAGTTTAGTGATTGTGATTGCCGAACAGGACTGAATGAGTTCGAGGCGCACGATTTCCTCGTGTGAGACTGTCTTTACTATAAGAGAGTCTCTTTTGAACGAATGTGTGTGTGTGTGTCACTCAAACCAGCAAAAGAGAAAACCATCATCTCAATCAGACTGAGCTTTGCTGTTTGGTGCTTGTGCGATATCAAACTGATGTCAGAAGTGAACATATGCAAGTTTGAAGTGTTTAAGGTTTCTGTTCATCATTTTAAGCGCATGTTAACCGTTTGAGAAAACCAATGAAAGAAACATAAAAGACTTTTTCTAAAAACATAAACAACTAAAAGTGTATTATATAATGTATATTACATAAATATAATGTTGTATGAACCATTTATGTTAAATATATAGAAAATTCTACAATAAGGTTTAGAAATGTGAGCCCGAAAAAGTCTGGGATTCAGAAATGGCAAATGTGTAGAAATGAGTTAAACAGCACTACTAGATGCTCACAAAGCGTGCGTGTGTGTGTGTGTGTGTGTGTGTGTGTGTGTGTGTGGACATCCTGGATCATCAGAGGAACTGTTCCTAATGTGGAATCCAGTTTTGCATGAAATCTCTCCTTAAATTCAGGCTCTGTTGTTCCTTTCCCAATGGAAAATTCACTCAGCATGAATGTTGGGAATCTGTATGGCAGCTGTTTGTACCAGAAGAGATAAGCATTTGCAGCGCTCATGAGGGTATAATTACACAATAAAGTCACTTGATTTCCCTCAGCTGAGGTTTCTCTTAAAGGCTGATCAACACTGTCCTGTCCCCAGCACACTGGAAGAGATGGGACATCAATTAACTAATAATTCAACAGTGTAACTAAAGTCAGAATCAATTAATCAGATTAAATCAGAAGTAAAATCACAGTTATTGGATAGATGAGAGATTAAATGATAATGTAATGTTTAGTCACATTTGTCAAGCTTTGATTTACTAAAGTCATGGGATGTTACATTATAGTAGAATATGTATTATCTATTATTTGGATCTCTTTCACTTTCTTTAATTTGCCTTTATAACACGAGTAAAATGTCATCTGTATCCACACACAGGTGTTTCCACTTATATTATGAATTATAGATTGTGGGTTTGATGTGGCTTGAGTTCAAAGTGAAACATGAATGTGAGTTTTTGTAAAGCGTCTCAGGCACTTTGTGTCACTGGGGTCCAACTCTCAGAGCACAATAATAGAGAGCTGAATCTGACAGAGTTACACTGTTAATAATGAGTTCAGTGGAGGTGTGGGATGTGGTCGACTGAAACCGACGGTCTGGTATATTCTCATTGCTCCATGATCGAGCCTCTTTCCACAGTAAATACTGCGGTTCTGTGCCTGGATACTGTCTGTACCAGTAAAGTCTAACATAATTACTGCTTGTACCATATGAGCAGCTCAGCGTCACAGTCTCGCCTTCCTTCTTTATAACGCTTGTTTCTTTATTTGGCCCAATCTGGTCTGCCGTCATCACACCTAAAACAAAGAAATAAGAACATTACTGAGACAACATGCACTAAATCATTTATTGGACTGTTTTTCTGCATCACTAATGAATAAAGAGAGTCCATTTGTACCTGAAGTCAGAATTAGTATCAGAAACAGGTGTATTTCCATGTTTAGGTCAGATCAGTGTATTAATGTCCTCTGTGCTCTGATGCTCATGCTTTAGTTCAGCGCTCACAGAAGAGGTGTGTCTTTAGACTGTTTGAGAACTGATGGTTTCAGACACAGGAGATTGGTTGGAGGTGTCAGTTGTCAGTGTCTTAAAGAACAGACACACTAACACATTATGGATCATAGAATGTCATCTTTAAAAAGTTCAGATAAAAATGATTAAAACAATGGAAATAAATTATTGATGGTTCATGACAGAGCACTTTATTGCTTATTACTGATATGACTCATTTTATATTATGTGTCCACTTGGTTTTGTGTTGCTTAGACAAATTTACAAATTTGTCCTCTGTGCTCTGATGCTCATGCTTTAGTTCAGCGCTCACAGAAGAGGTGTGTTCCAGACCTTTCTTTATGCTGATTGGTTGGAAGGGACACAAGCACAAGAAATCAGAACGTGTGTGATGGGGACCTTTAAGAGCTCATTAAAAACCATAAACACCAACACATTCTGGATCATAGAACTGCTATCTGTAAAAAAAAAAAAAAAAGAGAGAGAGAGAGAGAGTGAAAAATAGAAAGGAAAAGGGTAAATACTGTAGGTTTGCCCCGCTCGGAGTAGAACTATTTTATTTATTGTTTATTATTGAAATGATTCTGACTTTGTAAAATATAATTGTATAATATGTTTCTACTTTGTTTATAGTGTTGCTTTGACAAAGGTGGAGAGTTTTTATTTATTGACACTTATTTATTGTTTTTATTTATTGCCGAGGGTTCAAGTTTTAAGTGAACTGCCTTAATTCTACGTGGCACTGATTCAACAAGGTGCTGAAAGCATTCTTTAGAAATGTTGGCCCATATTGATAGGATAGCATCTTGCAGTTGATGGAGATTTGTGGGATGCACATCCAGGGCACGAAGCTCCCATTCCACCACATCCCAAAGATGCTCTATTGGGTTGAGATCTGGTGACTGTGGGGGCCATTTTAGTTACAGTGAACTCATTGTCATGTTCAAGAAACCAATTTGAAATGATTCGAGCTTTGTGACATGGTGCATTATCCTGCTGGAAGTAGCCATCAGAGAATGGGTACATGGTGGTCATAAAGGGATGGACATGGTCAGAAACAATGCTCAGGTAGGCCGTGGCATTTAAACGATGCCCAATTGGCACTAAGGGGCCTAAAGTGTGCCAAAAAAACATCCCCCACACCATTACACCACCACCACCAGCCTGCACAGTGGTAACAAGGCATGATGGATCCATGTTCTCATTCTGTTTACGCCAAATTCTGACTCTACCATCTGAATGTCTCAGCAGAAATCGAGACTCATCAGACCAGGCAACATTTTTCCAGTCTTCAACTGTCCAATTTTGGTGAGCTTGTGCAAATTGTAGCCTCTTTTTCCTATTTGTAGTGGAGATGAGTGGTACCCAGTGGGGTCTTCTGCTGTTGTAGCCCATCCGCCTCAAGGATGTGCGTGTTGTGTTCTGACATTCAGTTTGGAGTTCAGGAGATTGTCTTGACCAGGACAACACCCCTAAATGCATTGACGCAACTGCCATGTGATTGGTTGATTAGATAATTGCATTAATGAGAAATTGAACAGGTGTTCCTAATAATCCTTTAGGTGAGTGTATATATATTACTTTTTTATTCTATTTCTATTATAGTTTCCTCCTTGTGTTTTTAACTGTTGTAAGGTCCATCCGTTAGCCCAAGGACGGAATCTAACGGCCTGGTCGAAGGACTTCTGCGTGTCTGCCTTCTCAGCACTTCTGTTGGATTCACTTAATTTATGACCATCGAATTTTAAATCTGACTCCATGAATAATTTGATCTGACTCCAATTCTTTGTAACTTTGTTACATTTGTTACATTTGTAACTTAACAGCTGATCATAAGTTTAGTTGTGATTTAATTTAGATCGTTGATTTCTCTTAGTATCTCTTAATTTCAAATACTCGTTCCTCCATGGGACCCGGAGTCGCTCAGAGGATAATGCTCGCGATTAATTACATTACCTCACGGCAAATTAGTCAGTTCTGATATTAGTCAGAGGATTGCAGAGTGAACTATTTTACCTTTAAGTGAGTCGCACATGCTTACTCATAACAGAAAGTGTAATTTTAGCAATAGTCACGAAAGCTGTAACTTGTTAATAACAGTGACAGTCAGAAATCAGATTGCCCCTCATGCTTAGCGCCATGCTCCGGTCATGGGGTCCTCGGTATGAATCTGCCCTGACAGAAAGATTTACGGAAACTCCTACAAACTCCTCATGCGACACTACTTGAGTAATGACTTATGAAAAATACAGAATAAATCAAGATTAACATTTATTTTGGCCAGACAGAACTTAAACATCATAATTAAACATGAATCCATGGTACACAACTTTCAGCATAAAATATAAAATACAATTAAGTAATATGAAAATAGTTTCAAAGAGTCATATCTGGCACACTACATACAGTGTGTGTGAGTGTCTCTTATGACACTGACACAACACTGCATGGGGGCTTCTGTCTACAGAATGTTCCCAATGGCAGCCCTGCTACCCTTCCTTAAATACCCAGACCAGAACAATGGGTTGTAACTATTTGCAACACAAACACCTAGTTTGGGGGAGAAGATCAGATATCTTTGGAGAGACCACTCAAAAGAGAACACAATTCTCATATGTTTCAATCTTTCTAACCCTATCAGTGACTTCAGTGATGTTAAGACCATTTTATCAATCGCACTATGACCTTTAAAAAGACACCAGACATGAAAGGGATAAAACAACAGTGGTCCGAATCAAATTCAGGGGTTTTTTTTGTTTTTGTTTTTTTTTAACTGTTGGAAAATGTTTAGAGTTTGATTTCTAAATTCAGGCTTTTTTTTTTTTGTATGATTGTTGGCAACCAATTGTTCCCATTAATTCTGACATTAATAATAACTGTAATTGTCAGTCATTGTCACATCTGTCTTCATCTCTGTCTGTGTTTCTCTCTCGTCTCTCATTGTAACAGGTTTGTGTGTAAAGCTGATGTGTTTCCTGTCACAGTGGGCTTCAGAGCACAGTAATACACAGCAGAGTCACACACACGCAGGTTCTTGATCCGCAGAGGAACTGAATTTGATGAAAGTTCAGATTGAAATCTCTCCTGGAACTCAGTGCCATTTTCTCCTCCATATTTGCTTCTCCTCAGGATGAATTTAGGAAAGTCATTTGCTCTCTGGATGTACCAGAATACATTTTCTTGAACTGAATCTGTTTCATATTTACACTGTAATGTCACGGATCTTCCTTCATCTTCAGTCACATGTGTGTCTGGCTGATCAACTGTGTCCTCTGATCGGACCTCTGTAAAGGGTTAAAGAAATCATGTACAGTACAATACAAAATATAAGCCATTTAATGAGTGTGTAGCTGTATTAAATGAAGATTCACACCAACAATGAACAGTGCGAAGAGCAATATATTCCTCAGCCTGTGTGACATGACTGTGTCTGTGCTGAACACACTTTTATGTCAAGATAAATCAGTGAATATGAGAGTTTTGCTTTTGGTATTATAATGCTGATTTAAGGAGGAGCTTGTGGACAGACACCCATAAAGCTGCTTTATTGTCAGAGGTCATATTGAGTAGCTCCTGCCCTCTTATGGTTTACTGCAAGCGCTGCTGTTGTGGTTTAAAATGATGCCGTTTTTCCTCTTCTTTGGAAATAACACTTCACTCAGTCTTTGATGCCAGAATATAGGTTTTATTCTTTCAAACAAAACCGAGTCGATCTGCAGATCTCCTCATGACTAAGGGAAATCCTCTATTATATAGGCAGTTCCTACACATTCCAAACACACTACGTCATTGTTTATCTTTCCCCCACATGTCTTAACTTGGCTTGAGTCCAGCACTATGTCCATATATGGACTTAACACCCAACACTGTGAGGGGTGGTCTTCCAGTCTCCTGTAGACCCCTGCACTCCCTCAGCTGAATATCATCATATAGATGTAAATAATAGTGTATAATCATACAGTTAAATTGTAATAAAATACTTATTATTAATGCAATGAACACTTCAACATTTCCCCCCTTTGAGGCTTATCAAGCCTCACTTTCACTATTCTTTTCCCAGAGTGTAGCTTCAAAATCCAGCCTCCTCAGTTATGCTACAGCAACCAAATCAAGTCACTTAGTTTCATTTCCAATGACCAGATTATTGCAACCACACTCCAGAGGAGAAGTAGAACCAAACATCTCTTTTCAGACTTTTTTTTTTAGTTTTTTCTTTTTCCAAAAAGAATAAAAGATTCAACTCTCCTAATCCTTTCCTTCAAAATTAAACATTGTTATAAGCATGTGCGTGCATTTTGTTCAGCCTTGCCTGTGGTTGTCACAGTTATGTAAAATACATCAAAAATAATCATGTTACATATATTTAAAAACTCTTTTGCACTGTAGACATCTTCTTCAACCCAGATACTTTTTGCGCATCGTAGAGGGTCACCTTTGGGGGGAGCGGTTAGGCTAGCACATACACCCAGGGTCTGGCTCATCATTATTCATCTTCTTCGTCCTCATTGGAGGTGCTCGAATCAATCTCCAATGCTCTCATAACCCAGCTCGGTTTCCCATACAATTCCTGGTAATATATACTTTGGTTGCCCTCCAGAATTACTTTACCATTATCATGACATCTTAACATTTCCATTTGATTAGTTGTGGCTTTGATTACTAGTGATCTTAAGATAGGAAGTACACAACAGAACAATAAACCTCCTATTAATATTGCAACTCCTAAAAACACTCCTAATTTAGCAAGCCATGCCCCCCAATTTCCAAATTTTAGATCCAACCAATCCCATATCTTTTCATCCCTTCCAGCATTTTCTTTAAGCTCTATTCTTAATTCTTTTATTTTATTCATAGCTTTGCTAAATTTTTCCTCCTAGAGCTGTATTATTAGGTATGAAGGTACAGCACTGATCTCCAAACATTACACATACCCCTCCTTTGTCTGCTAATATCCAACCCAGTGCTTGCCTATTTTGCCATGTCATTTTACTTGTTTCATGTAATTGTTCTCCTAATGCGGCTAAAGCATCATCAGTGTAATTAATAAATCTCTGCTGATTATAATAAATATAGTTGATCCATTCTGCATTTTTATTTGGGGTGATCCATATGAATATTGATTCAAATCCTGCTTTTACCTCATCTCTTGCTTTAAGCTTATTAGGTATACCTCTGGGTTGACCAATTGAATCTATAGTTACTTTAGGATCTGGTTTATAAGCTCTTTTAGTCCTATTGTTATCTTCTTTTACCGGTTGCTCTGAATCCCATTGTACAATGGTTACTTCTTGAATTAGTCGCACTCTAGCACATATTCCTTTCCATCTTAAAGGTAAAAATGCTAGAAGTCTGTCTTTTCCACAAGCCCAAAAGAAATCTGCTACTACCTTTGTTTGATCTTCATACAATTCTATTGATGGCAATGCTATAGTTTGATTTTTACAGTTTTCTTCTTTCGGATTTATTTTTCTCCCATTTCTTGTTCCTAGCGCTTGAAGTTCTGGAGCTCTTACTGGCGTATTTGAATTCCAAGAATTTTTCTATCTATGTTCCAAATAGTAGCACATTTTCCATTGAATCTTCCTAAATCATACATTCCTTCTGATTTATTAAAACACTCATATTCTTGGTTCTGATCAATGCTAAACCATTTTGGTATTTCTACTTCTTCTTTTTCTACTCTAAGGTTTGCATTTACATCCCAGTATCTACACCAGTCTCCCCAATGAGGTCTGTTAAATTTATCCCGATATTCTGAACTACCCAAAAAGCTAAACACTCTGCTGAACAATAAGGCATAAAATAATCATTTGTATGGCAAAAATTCCTATTAAATTTAGCACATGACACATAATCATGTGGATTTGGAACTGCTATTACCTTATTTAGAGGCGATTTAGCACACACTAAACAATTATCCATACCTACTTCTCTTGCTGTAAATGTTGCCCATTTGTACCAATCATTATTTTGCGCTGTTTCCCATAAAATATCTTCTCTGCTACTCTCACTGATTTTTTTCCTCATCAACATTTCTACGTTGCTTTGATATTGTCAGGTTATTAGTCAATTCTTGTTCTATCGGTGTTATTGTTGAGTTGTCACTGGGTTTATCTGAGGGCTGAAAAATCAATTGCAGGGAAGTCTGGGTTGTGCTGAGCACCGTTTGAGCTTGAAGAGAAACTTGAGTACTGTTGCTTTAAACCTTGCACTTGAATTGTCAGATGCAGTAAGCATGTGACGATCATCATCAGACATATTTTTGGACTCATCTTTCTTTCTTTGTTGACTTTCTTTGCTTTGCTCAGCTCCTTGCTTCTCTGAGCTTTCAGCATACTGCACCCTTTCATCTTGCGCTCTCGTTTCCCTCCTGGGAACTCTTGTGCAGTGATTCAGATGATACCAGGTGGTGCTTCCTTCCACTTGGACCGCTGTCGGCGTAGCTGTCACCACTTTGTACGGTCCCTCTCTCCTAGGTTCATTCCACTTTCTCCTGAACACCCTCAGATACACCTGATCACCTGGAACAACTGGACAAGGTGTCTCCGTCTCCTCTCTGGGCTGCTTTCTTATTTCCTGCAAATATATAGCTTTATGTATTGCAGTTAGTTTTTTCATATATGATCTCAACTCCAGTTGCAATTGTTCCAAAGGAGGTCCTTTGTGCGGTCCTCTACAATATGGCACAGGCATGGGTCGACCGTAAGCATTTCATGCGGTGTTAGATGCGTACTTCTGTTAGTTTGCATGCGATAACTCATTAATGCAAGTGGTAAGGCATCAATCCAGTTAAGTTTAGTACTTTTACACAATTTGTTAAGTTTTGCCTTGAGAGTTCCATTCACCCTCTCTACACAACCTTGTGATTCTGGGTGGTAGACACATCCTAGTCTCTGTTTTATTCTTAACTGTTGTAAAACTTGTTTTACAGTTTTTTGAATAAATGCCGATCCATTGTCCGAACTTATTTCTGATGGTATTCCAAATCTAGGAATTACCTCTCTAGTCAGAAATTTAATAACTGTTCCTGCTCCTTCATCTGCTGATGGTGTTGCTTCCACCCATCTGCTAAATCTGTCTATTATCACAAGCATGTACCTTTTGCCTTGTACTCTCTTTATCATGTCCACATAATCCATTACCAGATGCTTGAATGGCCCTTCTGGTACTGGTATGTGACCTATTGGTGTCACTGTTCCTTTCCTAACATTATTTTTGGCACAAATTTCACATGTGGACAGAAAATTGTCTACCATTGCATATAAATATGGAGACCAATATCCTTGATTTTTTATTTTCTTTATCACCTCCCCCTTGCACAATGGTCTAAACCATGTGCATCCAAAATGAGGATGTTTAAAAGTGCTGTTGATGCAACAATCTGTCCATCATGTGAGCGCCAAAGACTTTTTTCATCTTGTGTGGCCCCCCTTTGATTCCACACTGAATGTTCATACGGGCCAGCTTGCTGCTGTATTCTAACAATATCATCCAGTTGAGGTTGTGGATCTATGAGAACTACTGGTGTTAATATTGCTACTTGACATCCCGATGCCTTTTTAGCTTCCAAGTCTGCCATGTTGTTACCTTTAATGACAAAGTCATTTCCTCTTTTATGAGCCTGACATTTAATGATGGCTAATCGTTTTGGTAGCATCATAGCAGAAATCAACTCACATATCTGTTCAGCATGCTGGATGATTATAGGGCTAGCTGACTTTACCAATCCTACATCTGTATCATGTTGAGACCATAATTCAGTAGGCACTTGTTGCTCTGCTTCATTAAAAAGTTCAACATCAATAGTCTCCATTGTTTTAGGTGCTATTGTCATCTGTTTTTGTATTTTTTCATCAATGACTATTTCCTGAGGAGTTCCTATCACTTGTGTTGCACACACAATTTTAATTAAATTTTTGTCATTTGAATGAAAAATTAACTGATTTATGGTTGGCTCCCACTGGCATTGTTCAGCTTTTTCATCATTGGCCCTAAGTCTTTTGTTTCCCAATTCTTTCCTACATATAAAGACACATGTGGAACAGATTCTGGTACACTGAACCACTTCTTTATGAATTCATTCTCAGTTATACTCACTGCTGCTCCCTGCTTACCTATTATGATGTTCTTCAAGATAAGTTCAACCTTTTGATTTTCAGTTTCTTTTGCCATCTTTGTTCTATTTTTGCATCCCTGTCAGGATCATATATCATAGTACAGTGAAACTCTGACTTTGGCAACTTTGCTTCAGAAATCTGTGCTTCAATAAACTTTCCCCATGTGTCAATTATTTGTCTTACATCATTTTCAATTTGTCCTAGCCAAAATACATTTGCTTTTGGCTCTGCCATTGTCATTTGAGTTCCTATCCCTTGGAAGTCTATGTACACTCCATCAGGAGAGCACCAAATTTGAAGTCCTAATTTACATAATGCATCTCTTCCTAATAGATTAACAGGAGTTTGATCTGATACGAGGACAGGAATGGTCACACTTTTGTTTTTAGCTTCTAAACACACAGGAGCTGTCATAGGAATTAACTGTTTTTGTCCCGAGAATCCTATTGTCTTTGCAAATTTGCCAGACAGAGGGAGATGAGAAGCATAATTTGAATTTACACATGTATAAACTGCTCCTGTATCTATTAGCATTGGTGTTGTTTTACCTTCTATTTTAACTTTTAGCATTGGTTCTTGATTGGCAGTGGTTGTTAAAATTGGCATTTGATTCTCCTCATAGAATTCTCTGGGCACCCCTAATATCCCTGATTTGGACCTCCCCAAGGGTTTACTGGACCATAACATGGACCCCTAGAGGGCGTTGCCAACTCTTCCCCCTTCTACCCACATGTGACTGTTGCCATGGATTATTAGGGCAGTCTCTTCTGTTGTGTCCAAACTGACCACATGTCCAGCATTCTCCCAAAGGAGTATTATTAGTCCAGCCTTGACCTCTTCCTCCCCCTTGTGATGGATTGGCCTTCCACCTCATTGGCCCCTGTTGTTGAGCATATACACTCACCTAAAGGATTATTAGGAACACCATACTAATACTGTGTTTGACCCCCTTTCGCCTTCAGAACTGCCTTAATTCTACGTGGCATTGATTTAACAAGGTGCTGAAAGCATTCTTTAGAACTATTGGCCCATATTGATAGGATAGCATCTTGCAGTTGATGGAGATTTGTGGGATGCACATCCAGGGCACGAAGCTCCTGTTCCACCACATCCCAAAGATGCTCTATTGGGTTGAGATCTGGTGACTGTGGGGGCCATTTTAGTACAGTGAACTCATTGTCATGTTCAAGAAACCAATTTGAAATGATTCGAGCTTTGTGACATGGTGCATTATCCTGCTGGAAGTAGCCATCAGAGAATGGGTACATGGTGGTCATAAAGAGATGGACATGGTCAGAAACAATGCTCAGGTAGGCCGTGGCATTTAAACAATGCCCAGTTGGCACTAAGGGGCCTAAAGTGTGTAAGGACCGGTTTTACTGCTAAGACAAAAGCTGAGATCCAACACCCTGCATTAAAACAATAAAACTCAATCTGAAGAGAAGATCTCACAGAGAAACTGTAGGACACCGCCCTGACCAAAACCCTCTCCCCTCTCTACCTCCCCTTCCTCCCTTCCCCTGATTCAAGTCCCAGAATGCAGATATACTACATATGATTTATCTTGTGAATCTATTGTTTTATCCCTTTCATGTCTGGTGTCTTTTTAAAGGTCATAGTGCGATTGGTAAAATGGTCTCAACATCACTGAAGTCACTGATAGGGTTAGAAAGATTGAAACATATGAGACTTGTGTTCTCTTTTTGAGTGGTCTCTCCAAAGATATCTGATCTTCTCCCCAAACTAGGTGTTTGTGTTGCAAATAGTTACAACCCTTTGTTCTGGTCTGGGTATTTAAGGAAGGGTGGCAGGGCTGCCATTTGGGAACATTCTGTAGACAGAAGCCCCCATGCAGTGTTGTGTCAGTGTCATAAGAGACACGCACACACGCTGTATGTATTGTGTCAGATATGACTCTTTGAAACTATTTTCATATTACTTAATTGTATTTTATGCTGAAAGTTGTGTACCATGGATTCATGTTTAATTATGTTCTTTAAGTTCTGTCTGGCCAAAATAAATGTTAATCTTGATTTATTCTGTATTTTTCATAAATCATTACTCAAGTAGTGTCGCATGAGGAGTTTTGTAGGAGTTTCCGTAAATCTTTCTGTCAGGGCAGATTCATACCGAGGACCCCATGACCGGAGCATGGCGCTAAGCATGAGGGACAATCTGATTTCTGGGTGTCACTGTTATTATCAAGTTACAGCTCTCGTGACTATTGCTAAAATTACACTTTCTGTTATGTTGTAAGCATTTGCGACTCACTTAAAGGTAAAATAGTTCACTCTGTAATCCTCTGTAATATCAGAACTGACTAATTTGCGTCCGTGAGGTAATGTAATTATAATCGCGAGCATTATCCTCTGAGCGACTGAACGAGTATTTGAAATTAAGAGATACTAAGAGAAATCAAAGATCTAAATTAAATCACAACTATACTTATGATCAGCTGTTAAGTTACAAATGTAACAAATGTAACAAAGTTACAAAGAATTGGAGTAAGATCAAATTATTCATGGAGTCAGATTTAAAATTCGATGGTCATAAATTAAGTGAATCCAACAGAAGTGCTGAGAAGACGAACACGCAGAAGTCCTTCGACCAGGCCGTTCGATTCCGTCCTTGGGCTAACGGATGGACCTTACAAGTGTGCCAAGAAAACATCCCCCACACCATTACACCACCACCACCAGCCTGCACAGTGGTAACAAGGCATGATGGATCCATGTTCTCATTCTGTTTATGCCAAATTCTGACTCTACCATCTGAATGTCTCAACAGAAATCGAGACTCATTAGACCAGGCAACATTTTTCCAGTCTTCAACTGTCCAATTTTGGTGAGCTTGTGCAAATTGTAGCCTCTTTTTCCTATTTGTAGTGGAGATGAGTGGTACCCGGTGGGGTCTTCTGCTGTTGTAGCCCATCCGCCTCAAGGTTGTGTGTGTTGTGGCTTCACAAATGCTTTGCTGCATACCTCTGTTGTAACGAGTGGTTATTTCAGTCAAAGTTGCTCTTCTATCAGCTTGAATCAGTCGGCCCATTCTCCTCTGACCTCTAGCATCAACAAGGCATTTTCGCCCACAGGACTGCCGCATACTGGATGTTTTTCCCTTTTCACACCATTCTTTGTAAACCCTAGAAATGGTTGTGTGTGAAAATCCCAGTAATTGAGCAGATTGTGAAATACTCAGACCGGCCCGTCTGGCACCAATAACCATGCCACGCTCAAAATGGCTTAAATCACCTTTCTTTCCCATTCTGACATTCAGTTTGGAGTTCAGGAGATCGTCTTGACCAGGACCACACCCCTAAATGCATTGAAGCAACTGCCATGTGATTGGTTGATTAGATAATTGCATTAATGAGAAATTGAACAGGTGTTCCTAATAATCCTTTAGGTGAGTGTACATTAACAGTTGGTGCAGGCATCTGGTTTGCATTTGAAGAGGCTGCTACAGGCTGGGGCATTTGCACAGTTTGTGGTGGAGCATTCACAGGAGCCATTACAGACATTTGTTCTCCAGTTGTTCTCCTTTTAACGCTTTAGGATCAATCTTTGTTGGAAATTCATCCCTCAGAGCTTGCCATACTGCTGGACGATGTGCATCCAGAACAGTCCCATCCATATAATAGGAGTCAACAGCTCTGTCTAAATCAGATGCTTCAAGAATTTCTCCCATCTTTGGGCCTCCTATGATTCTTGCTAGAAGAGCTTTAATGTCCCCAACAGATAATATTTTGCCCATTGTCTCTTCCTCAAATGCTTTAATCCACTTTCCAGCCCCATCTTGGATTTCCGGCAGACGAGCGACTAACCCCTCGAGGTCCTGTGTGGCCCAGGGCACATATTGCCCCTGTGCACCCTTGATTAAAATAGGAAGCTGTTTTACTCTAGATCTAAGCCTCCCCTTTTCTCTTCCCTGTGACCAGCTTCCTCCATCAGATGACTCCTCCTCACTTTCCTCATGCAAATGTTCCCAAAGCTCATTTCTACTTTTCACCAATTTGTCTGTGTCTTTTATTAATTTTTGTGTTTCTTTAATTTTTTATCTATTTCCTCTTCTATTTTCCGTCTTTGTCGTTCAAATTGTTCTATCTTCTGCTCTTCCTACTTGTTTCCCTTCATACTGTGTTTTCATTCCCTCTAATGCTTTTTCGTGCCTGTTCATAACAATCTAAAGGCAAACTTTTCTCAGATTGTTTATGTCTCCCTATCTTTTGTTTTACCTCTGCCCCTGTTTGTTTTTCATCTTCTAATTGTACTTCTCCTTCCAATTCTATTCCTCCTTTCACTTCCAAAAGCCCCTTCAGCATTGAAACTGACCTTCTAAAGATGCATTTGTCATTAGTTTTGAATACATCTCTTCTTTTTCAATGTTTCTTTTTCTGTCTCTTTCAATTCTTTTCTTGCTTGTTTTATATTCTTTAACATTTCTTCTCCTTCTTTTTTAAACAATGCCAGTATTGCCTGTTCTTTTTCTCTTTTAGCTTCTCTTTGTTGTTTCTTTAAACTTTTACTCTTCATTTTGTGTTTTTTTATCAAAGTTTCCATTTCTTCACACAATGATACATCAAATGTCCCTTCTTTTGGCCATTTTGTCATCATCTGTTCAGTTCTTTTTGCCATTTGTTTGACATTTTTCCTATTATTTCACTACATAATGGGTACTTTTTCCCTAATGATTCAACTGGGGTAATCATTTCTCTTTATCCATTTCTTTTATTTGTAATGACACTATTTCTTATATCTTTTCAAATATTACTTTGCACGAAAGATCTCTTTATTTATCTATTTATTCCTCTTATTTTATTTCTTTTTGTATTAAACTCTTATCTTAATAAACTAACAGATTTATTTTCACTTTATTATTTGTTTTATTTTATACGAATATAGTCAATAATTATTTTACCATCAGACCTAAATTAGTTCTATGCTTTATTTTAGTCTAATTTACAAGGCTGTTTCTTGAACAAACTTCTCTCTCTCTCAAACATTCACCACATTCATAAAAATCTTTTATTTGCTTTCAAACACATCTCTAGGGCTCATATTCTATCCCAAAGAACTCATTCATGCATTCTACATGCGTGTCTCTCTAGGGCTCATAAAATCTTTGTCCCAAGGAGCTCATACATTCAATCACTAACTCTCCTCGGATGTCCAGCAGAACCCCCCACCTCTGTCCAAGGAGAGGGGGTCACAGGTCAAGCGAGAAGAATTTATGGGTTTTACCACTCACACACACACTTAGAGCCCACACACACACAGACACAGACACACACACACACACACACACAGCTCTCTACTCCTTACCAAGTCTAAAACTCTTTTCTTTTATCACAGTTTGCTTAAAATAAATAAAAATACACACGCCAAATTTTTGCTTTGAAAAATTTGAAAAAAAAAAAAAGTGGTAACCATAAGACTTTTACCCACAAAACGTAGGATTTAATTCCGATAATTGCCAATTTAACCAAACAACACAACACCTGTCCATGCAGACTCTCAACTATATTAATTGAGACGGTATCACAGGAATTTTCAATTTAACGTAATGTTTAGATTCCCGATTAAATGCACCCTTTGTCTGAACAGCTTCTATCGAAATAGAACAGTAACAACAAAAGGAAGTTTAATTTAATTCTCTCCGTCCGTTCAGCCCTTCATGCGCACGCACACAAAGCGGTATCCACGCAAGAGAACTTTTCTATAAATCGCCCATGACAGACCTATATCCGTCGTCAGAGTAGTGATGAGAATGAAATACTATTTCTATTCCTCACAAGTCTCTGGTCGTAATATAGCGTATCGCGATATAACTTAATCACCTATTTTAGTTTCATCTTCCATGGCAGCCCTCAATCTATAGCTTGAGCGGTATCAAGATCGAAACACAGACATAGAACATTTAGTCAGCTATCGAGCAAACCTTCGCACTAACCCTTAAGTTACACAAAGTGGTAACCAACCCTGACGTCATCTGTGCACAAACACAGACCTGACTAACAAACACATACGATATCGACAAGGCCTCACTCATACAACTATTCTGGAATCAAAGACCCTCTTCCTAATTAGTTCTTTAATTTTGAGAAGCTTTTTATAGTGTCTCACCATTTCCAGGCAAACTGTGCCACCAACACAAAATTAAGCAAAATCTGTTTACCTGGCCAGTTGTATTTGTGTTGGCCACCCAGTTAAGCCCAGTCATGGGTCGTCCACCTCAGCTCCTTTCAAGTCCCATCTGGGGTGCCAAATGTTGTGGTTTAAAATGATGCCGTTTTTCCTCTTCTTTGGAAATAACACTTCACTCAGTCTTTGATGCCAGAATATAGGTTTTATTCTTTCAAACAAAACCGAGTCGATCTGCAGAGCTCCTCATGACTCAGGGAAATCCTCTATTATATAGGCAGTTCCTACACATTTCAAACACACTACGTCATTGTTTATCTTTCCCCCACATGTCTTAACTTGGCTTGAGTCCAGCACTATGTCCATATATGGACTTAACACCCAACACTGTGAGGGGTGGTCTTCCAGTCTCCTGTAGACCCCTGCACTCCCTCAGCTGAATATCATCATATAGATGTAAATAATAGTGTATAATCATACAGTTAAATTGTAATAAAATACTTATTATTAATGCAATAAACACTTCAACACTGCACAGCTGAGACAGTGCCATCTCAATAGTTTAATGTAAATAAAGATATTTGATTTCTGAATTACATGATATTCTAATGTGACTGGTGAACTAAAGGATCGTATTGTATGGATTTAATATAATTCATCTTTCATGCCACCACACGAGTTTACACTGTAATTTGCTGTTTGACTCACTTCAGACTTTGTGTTTTAATAATTTTTGCATTTGATTCATTACATAATTTTATACTATCTTCATTTTCATTCTCTCAGTGTTGTCGTGTCTCCTCAGGTTATTGTGTGGTGTTGTTGTGTCTCCTCAGGTTATTGTGCGGTGTTGTTGTGTCTCCTCAGGTTATTGTGCGGTGTTGTTGTGTTTCCTCAGGTTATTGTGCGGTGTTGTTGTGTTTCCTCAGGTTATTGTGCGGTGTTGTTGTGTCTCCTCAGGTTATTGTGCGGTGTTGTTGTGTCTCCTCAGGTTATTGTGCGGTGTTGTTGTGTCTCCTCAGGTTATTGTGCGGTGTTGTTGTGTCTCCTCAGGTTATTGTGCGGTGTTGTTGTGTCTCCTCAGGTTATTGTAGGGTGTTGTTGTGTTTCCTGTGACTGTGGGCCTCAGAGCACAGTAATACAGAGCAGAGTCTGATACAGATGCAGAGGAGATCTCCAGATACACACTGCTGGCTTCTTTTCTGTGACTGATGGATATTCCAGAAACTGGAGGATCAGCTGGAGTTATTGTTCCATAGTATTCCAGTATGAGGAACTGTGGAGGTGATCCTGCATATTGGCGATACCAGTGAAGACTATCAACAGACCCAGAGTAGTTACAAGAGAGAGTCACGCTCTCTGTCTCAGTGGCAAAAGCTGCATCTCTGTATGGAGTGATGACCTCTTTAGCTCTGTTTCCTGCAACACAAACCTATTTCAGCATGTTTAAAATGAGACACTGGGATGTCATGACACATGTAAGATTTTACCTTGAGCTAAAGTCAGCAATATAAGAACACAAGAGAGCATGATGAGCAGGTTCCTGCTTCCCTCAGTCTCTGTGATGAACTGAACGAGTCTGTGTTTCACAGGCCTGTGTTAAGCTCCGCCTCTTGACATCATTCTTTTAGAAATGACAGCCATTGTTAAACCCAAAGCACTCGAGGAATGGAGAAATTAACCCAAATTAGATGGCCATCGATGTTCTATACCTCCATAATTAAAACAATAAAAGATGCAGCGTTTAGCCTGTAGTTAAAATAATATTTGATTTCTTTGAAAGAGCAAAATTCCCCAGCTGGTAATCAATCTGATACTGTACTTTATTATTACTGTATTACTCCAGTCCACCAGATGGCAATCTAATCTCACTGAAGGAAGACCACTGCTACTGTCACTGTTCTCTCTTATTATTCTCTTAATTAGATTAGATTAGAATAGTGGAGTTAGGTGGCTTATATATTTTATAAAGGTATTCTCAAATATCACCTGACCCCAGTGTGTGTTGATTTAGTGTCTTGTGGTGCCGAGGCTTTTTGAGTCTCAGTTTTGAAACCCATCCGCAAATACGGCATTTAATTGTCTAAAATTGGTACTGTACAGTATATCAGAAACATTAGATTGAATTTTATTTTTTCCACTGGGAATGGATTGGACTGGAGCACACATGGATACACTGGATTGACAAATAAACTTCTTCTATATATATTATTTGATGATGATGTAAGAATGGATTTCACCTGAGAGCGAACTCAAGAGATCTAAGCTGCACTAAGACAATAAAACTTCACTCATCTGAATAAGAAAAAACAAGACTCAATCTTATCTCCTCCCCTGCCGAGTTCTGACCCTCTCACTCTTCCTGCCTCGGAGACCACACAATCATGCAAATCTCACAAGTGTTTCTTTGACTTTTGGTGTTTCTGGTAAACAGGTTTCATTCCCACATCAGAGGAACAGGTCATAATAAAGACAACAGAGCTTGTTCCCCTGGTGTGGGAGATGCTCATAAAGATCTTTTTGTAAACATTTGCTGTCATCCCCCAAAGCTAGGTGTGACCATTTGGTCACGAGAAAAGTTTAAACCAAAAGCTGCATAAATATTTGGGTGCTAAATGTTTATTGTTCTTTTGTTCTGGTTGAGGGTTCTTTTGTTCTGGTTGAGTATTTAAAGGGAATGGACAGACCACTCAGGAAGCATCTGTAATCAGAACTTCCCACGCTGTTGAAGTGTGTCTCTATTGCCAGGTAACAATGACTCTTTGAAACTATTTTTTATGTTTTTTAGAATGATGTTTTATATTGTATGCTGATCAGTTGTGTATTATGGATTCTTTCTAAATTCTTTTATTTGATATGTTTACCTGGCTAGAATAAACATTAATCTTGATTTATCTTGTATAAGTCTAAATTCCTTTATTCAAGTAGTGTCGCATGAGGAGTTTGTAGGAGTTTCCGTAAATCTTTCTGTCAGGACAGATCCATACCGAGGACCCCATGACCGGAGCATGGCGCTAAGCATGAGGGGCAATCTGATTTCTGACTGTCACTGTTATTAACAAGTTGCAGCTCTCGTGACTATTGCTAAAATTACACTTTCTGTTATGAGTAAGCATGTGCGACTCACTTAAAGGTAAAATAGTTCACTCTGTAATCCTCTGTAATCTCAGAACTGGCTAATTTGCGTCCGTGAGGTAATGTAATTATAATCGCGAGCATTATCCTCTGAGCGACTCCGGGTCCCATGGAGGAACGAATATTTGCAATTAAGAGATACTAAGAAAATCAATGATCTAAATTAAATCACAACTAAACTTATGATCAGCTGTTAAATTACAAATGCAACAAAATTACAAAGAATTGGAGTCAGATAAAATTATTCATGGAGTCAGATTTTGAATTGGATCTTCACATTTTAATAAATTAAAGTGATTTTTCTAGAAGCGCCAGAAAAAAGACATACGCGAAGTCCTTCGACCAACTGCTGGATTCCTACGTTGGGCCAATCAGCTGGACCTTACAAAGTGGTGACTGCCCTCCGTGATCTCCCAGTCTCAGGAGAGTGACGTCGTTTTGGCGCGACAATTCAGATCCAAGCCGAGTGAGCATGAGGTTTGAGGTTCTACTTTTCTGTCTACAAATGTCCTGGTAAGTCCATTTTTTGTTTACCTTTTAGAAAGTGTTGAGGGAAAACCTAGACACACCCAATATAAACACATTTGTAGAACGGGTCGGTATACCCACATTAGACCGGAGACCGTAGAAATCCGGTGGTGTTTAAGATTATTAGAAAACAACATGGCTTGTCAGGGAAATGGTAGTTCGAGTGTAGATAAGGAGGTAATGGACACTCTTGGAGTGCAAATTAAAGATCTTCTCTTTCGCTTGCGTAACAAGGGAGTAGATTTTGAGTGGAGCAATGATAAAATTTTATTCGAAGAATGTTGCGAATCAGCAGGATTTCCTGTATCTGCGGTAAAAGTCGCGGCGATAAACAGTAAAATTGGTAGCGAGATATATAGCGACAGCGATGATGACATTGCAGCTCTATCAAGCAGTATGCAAGGCCATCTGGACCTGAGAGAGCGTGAGTTTTCCCTAGAAACCGTGAATGAGGAAAATAGGCCCGAAAAGCCGAAACAACGTAGTCCCATAATGACTCGAATTAAATCAGGCTCGGTTCACCGAAAACCAGTGAACATTGCTGTGCTTAAAACAATGAAAAATGCAGATGATGAAGTCACTACCATTAGCCGCCCTTTAACTTGCGAAGAATGCACCAAACACAAAGAAGTTGTGGGAATGATGCCCCGAAAAGGCCCGTTCCAACCCTACTGGGACAACTTAATGTTACAGGCATCAGTGTACAAATTAGAGATCAGGGATGTTTGGCAAGTAGCCCTCCTTACTATTCCAGACGAGCTAAAACCAAAAATGCCCCGTGAATTGAGAAGTGGAGAAATTGTAGTCAAACAGGAAGATGAGGACGAAAACGATGTGTATGAAAGATTGAGGGGGACTCTATTAGAGTTAAGGGGACCAACACACGCTGAGTGGAGTAGAATTTTAGAAATAAAACAGGCAAATAAAGAACCGTTTGAAATGTATGCTGAGCGCCTATGGGTGACCTACAAAGAGCATTCAGGGTTAGAAGATGCACCGCGCGATCAGGAAGTTTTACTACAACTCCTGAAAAATAACGCCGGTTCCCATATACAGCAGGCATTAGCTCACGGAGCCGATCCACCAGAGAATACCTTTGGTGGATTGGGCTTCCAAAATAGAGGCCAGACTAAAACAAAACAGAGCTCGTTCCATTGCAACAACACAATGGTTGGCCGAAGGAAAAGATGTTGGAGATCCTAATCCTAAACCTCAGATACCGCCTCGTTGTAAGTATTGCAAGAAAATCAATCATACCGTTCAGAACTGTCTTAGATTGAAACGCGTGCAAAACAATCAAACCATGCACTCTAAAAATGACAGTGACATTCTCAGGCGTTTAGGGAATTTGATTGCAGGGAAGGATAATTCAGAAAACAGCTTAAAGCAAACTGAAGAAAAACCAACGAGCCAAGATAGCCCGTATAATAAATTGCAGACAGAGCTCGCAGCCCTGTTAGCGAAATTTAGCAAACCCAATAGGGGTGCGTGGCCTCGTCGCTATAGGAAGCGTTGTCACCAGCGGTAACCGCATCAAAATACGAGCTAATCTTGGAGGCCGGTTAGTTAATATTCTCGTTGATTCTGGAGCCGCCTGCTCTTGTGCGAACCTTCCGGTACCCTAAGTACGAGAACAATTCAAATTAAAGGTATAGGCGATACTTTGATGACCGCAACACAAACAAAACCAGTGAGACTCGATTTGGGCATGGCAGTGCTAACAGAACATTTCTGGTATTTACCAGAGAATAGTGAAGGAACTGTGCTGGGAATGGACATTATGAGAAAGCATGGATTTGTCATTCATTGCTTTGAAAAACAAATTGAACTACAAACAAATAAAACCACAAAGAGATGCTTGCCTAAAGGCAATGCAAGCATTATGTCCATCTCCAGTTCAGATCCAATTCAACTTCTCATCAGCAAACACAGCAATGTTTGGGCTGATCATGAACACGACTGCGGCCTTGTTGACTTTGAGGTATGCATCGAGGGAGAGCCCCCTTCCCCGCAAAAACAATACCGCATCAAGCCAGAGGCAGAGGTCGCTGTTCATGAGATAGTACAACAGCTTGAGAAAAGAGGAATAGTTCGGCGATGCAGTTCAACCACAAACTCCCCGTGTCTGCCAGTGCCAAAACCTAATGGTAAATGGCGTCTGTGCATTGATTATCAGCGTCTCAACAAAGTTTTACCCAAAGCGACACCAATAGTAGCAAATCCAGCTACTATTTTATCACAAGTCTCAACCAATGCTTCGTGGTTCACAGTGCTTGACATCAAAAATGATTTCTGGTCTCTTAAAGTTAAACGAGAAGACCAATGGAAACTAGCATTTACTGTAAACCAAATGCAGTATACATGGGAACGAATGCCACAGGGCCTTCACAACAGCCCAGCCATTTTTCACAGAGCTGTGGCAGATGTGCTCAGTCCCTTACTAGGGAATGGCAAGGTCGTTCACTATGTAGACGACATTCTGATAGCTACAGAAGAACCACTTGAGAACCACTTGCAGCTGGTTGATGACGTTTTGCATAGGTTGGGTGACGCAGGCTTTAAAATGAACAAAGAAAAAGCCAAAATTGCACTAAAAGAGGTACACTACTTGGGGTACACTCTGACGCAAAGCCACAGAGCCTTAACAGACGATAGAAAGAAATGCATTGCCGAACTGCCTCGACCTCATACTTTAAACTCGCTGCAAAAAGTATTAGGAACAGCAAACTATCTTCGAGAGTTCATCCCTGATTTTGCAAACACCGCTGCGCCGTTGTATTCTCTTCTAAAAGGAAAAACAAAACCAAATGATGTCCTTGAATGGACTGACGAACACGAACAAGCTTTTAGCGATTTGAAACAGCGTTTGTGCTCCGCGCCTGCCCTGGGACTGCCCAACGTATCCAAAGCTTTCCACATTCAGGTAGACACGCATGAAATAACACTAAGCGGAGTCTTAGCTCAGGAACATGGGGGAAAACTGCGTCCAATCGCGTATTACAGCCGTAAGAAATCTCTGGTCGAGCAAGGATTCGACCCATGTACACAGCATGTGCTAGCGGTGCATTGGATGCTAAAAATAACAGAACCCATTGTCGGTTTTCAACCTGTTGTTGTACATACCATGCACACGCCTGTACGAATGCTGCTACAGGGCCAAATAAAGGGAGTTTCCTCCCAACGTTTAGCGAGCTGGATAGCAGACATTCAAGCGTGTGAAATTACAATAAAAAACACACGAATTTTGCCACATCTGCTCGGGGATGTTGAGGGAAATCCACACACATGTCAGCCTGTCAAAGAGGCACAAAGCCTTGTACATGACCAGCCATTACCAGGCCAAGCACCTGTGTCCATAGATGGTTCCCGATTCTGTCAGAATGGTCATTTTTATGCTGGATGTGCTGTGTGGGCTCCCCATCTTCCTGAAACGGATGCGAGACAACAATTGTTGTTTAAATTACCATCTAGCATATCCGTGCAAGAAGCCGAACTCATTGCATTGCTAGAAGCGATTAAGGCACACCCTGAACTGCTTTGTGTGTATACAGACAGTCGGTATGCGTTTGGTGTTGTAACTGATTTTATGGCCCAATGGCAGTTGCGAAAATTCCTCACCTCCGCCGGAAAGCCTATAAAACATTTCAGCACTATAACGTCAATATGGCAAGCAATACAAGCGCGAGAAACCCCCATTTCTGTTGTGAAAGTGCGTGCACACATCAACAAAAACCCTGATGTGCATGAGGAAAACAATAACGTTTTTGACCAATTGGCTAAGCTGGCCGCAGTAAACGGCGACCAGTGGGAAAAAGAGACTGCCTCTGCTTCTGTAGCAAGTGCTGTCCAAGTCACACCCATTGACCTCAAACAGTATCAACAAGATCTGTGGGTCTCTAATGGAGAGCTTGTACCGCGCCTGAAGCAGGATCAGATGGTGAATGTAATTGAAGGCATAGTAATTCGAGACGGAAAATTTGTCGTTCCAGAAGCTCTCCAAAAACCAATAATCAAATTATACCATGAGTATGCGCATGTATCGGCGACAAAAACCACGCAGTTGATACAAAATCAGTTTTGGTGGCAGGGAATGACAGCTGACGTTGAAAGATGGTGCAACACCTGCGTGGTGTGTGCTACCATCAACCAAGGAAAGCACGGCCGAACAAACCTACGTAGGCCAGAACCACCGAAAGGACCCTGGGAGTCCTTACAAATGGATTTCATTGGTCCACTATCCAGTGCCAAAGGGGGGTATCGGTATTGCCTTGTGATAATTGATAAATTCTCAAAATGGGTTGAAGCAATTCCCACTCGGAATAACACGGCAAATACTGTGGCACGTGTGATGGCGAACCAAATCATCCCTCTTTGGGGGGCACCAATTCAAATTGAATCTGATCAGGGGACTCATTTTACTGGACAAGTGATGAAAAACATGTGCAAAATGCTAAACATCAAGCAAAGATTCCATATTTCATATAGGCCACAAAGTTCAGGGAATGTTGAACGGTCTAACCGCACCATAAAAGAAAACATTGCAAAACAGATAGCACAACACCAAAACAGGTGGATTGATGCCTTACCCACAGTTCTGACTGTGTTGCGAGCAACCCCATCAAAAGCTACAGGCATTAGCCCATATGAGCTTATGACTGGAAGGGTGATGAAGTTGCCCATTGATCCAGAAATTTCCCCAGCAGACCTGGGGCCTCTCATGCTTGCAACTCAGCAAACTGTGTTGGTGAAACTGCAAGAAAGATTGAAGGTGCTGCACACGCAGGCTGTACTGAAACAACAACAGTCAGACCTGTCAAATGATGCGCAATTTAACCCAATCTCTGAAACAAAATTTTCAGAAGGAGATGTGGTTATGGTACGCGTCTTCGTGAAACAAAATGCATTTTCCCCTAGATGACACGGGCCCTATGAAATTAACGCTGTTTGTAACAGTTGTGTGGCCGTGAAAATCAGAGGAAAATTGAAATGGTACCACATGTCCCAGTGTAAACCATTCAAAGGTTCAGTGAGTTAAATATGATCTTCTTTCTTCTCAGGAGGATCACTGCAATTCCATGGAGGCCGGACGCCAGGGTGGTATCCGGATCAACCTGCATCGAATTGGGACAACGCATCACACTCACACACACCCTAGGATGCGAGAGATGGGTATGGAAATATACCAAGGGGCCATTCACATCTTACACTCCAATTACATACAAAGAAATAGTCACATGGCCCCCGGATTAGGACCGGAACCAAATTGCACCACAAAAATCTGCTGTAATACAGGGTCTACCCATCTCCCATACCAAAACCTTACCGGATACACACATGCCCCACAAGTTCACCATAATCTTACGGCCTGGGACCAACTTAAAATGTAGCCAGATTCAGAAATTGGTAGGATGTACACATTTTATGAGAAGAACAATTATGGCACAGATCCAAAAAAATGTTACTTCATTAAAGATCTTGAATCTACAACATATAGGTGCACACACACAACAACACATAACCATACACATTTAAAGTTTACTGAGCTTCTTTTGATCTAACAAAGAGGGCATCTAATAACAATGTAAAAACATTTGTTTGGACTAGTCGGAAAGAAGGAACATACTGTGTGGGAAAATGTGAGGCAAATATGGACAATTTTACTAGCCCTCACAATTGCTCATGGACTTTACACCATTGCTTTAATTTGACTACCTGTGGATACGAGAAACCCACACAGTGTCAAAATTACATCCCACCCCTCCAGGTGGTCTGATCAAAGGAAATGTAAATAAGACATTGCTTCATGATGTCAACCTTGTGATAACACATGTGACGTATAACATCTCTAATATTTTGTCTGCTTATGTAAAACACCGTAACATTAATGACAAAACATACACATGGCTATAGTCACGCGTCGATGATTTAGTTTCTGATTACAAAAATAGACTTGCAGTCCAAATTCCACCTGCTCGTACTAAACGAGACCTGCTTGGAAATATAGCAGGCCTTTTTGGTTCAGTCAATTCTGTATCCAACACCTACAAAATAACAGGTCAATCTCAATTTTCAACATGGTTGGCAAATCAGGTGGCCACTGGTTTCCAACACATCACTAATAGTAACGAGAATATTATCAAAGCGGTCAGATCCGAAGCGCAGGCGCTTCTGACGACCAGCCAGACAATTTTCAATCAGACCCGTACCATCGAGCATGACTTAGCCTGTAGGTTGTATGCACAAGATTTGTTTACTGCAGCAAGACAGGAGATTTTAGATCTTCGTCTCCATAAAACACCTAGGCATGTTTTAATTGATCTTATTGAAATTTTAGACCTGCATAGATGTCTTGCATCAGAGAAAATGAAGAATATTAATTACTCTGAATTATTATCAACGTTAATGATGTATACTGGAAATGAATGTACTGGCTGTATTGGGTTCTTTGCCACTTTCCCTTTAATCCACCCAGATCAGGTTTACCTAGATTCCACCGCCATACGCTCTATTGGTGTTGTAGTAAAGGATCAGATCATTAAATGGGACCATCTTACGGGGTATATGACTTTGAAGGGCACTGGAACCTTGTTTACCACACGCACCTGTTGTCATGAAACATCAAGTTATATTATTTGCACTTGCAACACGTTACAACCTTTTTCTTCTAATGACTCTAAGCTGGTTAACGTCCAGTCATTGCATGGTCATTCTGATGCTGTTCAAGTGTCTCACACACAGTGGTGCGTCGTCAGCGAGATGAATTCCTTCACCTACGGAGGTCTGACCTGCTCTGCAAACCACACCTTCTGTTTAGAAGTGAAAGAGGATTTTACGATGGGCCAGATAAACATCCTGGGAAGGATGCCCATGGACTCAGACATTTCTCCCTGGTGGGAGGACACTTTCTATTAACAAAGCACACAGGACTTGGTAAAAACAATGGACTTAGTACAAGAAATTATCTTGCAGACGGAATACCATCTCAACCAAGCACAAGTGGAAGCAAATCTGGTGAAAAAGACTGCAGAGATCCTGTCCAGTTCCTCTACCCGCTCAGCACGTTATGCTTACACATGGTGGGACTGGATGTTTTCCGTGGATGTGCCATCGCCAGCGTGCTCATCTTCTTCTTCACACTCTGGCAGTGCTGTTACTTTAGATGTCTTCTTCAAACGATGCGCACATCAACCAACATGGCCATCGCACTCAGCCCATTACAGGTACCAGCTCTACGGAAAGTGCAGTTGTAAAGCAAACTTCAAGAAATCCCTGAAAATGGCCCCTCGGAGACTGCTCTGAATCTGCTCCAAGGGACCAAGGGCGGAACTGTAAGAATGGATTTCACCTGAGAGCGAACTCAAGAGATCTAAGCTGCACTAAGACAATAAAACTTCACTCATCTGAATAAGAAAAAACAAGACTCAATCTTATCTCCTCCCCTGCCGAGTTCTGACCCTCTCACTCTTCCTGCCTCGGAGACCACACAATCATGCAAATCTCACAGATACTGCCACAAGGTGTTTCTTTGACTTTTGGTGTTTCTGGTAAACAGGTTTCATTCCCACATCAGAGGAACAGGTCATAATAAAGACAACAGAGCTTGTTCCCCTGGTGTGGGAGATTGTAGCGAATATCTAGCCCCAGGGGAAATGGTGCGGGATTTATGCATGCGTTTAATCGTGTTACGATCAAACATGCACAGATCCGCACAGAGGGGAATTTTGATATTAACAATTGATTAAAACAATTATTAATATCTAGGGCTTAATTCAACTTTTAGAAATTTCTTTGATTCTAGAATTGAGTTCAAAGGACGGATACTTGTCCACCAAATATCTTCCTTTTAATAACTCTTAAACAACGTTTCTCTGGCCAGGAGAAATATCTTTCTTTTAATTTGTAACAGGGTCGGTTCACCGTAAAAGTGACCTATTTATGAGAAAACCAAGCGCAATCACCAAAGTGTGAATATATATATATATATTTTAATAAAATCAACAAACAATAAACAAACATACACAAATTAACTGAAAGCAGGGAGAGAGAGAGAGAGAGAGAGAGACAGAGCAACAGTGATATTATCGACACAACCTATGATCACAAACGAGGAATCAGTCCAGCTTATTGGTATAAGCTCAAAACTTTATAACGACAGCTTAAGGGATACTTGCATATGTTTCCTTGGTTGTGAGCTCGTGTGTTTAGGGGAATTCCGCGATCCGGTCCGTGTTTCAATCTTGCCGGGTGGTTCCTTGGAGTCCGCGGGAAATTCAACTTTGGTTCCTTTGTGTGATGAGATCCGTTGGAAGGTGGCGAAAAGGAAGAGGAAAGAGGTGGTCTAACCCAAGAGTTAAAGGAATGGCGAGGCTTGACGCCATTCTTCCTTAAGCATTCACTGGCTATAAGTTTCTAACCTATCAAACACATCTAAAATGGTTATAACAAAAAACATGCATACATATAGGGAACAGTACCTAAAATGAAGAATAACTAAGTTAACAGTCATATGATCTGTTCGGATGTCCTTTGGTATGTGTGAGGTGGGGGGCTGGTTTATGACGGTGAGCTGCACGAGGCATGGTTTGTGTCCTTTTAGCACCGTTAACCTGTCAGTCTGTAGACTTCACGGCGCCGGTCTTGCTTGAGTCATTATAAATAATCAAAGTATTGGTCCGTTGATCATTTATGAGCACCGTCCATACGCTACAAGATGCTTGTAAAGATCTTTTTGTAAACATTTGCTGTCATCCCCAAAGCTAGGTGTGACCATTTGGTCACGAGAAAAGATTCAACCAAAAGCTGCATAAATATTTGGGTGCTAAATGTTTATTGTTCTGTTGTTCTGGTTGAGTATTTAAAGGGAATGGACAGACCACTCGGAAGCATCTGTAATCAGAACTTCCCACGCTGTTGAAGTGTGTCTCTATTGCCAGGTAACAATGACTCTTGGAAACTATTTTTATGTTTTTAGAATGATGTTTTATATTGTATGCTGATCAGTTGTGTATTATGGATTCTTTCTAAATTCCTTTATTTTGATATGTTTACCTGGCTAGAATAAACATTAATCTTGATTTATCTTGTATAAGTCTAAATTCCTTTATTCAAGTAGTGTGGTATGAGGAGTTTGTAGGAGTTTCCGTAAATCTTTCTGTCAGGGCAGATTCATACCGAGGACCCCATGACCGGAGCATGGCGCTAAGCATGAGGGCAATCTGATTTCTGACTGTCACTGTTATTAACAAGTTACAGCTCTCGTGACTATTGCTAAAATTACACTTTCTGTTATGAGTAAGCATGTGCGACTCACTTAAAGGTAAAATAGTTCACTCTGTAATCCTCTGTAATCTCAGAACTGGCTAATTTGCGTCCGTGAGGTAATGTAATTATAATCATGAGCATTATCCTCTGAGCGACTCGGGTCCCATGGAGGACGCAGTATTTGAAATTAAGAGATACTAAGAAAATCAATGATCTAAATTAAATCACAACTAAACTTATGATCAGCTGTTAAATTACAAATGCAACAAAATTACAAAGAATTGAGTCAGATAAAATTATTCATGGAGTCAGATTTTGAATTGGATCTTCACATTTTAATAAATTAAAGTGATTTTTCTAGAAGCGCCAGAAAAGACATACACGCAGAAGTCCTTCGACCAACTGCTGGATTCCCTCGTTGGGCCAATCAGCTGGACCTTACAAAGTGGTGACTGCCCTCCGTGATCCCAGTCTCAGGAGAGTGGCGTCGTTTTGCGCGACAATTCAGATCCAAGCCGAGTGAGCATGAGGTTAACTACGTAAGGGCGGTTTTACTGCTAAGACAAAAGCTGAGATCCAACGCCCTGACCAAAACCCTCTCCCCCTCTCTACCTCCCTTTCCCCTTTCCCCTGATTCAAGTCCCAGAATGCAGATATACTACATATGATTTATCTTGTGACTCTATTGTTTTATCCCTTTCATGTCTGGTGTCTTTTTAAAGGTCATAGTGCGATTGGTAAAATGGTCTCAACATCACTGAAGTCACTGGTAGGGTTAGAAAGATTGAAACATATGAGAATTGCGTTCTCCTTTTTGAGTGGTCTCTCCAAAGATATCTGATCCTCTCCCCCAAACTAGGTGTTTGTGTTGCAGATATTTACAACCCTTTGTTCTGGTCTGGGTATTTAAGGAAGGGTAGCAGGGCTGCCATTGGGAACATCCTGTAGACAGAACCCCCATGCAGTGTTGTGTCAGTGTCATAAGAGACACGCACACACACTGTATGTAGTGTGCCAGATATGACTCTTTGAAACTATTTTCTATATTACTTAATTGTATTTTATAATTTTATGCTGAAAGTTGTGTACCATGGATTCATGTTTAATTATGATGTTTAAGTTCTGTCTGGCCAAAATAAACCTTTGTCTTGATTTACCTTGTATTATTCTGAAACCATTTCTTCTAGTATTGATCAAACCGGAGTCCTTTATTTCCGCAATTCTTTTGCCAGAAAAGATCAAACCGTGGACCCCTGACTGAAGCATGGAGCGCAGCATGCGGGATTTCTGACTATTACTGTATTAGCAAGTTGCAGCTTTCGTGACTATTACTAAAATTACACTTTTTGTTGAGTAAGCAGGTGCGACCACCTAAAGGTAAAATATTCACTCTGCAATCCTCTATCTATATGACTAATATCAGAACTGGCTAGGTTGTGATCGTGCGCGGGCGAAACCGGACGCTTCGTTCCTGTGCGATATCGGGTCCCTTGATGAACGAGTATTTGAAATTAAGAGATATCAACGATCTAAATTAAATCACAACTAAACTTATGATCAGCTGTTAAGTTACAAATGTAACAAATGTAACAAAGTTACAAAGAATTGGAGTCAGATCAAATTAGTACAGTAATACGTACAAGTACAGTGTAACAAAATGAAGTTTGGAGCAAGCCTCCGGGCCGCAGCCGATTAGTCAGGCGCCGCCACACGCTCTCCAGAAATACAAGAATGCAGTTTAGCAAGCATTACATAGCAAACACAACAAAACATCAACAAAACATAAACATAAACATAAACATGACACAGTACACGTGGTCACGTGATGGGATTTTTTGTATGGACTGGGAGAGGAGATAGATAAAGACAGGCAGACGGTTGTAGTGGGGGCGGGGGTAGGTTTGTGTATGGTGCGAGTGAGTCTGAGATTGTGTTGTGTGAGAATGTTAGCCATAACTTCAGATGTTTTCGAGTTCAGTTCTATGGTTTGTCCTTGAAGGGAGATAAGGCAGTGCACAGGGGAAGATAGCAGACCAAGATGTCAGGCTGACCTCCCAACCGAGAGATGGGGACAAGTGAGGTTCGTTGGGGGTAGTTGATTAGGTCAGGCAAATACAATTTTTTAATTTTTAATCCATTTGATGATCTTCGGTAATTTGTCCGGATCATAATCAATCAGATCAGATCTGGTCCTCAGCGTTTCGCGTCCGGTCTGTGCAGTTTCCCTAGACATTACGTCCAGCCTCATGGCCAGACCGGTTACAGTCCGTAAAAGTTCACCGATCTGACCCCGATGGAGCCCACTCTCCCTGCGTATCCGCAGTCGGACTGCGTTATTACGGTTCAGTTCCTCAATTCCTATCACTTTCTGATCTAATTCCTTCAAGCGGTCACACACAGCCCGAAGCATTCCTTAATTTCCACAGACAGCGGCTGAGTGAATTTGCTTGCAGCTGTCTTACCAATCTTCCGATAGGTCAGGGCAATCCCAAAGCCAAAGAATAGGAACCCCGCCATCAATAATCCAATCATGTATAAATCTTCCGCATCCTCCACGGACAGAGCCTCCAGGCACAGGACTTGCCAGTTGTTCCATGCGTCCATCACGTACCCTGCAGCAAAGGTCCCGTCCGGGCAGGTGGGTTCTCCCGGGGCACCCTTCCTTTGTGAGAAAATCCTATCGATCGCGCTGATTGACCAGTTAATCAATTCCATTTCAGTATTTTCAGGAGTCCAGCAAAGCAGCGGGTCAGAGAGAAAGAGAAGAGACGAAACACTAGACAAAACAAAACAGCGCAAGAGCACAGCGGGAGCAGAGTGAAAACACGTCTGCACGGATTGAAGGACAGAACAGGAAGGAAGTAAATGAAGTGAATCCAACAGAAGTGCTGAGAAGGCAGACACGCAGAAGTCCTTGGGCTAACGGATGGACCTTACAGTTTGATGTGGCTTGAGTTCAAAGTGAAACATGAATGTGAGTTTTTGTAAAGTGTCTCAGGCACTTTGTGTCACTGGGCTCCAACTCTCAGAGCACAATAATAGAGAGCTGAATCTGACAGAGTTACACTGTTAATAATGAGTTCAGTGGAGGTGTGGGATGTAGTCGACTGAAACCGACGGTCTGGTATATCCTCACTGCTCCATGATCGAGCACCTTTATACAGTAAATACTGCGGTTCTGTGTTTGGATACTGTCTGTACCAGTAGAGATAAACATAACTGCTGCTTGTATCATATGAGCAGCTCAGCGTCACAGACTCTCCTTCTCTCCTGATTATATTAGTATTTCCTCCTATTGGTCCAATTCTATCAGCAAATCCACCTGAAATACAGTCAATCATATACTGTAATATATCATGATCTAATAAGGTTATTTGTTGTTTTACTATAGATTTACTTTACCTGAAACTGTGATGAGCATCATGAGTAGCATTTGCCTTTCCTCCATCTTAACTGAAGTCCACTTTAAAGATCAGAGTGTTTGTTTATTAAATCGATTTGTTAGATTTGCGTCCCTGATTTATTGATTGTTGATTTATAAGTTAAGAAGTATGCTGAAGAGTCAGTGATGGATGAATGAATGCACTGGGACGGACTGAAGTTCTGTTGTACTAATGTAGGTGTGGTTAGTGAAACATGGTCACGCTCTGAGCTTTAGAAGGAAATGTTGAGCAGAGTTTTATTCAGACAGCAGGTGCTTGTCTAATGTGAATAAAACAGCCCGTGAGGTTATGTTGCCCCTATTGTTGGAGCTCAGAACAGCATGTTTTGTCCATTTGCTTTAAAGTGCTTTAAAATGTGCTGTTCGAGTCACTTTCATTGACATTCATTTTTATATACAAACACTTGAGTGTTGTGCTCTCACACATACACAAAACACTTATAAAACTGATATGTACAATCTTACAGGATCTACTAATATAAGAACGTTATAATAACATTAAGTATCTGTGTGATTTCTGACTAAACCCTTATCCCACCTCTCGCTTGCTTTCTCCCATCTAAACCCTTTTTGTACAGCATGCACAGAACCAGTGTAGCTACAAGAGAGAGACACACTGTCACCCTCGACAGCAACTTCATAAGCGCTGTCCGGTGAGATGGCTTCTGTGGCTCTGGAACCTGCCGTTAAACAGAGGAAACGTGAACGTGAAATTTACAAATGTACATTCTCCATTCAAATGCAATAAAATGAATAAACTTAATAATGCAATGTTGTTATTAGCTTGGTTACCAAAAAAAAAAAACGCATTTCTAATCAGGCTCTTTTTCTTAAATAAGACTGCAAAAAAATGCTTTCTTACTTTGTATTTTTGTCTTGTCATCTAAAAATTCTTAAAACAAGAACAACTAGACAAGTAAAACTGAAGAGAGTTTAATAAGCATCTGCCAATGGGGTAAGCTGAGTAATCTTAATTCAAACAGAAAACAAGGCAATAACTTTTGCTTGTCTGGTAAATACTTCTTAACGCAAGACAAACAATACTAAGTGAGAAAAGGCTTTTTTGCAGTGTATTTACTTATAAATTACTCAAAAACTACATTTGTTCTACTTGTAAAATGTTTCCATGCTCCCCTTTTAAGAATGCTCCTGCATATGCTCCTACCTTGAGCTGAAGATATCAATATAATTAAATAGATCATCATGTTGGCTCAATATTCAGGTTTGAACAGGAGACTCTCAGAAACTTCAGATGATCCAAAGCGATTGTGAGATGTTGACAGTCCTTTATTGTCTCTCACAGTGACTGCGCTAAACTCCTCCTACTCAGATTTGCTACATTCATCTCACAATATAGGGGATCATTTTAAACTTCAACATATATTGTTGCATGATAGACAGAAATAAGGATTCTATAACAATAATTATCCAGATTTGCAGAAAGTGTATTTTTGTTGCTTACAGTTAAGTTTGAAATGACATGGAAATATGAAGCAAATAAGATTTTATTTTTGTTTGGTTTGCTGGATGTTTTTTTTTATATATATATATATATATATATATATATATATATATATATATATATATATATATATATATATATATATATATATATATATAGAATAGTAAAATGTCAGTAGAAATATCCTATGCTTCAATACTTTCCAGAAGATAGTGAGGTTTCTGTGCAGTGTGTGTGTGTTTCCTGTCACTGTGGGCTCCATGGCACAGTAGTACATCACTGAATCTGCCACTGTAGCAGAGGAGATCTCCAGATACACATGGGTTTTCTCCTTGTTCAGTTTTGCAGAGAATCGAGGATCTTGATCCACAATTTTGTATTTTTGTAAAACCTCCCCATTGGAGTGAAGAATAAGGAAAAGAAATTCAGGAGCCGATCCGAGATATTGGCGATACCAAAATAAACTTCTTGCTGAGGAGTAGCTACAGGAGAGACTTATAATGTCCCCTTCTGTCCCAAACATACGAGTTTCAGCTGGTGTGATGACATTCCCAAAACTCACACCTGCAGATGAAATGACCAACATTTGACAACAACGACATATACACAAATGAGAAGAAAACTGAGCCCTGAGGGTTGAAATATAATACTTACAGGCAAGACACCAGAACACAGCCAAAACAAACAGCATCATTTCAGGATGTTTTAGCTCATCTGCATCACAAAGTGTTACTGAGCATCCGTTCCTCATCTACAGAGGGTCTCCAGCTATAGCACCGCCTCTTAAAGCCACAGGTCTGAATTTATGAAGATGATCATCTCTCTCGGATGCTGTATCGAATGTTCATGATGATAATTTACCCTCTATTTATTTATTAATGTTAAATTGTTAATAAAGGCCTTTCCATGGGTTTGTGTAAGAAAAACATATCTATCTTCCGCCAGACTGCCTTCTGTATTTAACTTACGGAAGAAGCGGAACTGGCACGGCGATGAGGTCGGACGTAGAGAAAGCATTTTGAACTGTGAGAGGCATTACACTTTCTTCAATTTCATGGCTTAGCTTCAGAAGACCTTTATTAACCCCTGGAGCTGTGTGGAGCGCTTTTATGATGATGGATGCACTTTTATAATGAATAAATGCAGTTTTATGATGGATGGATTTTCAAATTTTGGGCTGCCATTATAGGACGGAAGGACATTTATTAATATAACTCTGATTGTGTTCATCTGAAAGAAGAATACATTTCATACATGAAGTTACATTTCAAGGCTTGATAAAACTGGTTATTGTGCGGTGTTGTCGTGTCTCCTCAGGTTATTGTGCGGTGTTGTTGTTCCTCGGTTATTATGGCTCAGGTTATTGTGCGTGTGTTGTCGTGTCTCCTCAGGTTATTGTGCGGTGTTGTCGTGTCTCCTCAGGTTATTGTGCGGTGTTGTTGTGTCTCCTCAGGTTATTGTGCGGTGTTGTTGTGTTTCCTGTGACTGTGGGCACCAGAGCACAGTAATACAGAGCAGAGTCTGATACAGATGCAGAGGAGATCTCCAGATACACATGGCTTTGCTCTTTTCTGTGACTGATGGATATTCTGGGAATGGGTGGATCAGCTGGAGTTGTTACCCCTGAATCTTCCAGTATGAGGAACTGTGTTGGTGAGGCTGCGTATCGCCGATACCAGTGAACACCACGAACAGAACCGCTGTAGTTACAAGAGAGAGTCACATTGTCTCCCTCAAGTGCAAATACTCTCTCACATTTTTCGGGTGATGACTTCTGTGGCTCTGGAGCCTGCAAATTAAAGCAGCATTAAATATAGTTTTCAAACTCTTCCATTGCAATAAAATGCACTTTCACAATCTTATACCTTCAGTTGACGACAGCAGTATCATAATGTAGATGAACATGTTCACTGTAAGCGGCGAGAGCAGCAGCGGCTCCAGTGTTGTGTAGCTCATCTTTACCAGCTGTGCTGAGTCTGTGCTGAACTCCTCCTCCTGTCATGTGCACCTAAGATAACATACAAATGGCCATAGCTGTATCTGTTTAAATACAACATCTAACTATAACCATTTTGCTCATACATGTGAGTTTCTATAGTTTGACTTCACATTCATCATTAGGAATTCATACTACATAATATGAGAAAACATGAGAAAACATGAGAAGCCCTTGTGTAAACTTCTTACCTCCCAAATGCACAGCTGTAACCACATTCTCTGTTTGTGGTTTACAAAACCTTGATATGTTTTGATACTGATTGATTAAAGATTCTTCAAAGAATTAATATTGTGTGAGTTTTTGTAAAGCGTCTCAGGCACTTTGTGTCACTGGGCTCCAACTCTCAGAGCACAATAATAGAGAGCTGAATCTGACAGAGTTACACTGTTAATAATGAGTTCAGTGGAGGTGTGGGATGTAGTCGTCGACTGAAACCGACGGTCTGATATATCCTCACTGCTGTATGATCAAGCACCTTTATACAGTAAATACTGCGGTTCTGTGTTTGGATACTGTCTGTACCAGTAGAGATAAACATAACTGCTGCTTGTATCATATGAGCAGCTCAGCGTCACAGACTCTCCTTCTCTCCTGATTATATTAGTATTTCCTCCTATTGGTCCAATTCTATCAGCAAATCCACCTGAAATATTTAAAATATATTAATATATATAAAAACATTATGCAACATGATCTAATACAGATTTCTTAAAGGGTTAGTAGTGATTAAAGTATTTTACCTGAAACGGTGATGAGTATCATGAGTAGCATCTGTCTGTCCTCCATCTTAATCACCCAATTACACTTAAATCTTGAAACTGCTAATTTATAGTATTATCAAACTGATTTATTTGAAAGATTTAATGAATCAAAATGAATAAAAGTATGATAGAAGCTTATTGAATGAAGCACTGAGTGAAGTTCTGCTGTATATTAATAATGTGGGTGTGGTTTGTGAAATATGAAGCAGGCTCTGCTCATCAATGAGGATATTGAACAATTGGACTTCATGCTCTCATCGCTCGATCCAGCATATCTCTTCAGCATATATTTTGGGAATTGATTAGTTTTTTTAGTCTGAGGTCCAGAGCGCTCTGGAGCAGGTTTTCATCAAGGATTCATCTTTCCCTCGATCCTGACTAGTGTCCCGCTGAAAAGCATCCCCACAGCATGATGCTGTCACCACCATGCTTCACTGTAGGGATGGGATTGGCCAGGGGATGAGCGGTGCCTGGTTTCCTCCAGACATGACGCTTGCCATTCAGTTCAAAGAGTTCGATCTTTGTTTCATCAGACCAGATAATTCAGTTTCTCATGGTCTGAGAGTCTTTCAGGAGCCTTTGGGCAAACTCCAGACGGGCTGTCATGTGCCTTTCCCTGAGGAGTGGCTTCCGTCCGGCCACTCTCCCGCACAGGCCTGATTGGTGGAGAGCTGCGGACATGGCTGTTCTTCTGGAAGCTTCTCCTCTCTCCACAGAGAAACGCTGGAGCTCTGGACCAAGAGCCCATTGGGTTCTTTCAAACAAACTTCTTTGATGTCATTATGGGTTTTGTTTGTAGAATTGAGGAAAATAATGAATTTAATCAATTTTGGAATAAGGCTGTAACATGGCAAAATGTGGAAAAAGTGAAGCGCTGTGAGTACTGTCTGGATGCACTTTATTCAAGCCACGATCATAATGACATCTTTATGCTTAGGTTGACACTCTAGAGGAAGTACTGACATATTCAAAAAAGAAAATGAGTGGATCCTAGATGTCAGAAAATATACCTTGCCCTTTATTGTATACCTATTTTCTTATTCCAAATGAATGAAGCTCATAACAATTTTGTTTGCACAGCAGGAGAAAGCACAATCTGGCTAATAATGCCGAGAAAACAAAAGCCTTTGCAGTATTTCCAAAGGACAAGGCTCAATCAGTTTCTTTATTACTAAAGAAAAACTGATGTTTACATAAAGTGATGTTTTCTTATGCTATTCAACTATGTTCAATCTCTATGTAGATACTACATTACATATGAGTACAGGAGTGTTTGAGTCACAGTGGCTTCAGAGCACAGTAATACACAGCAGAGCCAGACACACACACACACACACACACACACACACACACCCTAGACTGACACATTTAGGAACTGATGTTGATGAGGTATTTGCATTAAATTTCTCCTTGAAATCTTCTTTCTCATCGCTCGATCCAGCATATCTCTTCAGCATATATTTGGGGAATTGATTATCTTTATATTGGTACCAGTAAAGCTCTGGGAATGTGCTGGTTTTGTGTGTGCAGTCAATAGTCACAGTTTGAACTTCTGTGTTGGTGTACACACACCCACTGGGAAAGAGTATCTCACCATACTGTTAAATCAAGTATTACATGTCAAATGAGGATTGGATGTGTTGTGCTCACTGTCTGCTTCATCTGCACATTCTGAAACATCTCAATGGTTTCACAGTTAAACCTGTTCTGCAGATATAAAGTGGCCTACAGATAGGGTTAGTTATAGATCCGTACAGATCTTAATGTTTCAGGGGAGAAAATCAGCAAATGCAAGTATACATTGTGTTATAGTGACGAGTGACCAAATGATCTTCAGTGAATGAAGCCGTCACTAGAACGAGCATTGATTATGAAAACAGAGAGGATTTGTCAAAGAGGAGCTCAAGACTTCTTCAAAATGATGTGTAGAGTAACTGTTTGTCTCCCTCTTCTGCATTGCAAGAGTCATTACAAGGTTGCAAATATCATAACCCCTCAGAAAGTGTAACTCAAGACCATGAGGGTTTGTGTGTGAGTGATGAGTGTGTGTGAGTCACAGTGGGCCTCAGAGCACAGTAATACACAGCAGAGTCAGACACACACACATCCTGGATCGACAGAGGAACTGAGCTTGAAGTTTTGTTGTGATTTGCAGTAAATCTCTCCTCAAAGTCTTTGTCATTCAGTACATCTGTACCAACTATCGTCATCATGTATTTGGGGATCCCATTCCTCTGTTGCTGGTACCAGAAGAGAGACGGGGCTGGATCACTGGTTTCATATGTGCAGTTAATCGTTACTGATCTGCCTTCAAAAGCAGTTTGAGCTCTTGTGTTCTGCTCAACACTCTCCAGAGATTCACACACTGGAACAGAAGTTAAAGCATTATCAATTCATATTCTGCATGTTTTAATATATCTATGGCACATTTAGAGACTCAAAAGGATCCTACTCACCCCAGAAATACATTATACAGAAGATCAGATGTGTTTCCCAGTGAGCCATTATAATAACTGTTGTGTGTGACTGAAATATGTAAATCCACTGGAGAGTGTGCAGTTGTTTCAGCTCGTCTTTGATAAGCCTGTTTTACTGTCACACATTTATCAGCTGGGAGGAGCTTGATCTGATGAATGCACACATGCTGGTGGTCTCTTTCCGTATAATTATTTGTGTTATTTATTTTTATTCATTTAGTCTGTTGTTTATAAAGTATATTTTATCTTCTGTTCATTTCTCTGTTACGTAACTTTATGTTCTGTTGAGTTGCTGTTTTTGTAAATGAATATCTCTGTGATGGATCTCACTCTCTCTTCATCTTTGGCCATTATTTTCTTTATATTTTAGTAATCTGTGTCTTTAATAGCAAGGTAGGAGATCGTTTAAATACAAAGTTTATATTTCCCCTGGTTGAGAATATATGAGAGAGCAAGTATTTATGAAAGCAACCCCTTGTCATCACCTTATGAAAAATATAAATATAAATATGTGTTCAAATATTATCACTGCATAACCAGGCCCAGATTAAGAACACGTAGGGCCCTGGGCTATAACTAACCCAAGGGCCATAGTAGCCAATCTTGGTGCCACAACGTTTTCTATCACAGAAATAATTAGTATTTTTTAAAAACTAATTCTTCAAAGCACAGAGATGCAATGAGTATATACTGTCTGAATATTCAATTTTAATATTAGATAGGCCTATATATAAATATTCCAGGCCTCAACACAATAACAGCATAAATGCATTAACTCCAGATATGAGGTCAAAGCAAACATGTTTCCAGAAACAGCAACAACGGTTGAGCATGCGACCGCCTCAAGGAGTTTCACGAGCAGTGAGGTCCCACATTTGAGCTATTTTGGGGGTTTGGGGGGCATGGTCCCCTAAGAAAATGTTGATTTCTCTGGTCTATATATGTGCATTTTAAGATGTTTGAAGGCTAAAAAAGGAATAATAAATAGCTTTCAAAACCATGTTAGTGGGCAGTAGATTATCTGTCATACCTGCTCTCTCATTCCATCACTCTTTCTCTCTTTCTTTCTCTCAGTCTCCTTCTCTTGCCCTGTCTCTTCCCCTCCTAAAGCTGAGCTCTGGCTGATAGTCTTTTCAGTGTTTAACATTTCTATCTTAAAACAGCTGTCAAATATGAAATGTTTAGTTTAGCTACTTACATTTAGTCATTTAGCATTTAGCGCTTAATTATCCAAAGCGACTTTGTAACGGCCACTTTATGTTGGGAATGTACCTTTAATTTACCCTGAGAGGAGTGTGCTGGTACGAAACCCATCTATAAAAGCTTGTGTGACCAGTTTAATCGCCTCGAGTTTTTTTTCTTTTCGTTTCCATTTTCCATCTGGGCAGTTGTCAACCACTCTGACAGACGTTACAACTTACAAATGAGAACAATAGAAGCAACTAAAAACACTCACTGTCATCAGTCATCTCATCTCAAAAACAGTCATCTCGCACCGTTTACTGAAGCGCTGCGTGAATTCTCACTCAGCAGCTTCTGTGAACATAAAGCCCGTCCACTTTAATTTGATTGGTCATCTCAAATATTTTGACATTGACGAGCAGTGACAGACCGCAGGCAGGGCAGCTCAGATAAGATATCCTTACAGCACTAAAGTAGTGTTAATACTCTATTGGTCAATTATTTCACAGCATTTATTATACACAGAGAAAAATACAGAGGTCCGGACCTCAGTGACCTCAGCTGACTATACGGTGATGATTACAGTCATGTAGGCACCTCAACACTTCACTTTACATGATCGGAGCTGTTCAGTCTGGTTCAGCTAGTTTCGCCACAGAGCCTTTACTGTACACATGATGTTGCGCCAGTATTAAATTCAAATGGATAAAGCGACTGCCTGGCACTTGTTATTAATTCAATAGAGACGGTCCAGCTGCTCTCGTGCTGCGACTGCTGGATGCACCGCAGCGCAGTAAATAAGCGTTTACTCAGGTAGCGCCGTTTCATTACCTGGCTTTTAGTGTTTGTTCCCATGCACTCGCAGCACTCCAGTAAATAACAGCGCTTAATATGTGGGGGCGTGGTGGAGTTTGACTTTGTGTGGTGTTGTCGTGTCTCCTCGGGTTATTGTGCGGTGTTGTTGTGTCTCCTCGGGTTATTGTGCAGTGTTGTTGTGTTTCCTGTGACTGTGGGCCTCAGAGCACAGTAATGCAGAGCAGAGTCTGATACAGATGCAGAGGAGATCTCCAGATACACATGGGGTTGTTCCAGTTTAGTGAGTTTAACAGACAGTCTTGGATCTACATCAGACTTTTCAGGGTCAGGGTTTCAGCACCATCTAAGATGAGCACAATAAATTCAGGAGCTGATCTGGGATACTGACGGTACCAGTATAGATAATCTGCAGAGGAATAACTACAGGATAATGTCACATTTGAACCCTCCTCAGCAAAAAGCTCTGTTTTCTTCGGTGTGATGTTTCCAGAGACAGCAGCTGAAAAAGAATATGCAAAAGATAAATTTTTTATTAGATTTGTTTTGATTAAACTCATCATTAACAATACATAATACATATATAAGTATACACACATGCCAGACTACAGAAGAGAATAGCTGCATAAATATCCATTGTGCAGTGCACTGTGTTCACTTTAAGAGGATTCAGACTGAACTGTTTCTACCCAGCGTCAGATGATCAGATCTGTGTAGTCCCTCCTCTCTCAGACACATCATGGCTTTTACTTTTCTTCTTCTAATGTATTGGACTACAGCAACAATTAGACAATTGATCTATGATCATTATTTGATTATTTGAGAATATACACTATAGTGCAATATAATTTATATCAATCAAAATTGTTAGTCACTTTAATTTATTACTATTTACAAAAATATATATAATAATAATAATCATGATAATCATAATAATAATAATAATAATAATAATAATAATAATAATATAAGATATATGAGGGTTTAGAAATGTAGTTTCAAATGTTGTAAAACTCCTCATGGATACTGATCAACAAGGTTTCTAAACCCCTTTGCCGTGTGTCATCATTCCTGAGCTGTTAAGTTTGCTGTGATATTCCTGGGGGAAAATGTAAGGTCCACTCAAATATGGTGTGTAACCAGACCGCTCCTTCTCAACAGCCTCTAGTGGACAGGTACGAGCACCACGCTCGTATCGGCCTGAGACAGGCATTAAAAGGTACTGGGTTAAATACATTCATTCATTCATTCATTATCTTCCGCTTATCCGGGGCCGGGTCGCGGGGGCAACAGTCTAAGCAGAGATGCCCAGACTTCCTTCTCCCTAGCCACTTCCTCCAGCTCTTCCGGGGGAACCCCGAGGCGTTCCCAGGCCAGCCGGGAGACATAATCCCTCCAGCGTGTCCTAGGTCTTCCCTGGGGCCTCCTCCCGGTGGGACATGCCCGAAACACCTCCCCGGGAAGGCGTCCAGGAGGCATCCGAAATAGATGCCCGAGCCACCTCAACTGGCTCCTCTCGATGTGGAGGAGCAACGGCTCTACTCTGAGCTCCTCCCGAGTAACTGAGCTTCTCACCCTATCTCTAAGGGAGCGCCCAGCAACCCTGCGGAGAAAGCTCATTTCGGCCGCCTGTATCCGGGATCTTGTCCTTTCGGTCATGACCCACAGCTCATGACCATAGGTGAGAGTAGGAACGTAGATTGACCGGTAAATCGAGAGCTTCGCCTTACAGCTCAGCTCCTTCTTCACCACGACAGACCGGTACATCGACCGCATTACTGCAGAAGCTGCACCGATCCGTCTGTCAATCTCCCGTTCCATCCTTCCCTCACTCGTGAACAAGACCCCAAGATACCTGAACTCCTCCACCTGAGGCAAAATCTCTCCACCAACCTGAAGTGGGCAAGCCACCCTTTTCCGACTGAGAACCATGGCCTCGGATTTGGAGGTGCTGATTCTCATCCCGGCCGCTTCACACTCGGCTGCAAACCGCCCCAGTGCACGCTGAAGGTCCTGGTCTGAGGAGGCCAACATGACAACGTCATCCGCAAAAAGCAGCGACGAAATCATGTGGTTCCCAAACCGGACACTCTCCGGCCCTTGGCTGCACCTAGAAATTCTGTCCATAAAAATTATGAACAGAACCGGTGACAAAGGGCAGCCCTGCCGAGTCCAACATGCACCGGGAACAAGTCCGACTTGCTGCCGGCAATGCGGACCAAGCTCCTGCTCTGGTCGTACAGGGACCAAACAGCCCTAAGCAAGGGGCCCCGGACCCCATACTCCCAAAGCACCCTCCACAGGACACCACGAGGGACACAGTCGAATGCCTTCTCCAAATCCACAAAACACATGTGGATTGGTTGGGCAAACTCCCATGAACCCTCCAGCACCCTGGAAAGGGTATAGAGCTGGTCCAGTGTTCCACGACCAGGACGAAAACCACACTGTTCCTCCTGAATCCGAGGTTCCACTATCGGCCGAATTCTCCTCTCCAGTACCCTGGCATAGACTTTCCCGGGGAGGCTGAGAAGTGTGATCCCCCTGTAGTTGGAACACACTCTCCGGTCCCCCTTCTTGAAAAGAGGGACCACCAACCCGGTCTGCCAGTCCAGAGGCACTGTCCCCAACCGCCACGCGATGTTGCAGAGGCGTGTCAGCCAAGACAGCCCCACAACATCCAGAGACTTGAGGTACTATGGGCGGATCTCATCGACCCCCGGTGCCTTGCCACCGAGGAGCTTTTTAACTACCTCGATGACATCAGCCCGGGTGATGGATGAATCCACCTCTGAGCCCTCAGCCACTGCTTCTTCAATGGAAGACGTGTTGGTGGGATTGAGGAAATCCTCAAAGTATTCCTTCCACCGTCCGACGATATCCCCAGTTGAGGTCAACAGCTGCCCATCTCCACTGTAAACAGCGTTGGTAGGGCACTGCTTCCCCCTCCTGAGGTGGTGAACGGTTTGCCAGAATCTCTTCGAGGCCAACCGATAGTCTTTCTCCATGGCCTCACCGAACTCCTCCCAGGCCCGATTTTTTTGCCTCCACAACTATCCGGGCTGCAGTCCGCTTGGTCTGCCTGTACCCGTCAGCTGCCTCAGGAGTCCCACAAGCCAACCAGGCCCGATAGGACTTCTTCAGCTTGACGGCATCCCTTACTTCCGGTGTCCACCACCGGGTTCGGGGATTTCCGCCTCGACAGGCACCGGAGACCTTACGGCCACAGCTCCGAGCAGCCGCGTCGACAAGGGAGGTGGAGAACATGGTCCACTCGGACTCAATATCTCCAGATTCCTTCGGGATCCGGTCGAAGCTCTGTCGGAGGTGGGAGTTGAAGATCTCGCTGACAGGGGGCTCGGCCAAACGTTCCCAACAGACCCTCACAGTACGTTTGGGTCTCCCGAGTCTGTCTAGCTTCCTCCCCCACCATCGGATCCAACTCACCACCAGGTGGTGATCAGTTGACAGCTCCGCACCTCTCTTCACCCGAGTGTCCAAGACATACGGCCGGAGGTCAGATGAGACGACCACAAAGTCGATCATCGATCTCCGGTCTAGGGTGTCCTGGTGCCACGTGCACAGTTGGGTTAAATACAACTAAAGCTAAAATAATTGTATTAACTCATCACTCGTGACCATTGGCATAAAAACCTGAAACGTGGATGTACTCTGGTAACTGAAAATAGCAGCATCTGTGTTATATTTTACTGTGTTGGGAAAGATCTAAAAATAAATGGTAGAAAAATATAAAGATATGCTGAAATTATTTGCTGTTATTATGCATCTTTTATTATTCCCTTTAGTGTTATAAATATATAACATGTATATAAATATATAGCAAGTGTGTTGTGTGTCTGTGGTGTTATTGACTGTGCCTGTGTGTCACCTGCAAACTGTAAAATATAACATATTTCATCAAACTGAATTTGTATCATTAACATTATAATATCTAACAAATGTGCATTGTTTGTACAAATGTCCAAAGTCATGAGTAAACTTCACTTACTTTTTGTCAACAGTACCAGAAGAGCACAAAGAATCATCATGTTTGCTCTGTGAGGCGTTTAAAGATCTCTTTGCTTTTACTCAAACACCGGCTCCTCCTACAGTCAGAGAAACTGCACAGGATGACAACACATGAACATGACACTGACATGAACTGCACCTCTGGGTCATTAATATTTGATAAGAAACCAATCTAGTAATCGCATTTACTTTATTTTCAACATGTAGTGTTTTGGTCACAATCTATTTTTCTGTTTATTGTAGGCCTTTAAATCAATGAATGATGAGTATATCGCCCTCTTCTGGTGCCTCTTATCATAGCAAGTGCATTATTTGACAGAAATGTGATGAGTTTTATTTCTGCTCATATCATAATACATTTATAGTAATAACCAAATACATTCAATACATGCGTTCTGCCGCATATTGATCACTGTGGGCTGTTATTACATGAAATGCCTGCCTAAATATAATGTATTATAGCAGGGGTGGTGAATGTGAGTTTTTTGAGTGTGTTTGAGTCGCAGTGGCTTCAGGGCACAGTAATACACAGCAGAGACTAGGGATGGCTCCATACCACAATTTTGGCTCCGGTACGGTACCACAATCTAATACCGAAGTACCGATATTAAATCGATACCAACAATCTGCATGCTCCGATTCTACATTTTCACGTTCGTTTCGGGACAGCTGACGGAAATCACTTGCCCACGTATTTTTAAACCTTGCAAATTTGAACATGCAAGCGATTTTATAGCATTTCGTAATACATGGGATAGGAGCTCTTTGAGAGTTTTCTTTGTGCTCACACAACAGCGCACACACAAGCCTGTAAAGAGCTCGCACATTCCAAATTAAGTTTCATTAAACAGTCAAATACACTAAATTATGTAAAAATGTCTGTCCTTAGTGAGTATTTACAGAAACACAGTCGGTTGAGTCTTACGCAAATGTAAATAGTGCAGTAGTATTCGTGATATTTAAACGATTCGATCTTATATATGTGTGTGCGTTGATCAGTTTTAAAAGAAAATAAATGTCTAAATTAGATGGTTTGAATGATGCACTCACTTGTTGATCTCTTAAAGTCTTGCTCAAGTCAGGATAGTGACAGATGCTTGGCTAGGTTTGATAGTTCTTCATCAGTTTATAAGCAAAGTAATTCCAAATTTCACTTCTACTCCTCTCTTAATTAATTAGTTTTGGTCCTGTTGAGTGAGATTCAACTGCTTTATCCATTTTGTTCCTCTATGATGCCACGTTTGTCGGTTTCATGTCAGTTTGGGTAGCGCATTGCCACCTAGCGGTGAACTTCGGATCAGCAGCAAATACCGAAATGTGCAAAATCATGATATTGTACCGTTTGAAATAAAATATATACCGGTATTTTCCCAGTTCCAGTATACCTTAGCAGAGACACACACACACATCCTGGATCGACAGAGGAACGTTGTGCTGAGCTTTCTCCTTGAACTCTTTTCATTGTCTTCAGTTTTATAAACTTTACTTGGGAATTCGCTCCAACAGCAGTCTGATATTTCCTAATATTTGTCATCCTCTATATAGCCTATCCGTCTGCTTATGAGTAACTGAAACTGCTCTCATGTCACACGTATCTCAATGTGAACGCTCTTGTTCCAGACAGATGCAACTGGAACCGTCTTGCATCTCAGTTATTGTCACGCTCTGTGTGAGTTTAGTTTCATATTCATGGACTGTTAGTTTGTTCCTCTTCAGTGACCTGTTCCCTTTCTTATGATTTCCGGCACTCATTTAATCATTAGTTAGGCTACTATGGACACTCATGTGCAGTGTTTTTCTTGTTACTGGGCCAATTGTTCTGTATGTTGCTGTGGATTTTAATATAATAGATTTAATATAATAGACAGGCCAGATTATAAAATAAATGCAAACTTGGCCTCAACGCCTGTGGTTTTCGACAAAGTGGCCGCCGAGCCTGAGCCATCAGCCAAAATGACCGCCGCCACGCCTCAGCTCTATACCAAGATGGCCGCCTCCAAGCCTGAGTCTCTTCATGTCATGGCCCCCACACAAGCGTCTTCATCCAAGATGGATTCCTCAGGTTATTGTGCGGTGTTGTTAACCCAACACTTGGTTAGAGACTGCAGGAGAGCCAGCAGAGCCGTTAACCCAACAGACCCAACACTTGGTTAGATGTAATGTAATGTATTGTTTTATATGAATTAGCTGGCTCAGTGATTCTCACATCAGTTTGATGCAAAAACTCTAGGCAACATCACCCATTAGGCTAAGTATTGTGGACGCAAAACAGGTAAAGGGCCCCAAAACAGCTCTGACTCAACCCAACAGGAGTGGCTCTGAGAGACACTTAATGAAGTACAAAGAGTCCTAATGTCGAAAGAGTGTGAGATCTCAGCACCCCTACAACACACGATAGGCCAACTTACCTGACCTCCCTCTACTGGCTCCCTATTTTACTGCATCATGACAATTAAGACATTATTTTAAGAATGTATTTGTGTATAAAAGGAACCACATGGAACATGATATCTAAATATATTGTTAATGTTTCCCTGACGTTTTTCGTTTAACAGGCCTAAATTAAGCTCACACAGGTGTCACCACATATTTTATTACATTCATGCTGGATAGATTGGGGTTTTGATTGTGGTTTTCACTAGATCGGTTCAAAGTGAAAAGAGCTTCAGGTTTTTGTACGACATGTTTCATGTTTTGTGTCACTGGGCTCCAACTCTCAGAGCACAATAATAGAGAGCTGAATCTGACAGACGTACATCAGTAATAGTGAGTTCAGTGGATGATCGAGATGCAGTCGACTGAAACCGAGGGTCAGAAGTGTGTTCATAACCACTCCATGATTGAGCACCTTTATACAGTAAATACTGAGGTTCTGTGTTTGGATACTGTCTGTACCAGTAAAGCCGAACATCTTCACTACTTGTACTGTATGAGCAGCTCAGCGTGACAGTTTCTGTCTCTTTAGTGTTTTTGTCTGTCCCTTTATCTGGCTCAATGTTGTCTCCAGTCACCAAACCTGTCAACAATAAAAGTGAGTTTTGATTTGTCAAAGAAAGTTGACAAAATAATACTGCAAACACGTTTCATAGAGTATTTTACAGAAATGCAAATGACTAAATGAATATAAATGTAACACAAACACACAGTAGATCTTTATGTCGAGAGTTTCATGAGTTACTCAGTAAATAGTGTACCTGTTCCCACAATGAGAATAAGTATGAGGCGAGTGTCCATGATGAATGAGATCAGCTCAGCTCTCTGTTGAGGCTCTCAGTGCTCTGAGCTGGAAGAGACTTTACACACACACACACACACACACACTCACACGCACACTCACACTCACACACACATACGCACACGCACACACACACACACACACACACACACACACACACACACACACACACACACACTTCCTCCTCGCTGAACTTCCTGCTGCTGTTTATGATGTTCATTGAACTGTGTTAAATAACTATACAATTCTTATTTTATTTTAAATATTTTGTATATAACACACAACATGAGAAGAATGTGAATTAAAATGTGTAGCTGGCGTTCATCTGTCTGAATGTGTGCACACATGATAGTGGTGATGATGGTGCATGCAATGGAGTATTTCTACAGGAAACATTAATGTTCAAAACTCTAGTCAATAAGCGCCACAATAAAGTCCAGCTATTGGCCAGAGAAACACACTGTACAGCGCACTATTATAGCAATGTTCTTCATTGATCATTATTATTGGCTCAATACTTGATTCCTGTACTTTTCTCTAGTTTCCTCATTTATCAGAAGAATGGAAATACTAACTCATGAAAATATGAAGAATATGTCATATTTATAGGGTTATGTTTTCTATTATATAAGTATATTTTCAATGCATTTTGTACAATATAAATGCATAATATTGTCGTATGACTGTATGTTCTGTTATTATATAAGATTTGAAACAGCCGTATCTCCATGTGAATGTGTGAGAACACTCTCATGCACCTGCACTGTACAGTAGAGGCCAAACGAGATGTGCACAAAATTGATATCTTCACCCTTTATTCAAATATTATTAATGTGTTGAAGATTTGATTGCATAGTCGTGTCATTTGTTTTATTTTTGATAATGCAATGAATTGCCAAATGCCAAATTGTGCGATCATAATCATACAAGGAAATTATGAACCATCAAAATATTAATAACTGATTATGTTTTAGTCAATTTATGTTTTTATTATTATTATTATTATTATTATTATTATTATTATTATTATTATTATTAGTATTATTGGATAGTAAAATAAAACCTGTTGCTGTATTTTGCCTCTTTGGCAAATTTCTTTTTAGCTAAATGCCTAACAAAGTTTAGTGTTTTGTTGTTTCTTCATATATAACATATTTTAAATATTCTCCACATATTTTGATGGTTTAATCAAACTTGTAGGATGATTAAAAACAAATATCCCCTCTGGACATCACTTTTGGCCACTTCTGTATATTTCACAGGAGAATCATTTGAGATGTTTTATTGCTTTTATCCAAAGCCTCTTACAAATGAGGAGAGCAATAGAAGCGATCAGACCAACAAGAGGCATCCGCATGAAGAGCTGTAACAAGCCTCAGTTAGTCCAGCACAGAACACACAGAAAGAAAACTAACAGAATAGGTAAGTGCTGGTCTTAATTGGTCAGGTGCTGCTGGAAAAGATGTGTCTTTAGACGTTTTTGAAAATGGCTAGAGACTGGTCTGGGCAGGTCACTCCACCAGGTGGGAACGGTCCAGGAAAAGGTCTGTGAGAGGGATTTGTTGCCTCTTTGGGATGGCACCACGAGGCGTCGTTCACTTGCAGAACGCAAGCTTCTGGAGGGTGTGTAAGTCTGAAGAAGTGAGTTTAGGGATATTGGTGCAGAGCCTGCGGTTGCTTTGTAGGCGAGCACCAGTGCCTTGAATTTGATGCGGACGGCTAATGGCAGCCAGTGCAGACTGATGAAGAGAGGCGTGACGTGTGCTTTCTTCGGCTCGCTGAAGACCACCCTCACCACTGCAGTCTGGATCAGCTGCAAGGGTTTGATAGTGCATGCCGGAAGGCCCGCTAGAAGAGCATTACAGTAGTCCAGTCTGGAGAGAACAAGAGCTTGGACCAGGAGTTGTGTGGCCTGCTCTGATAGGAAGGGTCTAATCTCTCTAATCTCTTCTCTGACTGCTGCTCTGCTGGACTCTTGAAAATACTGAAATGGAATTGATTAACTGGTCAATCAGCGCAATCGACAAGATTTTCTCACTAAGGAAGGGTGCCCCGGGAGAACCCACCTGCCCGGACGGGACCTTTGCCGCAGGGTACGTGAGGGACGCATGGAACAACTGGCAAGTCCTGTGCCTGGAGGCTCTGTCCGTGGAGGATGCGGAAGATTTATACATGATTGGATTATTGATGGCGGGGTTCCTATTCTTTGGCTTTGGGATTGCCCTGACCTATCGGAAGATTGGTAAGACAGCTGCAAGCAAATTCACCCAGCCGCTGTCTGTGGAAATTAAAGAATGCTTCGGGGTTATGTGTGACCGTTTGAAGGAATTAGATCAGAAAGTGATAGGAATTGAGGAACTGAACCGTAACAACGCAGTCCGGACTGCGGATACGCAGGGTAGAGTGGGCTCTATCGGGGTCAGATCGGTGAACTTTTACGGACTGTAACCGGTCTGGCCATGAGGCTGGGGCGTAATGTCTAGGGAAACTGCACAGACCGGACGCGAATGCTGAGGACCAGATCTGATTGATTGATTATGATCCGGACAAATTACGAAGATCATCAAATGGATTAAAAATAATAAATTGTATTTGCCTGACCTAATCAACTAGCCCAACGAACCTCACTTGGTCCCTATCTCTCGGTTGGGAGGTCAGCCGGGCAGCTGTCTGCTATCTTCCCTGTGCACTGCCTTATCTCCCTTCAAGGACAAACCATAGAACTGAACTCGAAAACATCTGAAGTTATGGCTAACATTCTCACACAACACAATCTCAGACTCACTCGCACCATACACAACCTACCCGATCCCACCCCCCCCTCCAACCGTCTGCCTGTTTATCTATCTCCTCTCCCACTCCATACAAAAAATCCCATCACGTGACCACGTGTACTGTGTCATGTTTATGTTTATGTTTTGTTGTGTTTGCTATGTAATGCTTGCTAAATTGCATTCTTGTATTTCTGGAGAGCGTAGGGCGGCGCCTGAATAATCGGCTGCGGCCCGGAGGCTTGCTCCAAACTTCATTTCGTTATACTGTACTTGTACATGTGTAATGACGAATAAACTTCAACTTCAACTTCATCTTCCTAATGTTGTATAACACAAATCTGCAGGACCGGGCTGTTGCAGTGGTCAGTGAAGTTTAACTGGTCATCAATCACAACTCCGAGGTTCCTGGCTGTCCTGGAAGGAGTTATGGTTGATGAGCCGAGCTGAATGGAGAAGTTGTGATGAAGTGCTGGGTTGGAGTTGAAGGGGATGCTCCTTCATCCAGCAGGAAATCTCTGTCAGGCTGCAATACGAACAGCTCCTGTAGATCATCTGGTTAAAATGAGAAGCGTTTTGACCGTTTCTGAATTACAGGTATCAAAGGGCATGTTTATATGGATTTAATGTAATTGAATGTATGCTGTAAATCTTTCACATTGCCACACAAATTCACGCCTTATGATTTTGGTATCTACCTGCATTCATTGGTTTTACTTTTCTGACATTCATAATAACTGTAATTGTCAGTCACATCTGTCTTCATCTCTGTCTGTGTTTCTCTCTCGTCTCTCATTGTAACAGGTTTGTGTGTAAAGCTGATGTGTTTCCTGTCACAGTGGGCTTCAGAGCACAGTAATACACAGCAGAGTCACACACACGCAGGTTCTTGATCCGCAGAGGAACTGAATTTGATGAAAGTTCAGATTGAAATCTCTCCTGGAACTCAGTGCCATTTTCTCCTCCATATTTGCTTCTCCTCAGGATGAATTTAGGAAAGTCATTTGCTCTCTGGATGTACCAGAATACATTTTCTTGAACTGAATCTGTTTCATATTTACACTGTAATGTCACGGATCTTCCTTCATCTTCAGTCACATGTGTGTCTGGCTGATCAACTGTGTCCTCTGATCGGACCTCTGTAAAGGGTTAAAGAAATCATGTACAGTACAATACAAAATATAAGCCATTTAATGAGTGTGTAGCTGTATTAAATGAAGATGCATACCAACAATGAACAGTGCGAAGAGCAATATATTCCTCAGCCTGTGTGACATGACTGTGTCTGTGCTGAACACACTTTTATGTCAAGATAAATCAGTGAATATGAGAGTTTTGCTTTTGGTATTATAATGCTGATTTAAGGAGGAGCTTGTGGACAGACACACATAAAGCTGCTTTATTGTCAGAGGTCATATTGAGTAGCTCCTGCCCTCTTATGGTTTACTGCAAGCGCTGCACAGCTGAGACAGTGCCATCTCAATAGTTTAATGTAAATAAAGATATTTGATTTCTGAATTACATGATATTCTAATGTGACTGGTGAACTAAAGGATCGTATTGTATGGATTTAATATAATTCATCTTTCATGCCACCACACGAGTTTACACTGTAATTTGCTGTTTGACTCACTTCAGACTTTGTGTTTTAATAATTTTTGCATTTGATTCATTACATAATTTTATACTATCTTCATTTTCATTCTCTCAGTGTTGTCGTGTCTCCTCGGGTTATTGTGCGGTGTTGTTGTGTCTCCTCGGGTTATTGTGCGGTGTCGTTGTGTCTCCTCTGGTTATTGTGCGGTGTCGTTGTGTCTCCTCGGGTTATTGTGCGGTGTCGTTGTGTTTCCTCGGGTTATTGTGTGGTGTTGTTGTGTCTCCTCAGGTTTTGTTGTGTCTCCTCAGGTTATTGTGCGGTGTTGTTGTGTCTCCTCAGGTTATTGTGCGGTGTTGTTGTGTCTCCTCAGGTTATTGTGCGGTGTTGTTGTGTTTCCTCAGGTTATTGTGTGGTGTTGTTGTGTCTCCTCAGGTTTTGTTGTGTCTCCTCAGGTTATTGTGCGGTGTTGTTGTGTCTCCTCAGGTTTTGTTGTGTCTCCTCAGGTTATTGTGCGGTGTTGTTGTGTCTCCTCAGGTTATTGTGCGGTGTTGTTGTGTCTCCTCAGGTTATTGTGCGGTGTTGTTGTGTCTCCTCAGGTTTTGTTGTGTCTCCTCAGGTTATTGTGCGGTGTTGTTGTGTCTCCTCAGGTTTTGTTGTGTCTCCTCAGGTTATTGTGCGGTGTTGTTGTCTCTCCTCGGGTTATTGTGTGGTGTTGTTGTCTCTCCTCGGGTTATTGTGCGGTGTTATTGTGTCTCCTCGGGTTATTGTGCGGTGTTGTTGTGTCTCCTCGGGTTATTGTGCGGTGTTGTTGTGTTTCCTCGGGTTATTGTGCGGTGTTGTTGTGTCTCCTCGGGTTATTGTACGGTGTTGTTGTGTCTCCTCAGGTTATTGTGTGGTGTTGTTGTGTCTCATCGGGTTATTGTGCGGTGTTGTTGTGTTTCCTCTGGTTATTGTGCGGTGTTGTCGCGTCTCCTCGGGTTATTGTGCGGCGTTGTCGTGTTTTCTCTGGTTATTGTGCGGCGGTGTTGCGTCTCCTCAGGTTATTGTGCGGCGTTGTTGCGTTTCCTCAGGTTATTGTCCGGTGTTGTTGCGTCTCCTCGGGTTATTGTGCGGTGTTGTTGCGGCGTTGTTGCGTTTCCTCAGGTTATTGTGCGGTGTTGTTGCGTCTCCTCGGGTTATTGTGCGGTGTTGTTGCGTCTCCTCGGGTTATTGTGCGGTGTTGTCGCGTCTCCTCGGGTTATTGTGCGGCGTTGTCGTGTTTCCTCTGGTTATTGTGCGGCGTTGTTGCGTCTCCTCAGGTTATTGTGCGGCGTTGTTGCGTTTCCTCAGGTTATTGTGCGGTGTTGTTGCGTCTCCTCGGGTTATTGTGCGGTGTTGTTGCGGCGTTGTTGCGTTTCCTCAGGTTATTGTGCGGTGTTGTTGCGTCTCCTCGGGTTATTGTGCGGTGTTGTCGCGTCTCCTCGGGTTATTGTGCGGTGTTGTCGCGTCTCCTCAGGTTATTGTACGGTGTTGTTGTGTCTCCTCGGGTTATTGTGCGGTGTTGTTGTGTCTCCTCAGGTTATTGTGCGGTGTTGTTGTGTTTCCTGTGACTGTGGGCTGCAGAGCACAGTAATACAGAGCAGAGTCTGATACAGATGCAGAGGAGATCTCCAGATACACACGGCTTTGCTCTTTTCTGTGACTGATGGATATTCTGGGAATGGGTGGATCAGCTGGAGTTGTTACCCCTGAATCTTCCAGTATGAGGAACTGTGTTGGTGAGGCTGCGTATCGCCGATACCAGTGAACACCACGAACAGAACCGCTGTAGTTACAAGAGAGAGTCACATTGTCTCCCTCAAGTGCAAATACTCTCTCACTTTTCGGGGTGATGACTTCTGTGGCTCTGGAGCTTGCAAATTAAAGCAGCATTAAATATAGTTTTCAAGCACTTAATGTGATGTTATTTTTCTAAGATATTGCAGTATTATACCTTCAGTTGTTGACATCAGTATCATAATATAGATGAGCATGTTCACTCAAGAAACGGTCAGGAAACAAGCCAAACAAAGAGCAGCTGCTTGATGTTTCCGTACAGTCGATCTGTGTGTGGATGTGTGTGCTCAACTCCTCCTCTTCCCGTTACACATGACCACTATCCGCCTAATCTAGAGAAGATAATGGACAGAGAACTTCAGAATAAATGCAATTTTATTTGTTTTCTTGTTTGTATGTGTATGTTTGTTTTGTTCAATTTTATTTAAATTCCATTCCCTTCGTTTACTGAATGAATTCTGAATTTAGAGTCATTTTTAAATGACATTTAAAACAACAAATGCTAAAGGAAAGTTTCACATGCCCCTATGTAACCTTTCATAATCTCCCATATTCACAGGTGCTGCCACACTGTAATTTCCAGAGCTGTGGTTTACAAAAACACAATTCATTGTGGTCTGATGCGATTACATTAAAGACTGTTCAAAGCAATAATGGTGTGTGTGAGTTTTTGTAAAGCGTCTCAGGCACTTTGTGTCACTGGGTCCAACATCTCTCAGAGCACAATAATAGAGAGCTGAATCTGACAGAGTTACACTGTTAATAATGAGTTCAGTGGAGGTGTGGGATGTAGTCGACTGAAACCGACGGTCTGGTATATCCTCATAACTGCTATATCGAGCACCTTTATACAGTAAATACTGCGGTTCTGTGTTTGGATACTGTCTGTACCAGTAAAGAATAACATAACTGCTGTTAGTTTCATATGAGCAGCTCAGCGTCACAGACTCTCCTTCGCTCCTGATTATATTAGTATTTCCTTCACTTGGTCCAATTCTATCAGCAAATCCGCCTGAAATTAAACACATTTGTTATACATCATGATCTGTAATCTCTGATCAGGAGGATTATGTTTCAATAAAACTTGTTACAAATGTGTCCTTTCAATATTAAAATAGATCGATATGAAATAAAAACATCATGTGGCGATTGCTTTCATATAGAAATGAGATGTTTGTCCAGATTATTTAGTCGGCTATTTACCTGTAACTACACTGAGAATCATGAGTAGCGCATGTCCCTCCATGTTGGCAGTCCAGACGTAGTTTGTATTTCTATTACTTTTGGATTTATTAAAAATGTGTGCCTGAATATTGCTGTGCTGTGCTGTGCTGTGTGTGTGTGTGTGTGTGTGTGTGTGTGTGTGTGTGTGTGTGTGTGTGTGTGTGTGTGTGATAATGTGGGTGTGGTTAGTGATGTCACAGTTTCAGCAGCCACTCACTGGCACCTGTCACTCATCAAACACCACATGACTGCACACACACACACACACACAGACTGCAAGATTCAAGATTCAAGAGTTTTATTTGTCACACACACAGTTATATACAGAATATACAACCGGCAGTGAAATGTAAACAGGTCCGCTCCATGGACAGTGCAAATTCACAGTTAAAAACACAAGGAGGAAATTATATAGAAATAGGATAAAAAAAGTACTATATATATATATATATATATATAATGTCTATATCTGTAGAATTATAAATAATCAAGTCAAGAAAAAAAAGGTAAAAAATAAGGATAAAGTGGAATAAAATAATTGAAGTAGACTGTGCAGTGAGTAAACTGTAGACTTATAAATATGTGGTTAACAAATGTATAAAGAGTATAATGTGCAAACAGGTTTATAACAGGTTGTTACATAGTAACAACGAGAACAGAAAGTGCAGTGCAATGACAGTGTATCGATGTTTATCCTGAAGTGAAGTCACGTGACGTTAAGTTCAGGAGTCTGATGGCCTGGGGGAAGAAGCTCCTCCTGAGTCTTTGCCTGGCTTTTTTCACCTGTGTCTGAATGTGAGCAGTCCAGGTCAGGTCCTCGGAGATGTTTACTCCCAGGTACTTGAAGCTGCTCACTCTCTCTACTGGTGACCCGCTGATCATGAGGGGAGTATGTCCGTTGCTGTCTCTTCCTGAAGTCCACAATCATTTCTTTGGTCTTGCCAACATTCAGAGAGAGACAGTTGTCCTGGCACCATGATGTTAGATGCTCCACCTCGTCCAAGTATGCCGTCTCATTGTTGTTGGAAATGAGGACCAGGACAACAGTATCATCAGCAAATTTGATGATAGAGGTGGAGCTGTGTGTGGACAAACAGTCATGTGTGTAGAGCGAGTAGAGCAGGGGACTCAGGACACAGCCCTGTGGAGCTCCCACACTCAGGGTGATGGAGGTGGAGGTGAACTGGCCTATTCTCACCACCTGAGGCCTGCCAGTGAGGAAGTCCTCAATCCAGTGGCAGAGAGAACGAGGGACTCATTAAAGATAGATGTAAACAACCCGGCGAGCTGATCAGCACAGGACCGCAGAACACGACCTGAAATACCATCCGGCCCGGCAGCTTTCCTGACGTCCACACGCTTGAGTGCTCTCCGAACTTCATCCTCTGAGACAGAGATCATGTGGTTGTTGCTGCTCTGAGTAATTTCCTCTAACGCGCCACTTGGCGGAGTCGCATTGCCGCGGTTACAGTCAAAGCGAGCGTAGAAAGAGTTTAACTCGTTCACGAGCAACGGGTCAGCGTTCACCTCTGCAGAGGATTTAGATCCAAAAGAGCAGATGGACCTCAGACCTTGCCACATGCGCCGCGAGTCGTTGAGTTGGAAATGAGACTCCACTCGGTCTTTATATCGGAGCTTTGCGGCTTTAATCGCACGCCGCAGAGCATAGCAGGACGTTCTGTATTCAGTCATATTCCCTGAATGGAGACCAGCGTTGTAAGCAGCAGTGCGTGCGTTCACTGCCGCGCGGATTGAATTGTCCACCCACGGTTTCTGATTTGAGAAGGACGTTATTGTTATTGTTTGCGTGGCTTGCTCTGTAAGCGTGTCGATGAAGCAAAGCGCCACATCTGTGAACTCACTGACGTCGGCTGAACTTGCTCGGAACATGTCCCAATCCACATCCTCCAGAGCTGCCTGAAGCGCGGTCTCTGAGTGGGGTGACCAACGCTTAACTTTCCGCCTCACCGGGGGTTCCTGGAGGAGCTTTTGTTTGTATTCGGGAGTGAGGAAAATGGCGGCATGATCCGATTTGCCAAACGCTGGAAGTGACCGCGCTTTATAGGCGTTCTTAAACAGGGTGTAGCAATGATCCAGCGTGTTTGCTCCTCGTGTGGGACAGGAGACGTGCTGGTGAAAGTTTGGCAGGATTTTCTTTAGGTTTGCTTTGTTAAAATCGCCCGCGACAATGAATGCCGTGTCGGGATGTTGGTTTATGATGCCGCTGGCAACATCATGAAGGCCAGATAAAGCCAGCGCTGTGTCTGCCTGCGGTGGGATGTAAACGGCGGTCGCGACAACCGCAGAAAACTCCCTCGGCAGATAGAATGGGCGGCAGATGATTGTTAAATGTTCCAGATGAGGCGAGCAGGACCGCGAGAGAATGGTGATGTTCCTGGGATCGCACCATTTCTTGTTGATCATGAAGCATACTCCACCGCCTTTGGATTTACCGGCCTCGGCTGTTCTGTCCATCCGAAAAACAGAGAAGTTCTCCGACGGCGTCACAGCTGTGTCCGGGACCGCGGGCGTGAGCCATGTTTTGGACAAACAATAGATATTACAGTCTCTCATGTCCCGTTGAAAACTTATCCTGGCTCTAAGATCGTCCATCTTATTATCCAAGGATTGAACATTTGCTAGAAGAATGCTCGGGAGAGGAGGTCTGAATGCCCTTTTCCTCAGTCTGTTACGGATACCAGCGCGTTTCCCACGGTGTTTCTTGATTCTTCACCGTTGACTCGTCTGTCCATTGTTCAACTCGGCGTTCCAAAGAATCTCAGATGGCCACAGGGGATCGGTGAAAGTGTCCTGAAGCAGTCCAGTGTAGAGGTAACCAATGTCCAAAAGAGTTTTGCTGTCATAGTAGATCAATGCAGATGATAAGTTTGTAAAAACTGAGAGTAAAAGAAAGTAAAATAGTAAATAAAAGCACAGTCTTCGTGGAGCGACCTGAACGGCGACCAAACACAGCGCCGCCATTTTTGAATGTGTTATGATGTTTCAATAAAGTATTACATGATGCTGCATGAATTTTGACTCTTACAGATGGCACTTATGGACTCTTACACATCAAACACCACATGACTGCACACACAGACACACACACACACACACACACACACACACACACCCCTACCTCAGGTCAGGCACTGTCTAGCCTTTAATATATATTTATTTACTTCAGCGCAAACAAAAAAAAAAAGACCCTCATTGTATTACCCTCATTACAGTGAAACTGGTAGCCAGGCAACAGACGTGTCAAATCCTGAGTGGCGACATCACTGCACAGTTCTAGCTAAGTTAACCGGGCCGAGAGCGGTTTGTGGCGTGGTCAACAAATTCTGATATGGGTGTGTAGCGTATGGACGGCGCTCATAAATGATCAACGGACCAATACTTTGATTATTTATAATGACTCAAACAAGACCGGCGCCGTGAAGTCTACAGACCGACAGGTTAATGGTGCTAAAAGGACACAAGCCAGGCCTCTGCAGCCCACAAGCAACTCATTATCAAACCAGCCCCCACCTCACACATACCAAGGGACATCCGAACAGATTATATGACTTTTAACTTAGTTATTTTTCATTTTAGGTGTGCTGTTCCCTGTATATATGCATGCTTTTTGTTATAACCATTTTAGATGTGTTTTGATAGGTTAGAAACTTATAGCCAGTGAAGGCTTAAGGAAGAATGGCGTCAATCCTCGCCATTCCTCTAACTCCTAGGTTAAAACCCCCATGTTTGGTCTCGAAATCTTTGTCTCGCAATTTGTAGGCCAGCTAGGCGGGTTGTGGGGTGCTATGATGCACCCGACTCTGTCTTTCATGCCAAAACCCCAAAGTCTGCATACCCAAAAACCCCCAAGTCTGCCCATCTGTGAGAGTCATAAAACATGTTAATGAGGTGAGACCCAAGACAACCATTTGCCATAAAACACCATAAAAACACCATTTGCGCCTTCATTCCTGATACTTTGGACCCTCTTCAGTTTGCCTATCGTCCCAATAGATCGACTGAAGATGCCATCTCTCATGTCCTCCACTCCTCCCTCACTCACATCGACAGCAAAAGTGGGAACTACGTAAGACTGCTATTTATTGACTATAGCTCAGCCTTTAACACCATAGTTCCCACCAAGCTAACCTCCAAACTCCTGGATCTCGGCCTGAATCCTTCTCTCTGCCACTGGATTGAGGACTTCCTCACTGGCAGGCCTCAGGTGGTGAGAATAGGCCAGTCCACCTTCACCTCCATCACCCTGAGTGTGGGAGCTCCACAGGGCTGTGTCCTGAGCCCCTGCTCTACTCTCTCTACACGCATGACTGTTTGTCCACACACAGCTCCACCTCTATCATCAAATTTGCTGATGATACTGTTGTCCTGGGCCTCATTTCCAACAACAATGAGACGGCATACTTGGACGAGGTGGAGCATCTAACATCATGGTGCCAGGACAACTGTCTCTCTCTGAATGTTGGCAAGACCAAAGAAATGATTGTGGACTTCAGGAAGAGACAGCAACGGACATACTCCCCCTCATGATCAGCGGGTCACCAGTAGAGAGAGTGAGCAGCTTCAAGTACCTGGGAGTAAACATCTCCGAGGACCTGACCTGGACTGCTCACATTCAGACACAGGTGAAAAAGCCAGGCAAAGACTGTACCACCTGCGCCAGCTGAGGAAATTCAGGGTTTCACCAGCTATCCTGAAAACTTTCTATTTAGGGGCGATAGAAAGTGTTTTAACTCAGTGCATCACAGCGTGGTATGGGAACAGCACCAGTCATGACCGCAAAGCCCTGCAAAGAGTAGTGCGCTTATCCGAGCGTATCTCAGGGTCAGCTCTCCCGTCTCTGCAGGACGTCTACACCAAACGCTGCAAAGGTAGAGCTACCAAGATCATCAAGGACTCTAATCACCCTGCAAACCCTCATTTCACGCTGCTACCATCTGGTAAGCGCTTCCGAAGCCTGATGGCCAAAACTGAGAGACTCAGGAGGAGCTTCTTCCCCAGGCCATCAGACTCCTGAACTCAGTCACTTAACATCACGTGACTTCACGTCAGGATAAACATCGATACACTGACATTGCACTGCACTTTCTGCTCTCGTTGTTACTGTGTAACAACCTGTTATAAACCTGTTTGCACATTATACTCTTTATACATTTGTTAACCACATATTTATAAGTCTACAGTTTACTCACTGCAAAGTCTACTTCAATTATTTTATTCCACTTTATCCTTATTTGTTACCTTTTTTTCTCTTGACTTGATTATTTATAATTCTACAGATATAGACATATATATATATATAGATAGTACTTTTTTTATATCCTATTTCTATTATAATTTCTTCCTTGTGTTTTTAACTGTGAATTTGCACTGTCCATGGAGCGGACCTGTTTACATTTCACTGCCGGTTGTATATTCTGTATATAACTGTGTATGTGACAAATAAAACTCTTGAATCTTGAATCTTGACAAAGGGAGATTTCCGCTTCTGAGTTCCTTCGCTCTGATTGGCTGTTCCGACCAAAGAGACATGCCCGTCATGCCCTTTAAAATTGGGCCACAGACGGGCACTCTCTCTCTCTCTTGTTCCTCTCTTGTTCTCTCTCTTGTCCTCCTCTCTTGTCCTCATCTCTTGTCTCTCTCTCGGCTTCTTCTCTCTCTTCGCCATCCTTCAACGGATCTCATCACACAAAGGAACCAAAGTTGAATTTCCCGCGGACTCCAAGGAACCACCCGGCAAGATCGAAACACGGACCGGATCGCGGAATTCCCTAAACACGACGAGCTCACAACCAAGGAAACATATGCAAGTATCCTTAAGCTGTCGTTATAAAGTTTTGAGCTTATACCAATAAGCTGGACTGATTTCTTGTTTATGCTCATAGGTTGTGTCGATAAATCACCGTTGTTTTCTTTCTCTCTCCCTCTCTCTCTCTTTCTCCCTCTCTCTCCTTCCTGCTTTCAGTTAATTTGTGTATGTTTGTTTATTGTTTGTTGATTTTATTAAAATATATATATTCACACGTGATTGCGCTTGGTTTGCTCATACATAGGTCACTTTTACGGTGAACCGACCCTGTTACAAATTAAAAGAAAGATACTTTCTCTGGCCAGAGAAACGTTGTTTAAGAGTTATTAAAAGGAAGATATTTGGTGACAAGTATCCGGCCTTTGAACTCAATTCTAAAATCAAAGAAATTTCTAAAAATTTAATTAAGCCCTAGATATTAATAATTGTTTTAATCTGTTTTAATCAATTGTTAATATCAAAATTCCCCTCTGTGCGGATCTGTGCATGTTCGATCGTGAACACGATTAAACGCATGCATAAATCCCGCACCTTTTTCCCTGGGGCTCGATATTCGTTACAGGTGTAAGTTTCCCAGTAGCATGTAGAATGACAAAAATATATTTTGGAGCATGTCTGGGATATTGGCATTACCGCTATAGAGTGAAGAGTGGTTACGAGACGTAATATTTGCTCCTCTGGATGGAACATCTAATTTTGGACTGGAGTGATGGCATTCCCATAAGTGCCATCTGTAAGAGTCAAAATTCATGCAGCATCATGTAATACTTTATTGAAACATCATAACACATAAATTGTTAGTTTAAGATAGTAATGACAATAATTCAGCATATTTAATCCATATATACACACACACACACACACACACACACACACACACAGAGAAGCAAAGTAAAATGTGCAAGCAGATAATCATTGTGCACTAGAATACATTCAGCACAAACTGCTGTTCAACTAATCATTCATTCCTTGTAAAGTATAGAAGATAGTCTCAGATGAACTCCTCCTCTTAAAGGGATAGTTCACCTAAAAATGGAAATTCTGTCATTATTTAGTTACGCTCAAGTTGTTCTAAACCTGTATGAATTTATTTCTTCTGCTGAACACAAAGGAAGATATTTGGAAGAAGGTTTATAGCCAAGCAAATCTCGGCAGCCAATGACTACCATTGTATTTTTTCCCCCACTATGGGTCAATGGTTTGTAACAACTTGAGGGTGACTAAATGATGACAGCATTTTTGGGTGAACTATCCCTTTAAAGCTGCAGTCCACAGCTGTGAATCCATATCAATATAATAATTAAATAACATTTGAAACCTAGATGTGTCAGATCAGAGGTGTAACTTTGTTTCAAAAAGTGGTTGGTACAGGTATTTGTGTGTGTGTGTGCGTGTGTGTGTGTGTGTGTGTGTGTGTGTGTGAGACGGAGGGATGCTATATCAGATAAATGTACAATATATGCAGAAAAAATAACATTATGATATTCAGAAATAAATTGAATTGATTGACATTCCGTCGAATGTAACATGATGCAGCATTATTTGTATTAGGTAGGAGACGCAAGATATTTCAAAAAGTGTCGGGGACAATATCAACCCTGACAAAAAGTGATGGGGACAATATCGACCCTGACAAACAGTGTTAGGGACAATATCAACCCTGACAAACAGTGTTGGGGACAATATCGACCCTGACAAACAGTGTTAGGGACAATATCAACCCTGACAAACAGTGTTGGGGACAATATCAACCCTGACAAACAGTGTCGGGACAATATCGACCCTGACAAAAAGTTTTAGGGACAATATCAACCCTGACAAACAGTGTCGGGGACAATATCGACCCTGACAAAAAGTGTTAGGGACAGTATTGACCCTGACAAACAGTGTTGGGGACAATATCGACCTTGACAAAAAGTGTTGGGGACAATATCGACCCTGGCAAACAGTGTTGGGGACAATATCGACCCTGACAAAAAGTGTTAGGTCCAATATCGACACTGACAAAAAGTGTTGGGGACAATATCGACCTTGACAAACAGTGATAGGGACAATATCGACCCTGACAAAAAGTGTTGGGGACAATATCGAGTGTTAGGGACAATATCAACCCTGAGAAAAAAGGGTTGGGGATGATATCGACCCTGGTAAACAGTGTTGGGGACAATGTCGACCCTGACAAACAATGTTTTTGGACAATATCGAGTGTTAGGGACAATATCGACCCTGACAAAAAGTGTTGGGGACAATATCGACCCTGACAAAAAGTGTTAGGGCCAATATCGACCCTGACAAAAAGTGTTGGGGACAATATCGAGTGTTAGGGACAATATCGACCCTGACAAACAGTGTTGGGGACAATATCGATTGTTAGGGACAATATCAACCCTGAGAAAAAAGGGTTGGGGACAATGTCGACCCTGATAAAAAGTGTTGGGGATGATATCGACCCTGGTAAACAGTGTTGGGGAGAATGTCGACCCTGATAAAAAGTGTTGGGAATGATATCGACCCTGGTAAACAGTGTTGGGGAGAATGATGACCCTTGTGTAAGGGTGGATCCTCTACAGCGGTTCTGACTGCAGGGTTGCCGAATGACTAAAGAAACGTTATCAGCAAGATGATAGAAAACTGTACATTTCTTGTCTTTACCACCCACTGCAGCTTATACCAACGACGGAAATAAGCGCAGTTACAATAGCTAAAAATGTGGGAGAGCGTGGCTATAATGTGACTATATTGTATTGCAATAGGTAACACTTCAAAGTCAATACCAAATCAAAACTAGTTAGCACATCATTTGTAGTTGAAAGAATTTAATGACAAAATCTAGTTATGGTTACACTTAAAATAGTTACAAAATAAATGTATGAGATGATGAAAACTTATACCATTAATCGTACTCCAGCATGAATGTTACCTGAGAGAGAGAGGGAGAGAGAGAGACAAAGAAGAGAAGAGAGCAAAGAAGAGAAGAGCCAAAGAGAAGGCCCCAAGAAGAGAGCGCCAGAGAAAAAGAGACAGAGCAACAGTTACAATCTTCTTTTATCTATTCCTTGACCATGTGACTTAAACCCTAACGTGAGCCATTCAAACTGACCAATCAGACCAAACTTCCCCCACGGTGTTACAGGTGTGACACACATTTGGCCTACAGGCCTTCAGCATTTCTTTGTCTTTAGGAATTCCAAATGGCCCTCCTGGAGAGAGATGGGGGTTGAAAACAGTAAAGCAAATGTCTTTGTTCATTTTACAAAATCAAATATCTTTGATTATTTTCAATTCTTTCACTTGCAAACAGTGTTGGGGACAATATCGACCCTGACAAACAGTGTTGGGGACAATATCGGGTGTTAGGGCCAATATCGACCCTGACAAACAGTGTTAGGGACAATATCGACCCTGACAAAAAGTGTTAGGGACAATATCAACCCTGACAAACAGTGTTGGGGACAATATCGACCCTGACAAACAGTGTTGGGGACAATATCGACCCTGGCAAACAGTGTTGGGGGCAATATAGAGTGTTATGGACAATATCGACCCTGACAAAAAGTGTTGGGGACAATATGACCCTGACAAAAAATGTCGGGACAATATCGACCCTGGCAAACAGTGTTGGGGACAATATCGACCCTGACAAAAAGTGTTAGGTCCAATATCGACCCTGACAAAAAAGTGTTAGGGACAATATCGACCTTGACAAACAGTGATAGGGACAATATCGACCCTGACAAAAAGTGTTGGGGATGATATCGACCCTGGTAAACAGTGTTGGGGACAATGTCGACCCTGACAAACAATGTTTTTGGACAATATCGAGTGTTAGGGACAATATCGACCCTGACAAAAAGTGTTGGGGACAATATCGACCCTGACAAAAAGTGTTGGGGATAATATCGACCCTGACAAAAAGTGTTGGGGACAATATCGACCCTGACAAAAAGTGTTGGGGACAATATCAACCCTGAGAAAAAAGGGTTGGGGACAATGTCGACCCTGATAAAAAGTGTTGGGGATGATATCGACCCTGGTAAACAGTGTTGGGGAGAATGTTGACCCTTGCAAACAGTGTTGGGGACAATGTCGACCCTGACAAACAATGTTTTTGGACAATATCGAGTGTTAGGGACAATATCGACCCTGACAAACAGTGTTGGGGACAATATCGAGTGTTAGGGACAATATCAACCCTGAGAAAAAAGGGTTGGGGACAATGTCGACCCTGATAAAAAGTGTTGGGGATGATATCGACCCTGGTAAACAGTGTTGGGGAGAATGTCGACCCTGATAAAAAGTGTTGGGAATGAAATCGACCCTGGTAAACAGTGTTGGGGACAATATCAACCCTGACAAACAGTGTTGGGGACAATATCGACCCTGACAAACAGTGTTGGGGACAATATCGACCTTGACAAACAGTGATAGGGACAATATCGACCCTGACAAAAAGTGTTGGGGATGATATCGACCCTGGTAAACAGTGTTGGGGACAATGTCGACCCTGACAAACAATGTTTTTGGACAATATCGAGTGTTAGGGACAATATCGACCCTGACAAAAAGTGTTGGGGACAATATCGACCCTGACAAAAAGTGTTGGGGATAATATCGACCCTGACAAAAAGTGTTGGGGACAATATCGACCCTGACAAAAAGTGTTAGGTCCAATATCGACCCTGACAAAAAAGTGTTGGGGACAATATCGACCTTGACAAACAGTGATAGGGACAATATCGACCCTGACAAAAAGTGTTGGGGACAATATCGAGTGTTAGGGACAATATCAACCCTGAGAAAAAGGGTTGGGGACAATGTCGACCCTGATAAAAAGTGTTGGGGATGATATCGACCCTGGTAAACAGTGTTGGGGAGAATGTTGACCCTTGCAAACAGTGTTGGGGACAATGTCGACCCTGACAAACAATGTTTTTGGACAATATCGAGTGTTAGGGACAATATCGACCCTGACAAAAAGTGTTGGGGACAATATCGACCCTGACAAAAAGTGTTAGGCCCAATATCGACCCTGACAAAAAAGTGTTGGGGACAATATCAACCCTGACAAAAAGTGTTGGGGACAATATCGAGTGTTAGGGACAATATCGACCCTGACAAACAGTGTTGGGACAATATCGAGTGTTAGGGACAATATCAACCCTGTTAAAAAGTGTTGGGAATGATATCGACCCTGGTAAACAGTGTTGGGGAGAATGATGACCCTTGCAAACAGTGTTGGGGACAATATCGACCCTGACAAACAATGTTTTTGGACAATATCGACCCTGACAAACAGTGTTGGGGACAATATCGACCCTGACAAAAAGTATTAGGGACAATATCGACCCTGACAAACAGTGTTGGGGACAATATCAACCCTGACAAACAGTGTTAGGGACAATATCAACCCTGACAAACAGTGTTGGGGACAATATCGACCCTGGCAAACAGTGTTGGGGGCAATATAGAGTGTTATGGACAACATCGACCCTGACAAAAAAGTGTTGGGGACAATATTGATCTTGACAAACAGTGATAGGGACAATATCGACCCTGACAAAAAGTGTTGGGTACAATATCGAGTGTTAGGGACAATATCAACCCTGACAAAAAGGGTTGGGGACAATATCGAGTGTTAGGGACAATAGCAACCCTGACAAAAAGTGTTGGGGACAATGTTGACCCTGACAAAAAGTGTTTTGTGGCTTGAGTTCAAAGTGAAACATGAATGTGAGTTTTTGTAAAGCGTCTCAGGCACTTTGTGTCACTGGACTCCAACATCTCTCAGAGCACAATAATAGAGAGCTGAATCTGACAGAGTTACACTGTTAATAATGAGTTCAGTGGAGGTGTGGGATGTAGTCGACTGAAACCGACGGTCTGGTATATCCTCTCTGCTCTCTGATCGAGCACCTTTATACAGTAAATACTGCGGTTCTGTGTTTGGATACTGTCTGTACCAGTAAAGTAGGACATAATTGCTGTTAGCTTCATATGAGCAGCTCAGCGTCACAGACTCTCCTTCTCTCCTGATTATATCCTTGTCTTTTTGGTTCAGTGCTGTCAGCAAATACACCTGCAAGAGAATCAATTATATTTCATAAAAGCTTAACTAAACCCGTCCTTTCTGTTGTTACAGTAACAGTGCTATGAATGAACAACATTAGCATTAACAGTAATATCAGCATTATCTATTAAATAATGTGCATTAACACTTTGAATCCTCAACATATTTTAGTGCTGATATATGAAGTGCACTTTACCTGGTGCTGTTATAAGAATCAGTAGAATACATCTCTCCATGGTGGGACATTTACTGAATAGTCCTATCAGTATATGCTTTATGATTTTAAATGCATGAATGTAATGAGTCATTTGTGCAGATATATTGTCTGTAAATGTGGGTGTGGTTTGGGTTTCTGATATGTAAACCCCCTTCTGTCTTGCCACATTAAAACTGAGATCAATAACTGTCCATTAATAGGATTTTCTCTTGATCTATTGTTCTTGATCTATTATATAGCTCAGAGTCTCTTTGTGTGTGTGATATCTTTGATTATTCTGGCGTCAGTGTTCTGTGTGTAGGGAAAATACCATTAACATTTAGAAAGGCGTTTACTCAGTTCAGTTCAATCTATCGTTATTGTTGTAGCTTCACCCCTAGTGGCAGATTACAAACATTTACATGTCTCACAAATGTGATATGGCCAGCAGCCATATCACCCTGTAGCCCAAGACTTGTTTCCCGCTGAAGCTAAGCAGGGCTGAGCCTGGTCAGTACCTGGGTGGGAGACCAACTGGGAACACCAGGTGTCTGCTGGAAGAGGTGTTAGTGAGGCCAGCGGGGGGCGCTCACCCTGGGTCCCAGTATAGTGATGGGAACACTATACTGTAACAAGCACCATCCTTCAGATGAGATGTTAAACCAAGGTCCTGACTCTCTGTGGTCATTAAAAATCCCAGGATGTCCTTCGGAAAAAGAGTAGGGTGTACCCCTGGCATCCTGGCCAAATTTGCCCATTGGCCCCTGTCCATCATGGCCTCCTAATCATCCCCATATACTGACTGGGTTCATCACTCGGTCTCCTCTCCACCAATCAGCTGCTGTGTGGTGGGCGTTCTGGTGCAATATGGCTGCGTGTATTTAAAGTGTAAACTGTTACGCCTGCACACAAGTGCCTCAAGTATTGCACTCCCAAGAGTAATTACCTCCTGTGTCGGTGTGATTAAATCAAACATAACATAAACTGCCAAAGAAATTGACCCTGATTCTCTTAAATTAACAATTTTCTTGTTTAAAAAGATATTTACATATTTGCCAATCGATTGTTAAACGTTCAATTTCATATATTTTACAAGGGTGATTGTTGCCTGCCTGTTAACATTAAAGGTAAAAATAATAAAGTAAGTGAATTGTAAAGTATTTCTCTTTGTTTGAATAACTACTCAACCCTACCTTACACATTAATACTGGAAAAAGAGCCCTTGGTGTAAAAACACAAAGTCATTTTACGGCGCGATTTTGAATGATGAACATTCACCGTAAATAAGGGCTCCCTCTCCTACAAAAGCCAATTTAACCACTGGTAATGCATGACAGATTTCAGAAATGTTTTCCCAGGTTTATATTTTATTGCCATTCATGGGGAAATATTAATTTAAAGAAGACTGTAAGGGAAAATCATGACAGATGTTTCAGAATAAAGTGTGATTGTTTTCCCATCTCTAGAAATGTTAGTCATTTTGTCTAATCATTTCATTTTAAAATTCATGAACATCACCATTGCATTTTCATCAACAGTGCATCTGTGTTTTTGAATACAAAGCTCAGAGTAAACCAATAATTAAATAATAATTCAATAGCACAATTTATATATTCTAAATATATGCCTTCACCTGTATATATTTGTATAATAGTTGCATATAACAATAGTTTCCTCAGGTTATTGTACAGTGTTGTTGTGTCTCCTCAGGTTATTGTACAGTGTTGTTGTGTTTCCTGTGACTGTGGGCTGCAGAGCACAGTAATACAGAGCAGAGTCTGATACAGATGTAGAGGAGATCTCCAGATACACACGGCTTTCCTTCATTTCAACTTTAGCACTGAATCGTGGATCTACATCAGACACCCGAGCTTCTTTTGCATTACTGTGAGTGAGTACCAGAAATTCAGGTTTTGATCTTCCATGCTGACGGTACCAGTGGAGATCATCTGAAGCTGAAGAGGAATAAATGCAGGATAATGTAACATTTGAACCCTGATCCTCAAATACATCTATTTTGTCTGGTTTGATGTCATTTCCGAAGACTGCAGCTGAAAAATAAAAAGCACACACAGCTTTTTAGTGAGATTGTTCTTTAGTAAAACTCATTGTTGACAAAAAATAAACAACCAAATGAATATACACACCTGCTGAGACACAGAAGAGAATAACTGAATGAAGATCCATTATACTGCACAAGTGTTCACTCAGAGAAGAGTCAGACTGTCTCTGTCAGACATCACTACATCATGTCAGATCTGTGAACACTGAGTCCCTCCTCTATAAGCCCGTCATTCACACCTGAGCTAGGGATGGGCGATACCACTTATTTTGTTTTCGATACGATAACGATACTTTCAAGGCCAGTATCACCGATATCGATACCGATACGATACTTATAAACTGAACTTTTAAATGATTACATTTATTAAATTATTAAAATGACAGATTAAATTAGGTAAAGATACCCACTTAACATTATATTTGAAAGGCATTTTAACATTCAATACGCCATAATTGCAACCTATGAAATCTTTTTTTTTTTTTTATACACATGGTTAAAATGTTTACTTGTAGTGGTAACCATGGAAATCTACAAACACTAGTTGAACTACGTTCACTGTAGTAAAAAAATAAACCATGATTAATTTTCATAAGGGACTGCCAGTGGCAGAACGTTGCACCCATAAAATGCAACCTTTTATTCTGATAGTGTATGATTTATATTAATATTAGTTACCGAATAGAAAATTATCAATATCAACACAATATTTCTTGTTTTATCGTGGAAATAACTCAAACATATGTTTTTCTGTCTTCTGATGAGTATTGTTCTGGGCTGTGTTTTCAAAAGCATCAATGGTTTGTTATGATAGTTTTTGGAAACGCAGCTCTGTTTGAATACAGTGTCATTAGTGAGCGAGCACTCTCTCTGTGATCGATTGGTTCTGTCTTGCAGCATTTGTGTGCATTCAGATGAGCAGGAAAATAGTCCTATACTACACAACTATTCGGAAACATAGATTATTCGTATTGTATGCATAAAATAATCTTTTGAAATAAACAAAATTACTGGTTTAATTAAAAAAATTAGTATCGATATTTTTATTTGAGTATCGATACTTTTCGATGCTCACATCAGTATCGATATATCGATACTTCATATCGATACGCCCATCCCTAACCTGAGCTACAAAACAGAAGCCAATTACTCTCATTAATGTCTGTTCTAGTGTTTTGTGTTGTAATTTAGGCTGTTATACATGTAATAAACCCTGTAAGTCCTGGAAAAACAATTTCTCCTGCAGTTTGATCAGTCCCACAGTTTCCACTGCATTTGATACATTTGGTTGTATTCAATTAATGTTCAATTTTAAATTTTCACTCATGCAGGTTATTCAATTTTACATCTCCAATATAATATCCAGGTCCTACCATAGTGTTTTTGTAGTAGTATTGTTGTTTTTAATAATAAATCCACATGGAAGACTTTAGAAAGGGTTAGTTCACCCAAAAGTGAAATCTCCGTCATTAATTCCTCACCCCATGTCGTTCCAAACCCGTGAGACCTTCGTTCATCTTCAGAACACAAATTAAGATATTTCTGATGAAACCCGAGAGCTTTCTGACCCCACATAGACAACAACACAATGGCCACTTTCAAGGCACAGAAAGGTAGTAAAGAGATTGTTAAAATAGTTCAGCTTACTTATATCCGCCTTTGGCATTTGGGACAGGGCTCCACTCCATCCCGTGTTCCCACAGGATGGACTCAATGATCCTGGTCATACATTTCACTGAGCTCCAGCCACAGGTCCATAATCAATCAACAGAAACCACTCAACCACATGACACTGAACCAAAACACACGCTAAACACACCCAGAACAAACACAAGAACAGAACACTCGTTACTGTTATTCTATCTTTCATGTCAAAACACAGTCTTTAACAATGTATCATTACCAAATGTGTTGATTGTCAGTGGACATAAATTTGATGCATGGAATCAAAAATGAGAATTAATCTGTATGTAAGATAAAATTCATAGATTGCAGGATTATACTATTGGAAAACTCACAAAATGAAAAGACAAAGTCCCTTCTGTCTCACTTTAAGTCACACAGCGCCACCTCCTGGCAAAACAGTTTTCTGTACAATTTCAGTCCAATGGGAGATGTGAACCTTTGACTATATGAATTTATATGTTATGACCTGTTTCAGCAAAAGGACAGACTATTGCAGTGATGATGCATTGGCATTTGGGACAGGATGAAGTAAGATTGATCTTTCTTTAATGATGGCATGGGAGGTTTTGTATGATGCCGTTGGGTTTCCTGTCACTGTGGGCACAGGGCACAGTAATACAGAGCAGAATCTGCCTGTACAGCAGAGGAGATCTTCAGATACACACGTTTAGTATCTTCATGAACTTCAGCAGAAAATCTGTCTGGTCTATGTTCACTCATAGCTCCACGTGGGAAGATGTAAAGGAGGAACTCCGGTTTGGATCTGGGATATTGTCTGTACCATTGTAAATTATTCACAGTACCCGTATAGTCTTTGTAACTGCAGGACAGAGTAACAGCGTCACCAATGAGTCTGTTTTCATTCACTGACAAGGGTTTTATTGACTCTGCCTCTGTGTGGCCTATAAATGGAGAATAAAAGCCTGGTTAGATAAATCAACAGTAACTAAACCATAGGAAGCAGTGGTAAATGTAATATTTATCTTACCAATAAACGCCCAAAAAGAGAGTGAAAATAATCACGATAGCAGAAATCTGAAGGATAATCTGAAAGCCTTGAGTGTCATTCAGACTGAATACTGGTGTAGTGGGGCTTGAGTCGGAGAGACACACTTTGAATTATAGCTGACTACGCCACCCTTGTAACAGGGAATATTTCTTGGACACAGGTACGTGGTTTCGAAAGAGGACCCGACACGTGGATGTAAGAAAATACAAAAATTTTATTAATAATAGAAAAGTCTTAAAACCAATTTAGGAATGACTTGGCCACCAGCCTGATACCAGAAAGCAATCTGAAGAACCGAGGCTTACTGATGACAGGTAGCTATAGCGAGCACAGAGTCTCTACAAAAGGGAGAAATCGTACCACCAGGTGCAAGGTCTCACTACACTGCACACAAAAATAATCCCATGCAGGAACACAAAAGCCCACCACCGCACATGAGAGTCCACTAAAGGCCTGCCCCAAGCCTCCTCGGTTCCTACAACAGAAGAAGGGAAATTAACCATTTAACTCAAAGTAACTACAAAATGATATTTTCAACAATACTTAAATGAAAATCAAAAATACATTTTCACACAATAAACCAAAAACACAAAGACAAAGACGAACAATAGCAAATACAGACAGAAAAATGAAACAAGAGACAACTGAACACCATCAAGAAAATAAACAATATAACAAATAAATACAGGCAAAAGAAATGGAACGAATGAATCTGAATAAAGCAAAACAACCAGAGATAACAAATGAAACAATAAACCTAAACAAAACGAAAGCAACCCTTAACGAATGATTACCAACAAAAAGTAATGAACAAACAAACAAGTTCAAGACAGAGATAAGAACAATAAATTAGACAAACCAAATAAAATCAACACAAAGTGAAGCTAAACAAACCAAAAAAACAAACAAAATAAGTTACTGAAGGAACAAGATCTCCGGGAGAACCAGCACGCGGCGATTGCCTGCTGGATCGAGTAATATTCTGAAATGTCAGTACGGAGAAAACAGCAGTGTCAACATATTGCCCTGCAGGCTCTGTAGATTCTTCCTCTATTAAGCGTTGAGTTGTGTCTAACAAACAATGAGCCTGAGCCCGATCATTCCTCCTTTATGTTGTTGATACCACGCGCCAAGTCACACCGTTGTCGGCCAATACAGCCCGGGAATATGAACACGCGCTGATAGGAGAAGGCAGCCGCCAACCAAACACTATGATGTTGGTCAAGAAGCTCCACGAAGCGGAAGGGACACCGGAAAGGGGCAGTCCACCAGCAGTGACGCACGAGCGATACCTTGGTTGCCCTCTTTATGTTTGCACTAGAGTCACGTGATTGGATGTTGCGCAGATGAAGCCCAACCCTTAATTACCTGGGAGTCCCACTACATTGGCACCCTCCTGAAGATGAAAATGCTTCTACACCGTGATATAAAGCTCCACCTCTGGCAATATGATTTACTTCTGTAATGGAGTCTATGCTAAAACCAGTTCATGTGACCTGTGGTTTACAGTCTGCAGCTTGTATTAAAGAAAAGGCCAAAGACTGTAATACTTTCTTAAACTTTAGCTGAAAACATTAAACGCTGGAGACATTCTCTCTCACGTGTTTTTGAAACACACGCAAGATAATGGCACTTACCCCCGACCACAGACGAGGCTTAAGCTAGTCCCAGACTAAAATGCATGTTTGAGCTGTTTTAACTGAAAGCAACTTTCACTGATATATCTCAAAATATGTCAGTGTCATAGTTTTGTCTCAAGATGCACACCAGTAATGTTGTAAGACACGTTTGTACTTAAATGTCCTAATATAACCAAGGCCTACTCCTGGCTTAATCTAAGTGCTCATTGTTTCTTTTCTCACCATTTTAAATGAACATTTAAAACAAATATTCCATGTAGCACCACAATTTATACAATTTATAAATAGTTTCCTCAGGTTATTGTGTGGTGTTTACAAACATCAACAGCTTTATTTTTGGTTAATTTGGCCACTGTATCAAATAAATACCTAGGGTTGTGTTTGTTTTCTTCTAAGAGAGTCGAGAAATAAGCAGATCTAGCAGTTTTTATGGCCTTTCTGTATGCGATCATGCTCCCTTTCCATGAATTACGAAAAACCTCTAATTTTGTTTTCTTCCAGCTGCGCTCCATTTTTCTGGCTGCTGTTTTAAGGCCCGGTGTGCTCGTTGGACTATTTTCTTTAATCTTCTTTAAGCGCCGAGGAGCAACTGTGTCTAAAGTGCTGGAAAAAAGAGGGGACGGCTTTGCAGCCTTAGCTAAATTAAGTATACATGATACTAGGTAATGATCTGAGATGTTGTCGCTCTGCTGCAGAATTTCAATGGTATCAACATTTATACCATGTGACAGTATTAGAGTAAGATTATGGCAATGAGTGGGTCCTGACACGTGCTGCCTTACTCCAATAGAAAAAGTAAAAGAGTAAAGTCATTAACATGAATTATGTGCAAAGTAAACTTCAACATTTAATAATCTAAATGAAAGTAAACTTTTCTGTGAGTGTACAGAAACATAAAAAGTATGCTTACCATCGAATGTGATATTTACATTTACATTTCATTTAGTCATTTAGCAGACGCTTTTATCCAAAACGACTTACAAATGAGAGCAATAGAAGCAACTAAAAACAGTCAACTGCAACAATATGCAAGTGCTACAACAAGTCTCAGTTAATCTAGCACAGAACACATAGCACAGACAAATTATTATTTTTTTTATTTTATTTTTAAATAGACGAACAGAAAACGAATAGAGTGATAAGTGCTATCTTTATCAGTCAGGTGCTGCTGGAAAAGATATTAAGATATTTTTGAAAATGGCTACCGACTCGGCTGCTCGAATTGAGACAGGCAGGTCATTCCACCAGGTGGGAGCAGTCCAGGAAAAGGTCCTTGTGAAGGATTTCATGCCTCTTTGGGATGGTGCCACAAGGCGCTGCGTTCACTTGCAGAACGCAAGCTTCTGGAGGGTGTGTAAGTCTGAACAAGCTTAGTTTAGGTATGTTGGTGCAGAGCCAGTGGTTGCCTTGTAGGCGAGCACCAGTGCCTTGAATTTGATTCGAGTGGCTATTGGCAGCCAGTGCAGACTGATGAAGAGGGACGTGACGTGCGCTCTCTTCGGCTCATTAAAGACCACTCTCGCCGCTGCATTCTGGATCAGTTGCAAGGGTTTGATAGTGCATGCTGGAAGGCCCGCTAGAAGAGCATTACAGTAGTCCAGTCTAGAGAGAACAAGAGCTTGTACCAGGAGTTGTGTGGCCTGCTCTGATAGGAAGGGTCTAATCTTCCTAATGTTGTATAAAGCAAATCGGCAGGACCGGGCTGTTGCAGTGATGTGGTCAGTGAATTTTAGCTGATCATAAATCACAACTCCAAGGTTCCTGGCTGTCCTGGACGGAGTTATGGATGATGAACCGAGCTGAATGGAGAGAGTATGGTGAAGTGCTGGGTTGGCTGAGACCACAAGGAGTTCTGTCTTTGCCAGATTGAGTTGAAGGTGTTGTTCCTTCATCCAGGCAGAAATATCTGTCAGGCAGGCAGCGATATGAACACCAACTGTGGGATCATCTGGTTGAAATGAGAAGTAGAGTTGAGTGTCATCAGCATAGCAGTGATAGGAAAAGCCATGTTTCTGGATGACAGATCCCAGTGATGACATGTAGATGGAGAAGAGAAGTGGTCCAAGCACTGAGCCCTGAACTCTAGTAGCTAGATGATGTGACTTAGACACTTCACCTCTCCATGACACCCTGAAGGACCTACCTGAGAGATAAGACTTGATCCACTGGAGAGCAGTTCCTGAGGTGCCCATCTTCACGAGAGTTGACAGGAGGAGCTGGTGGTTAACTGTGTCAAAAGCTGCAGACAAATCCAGTAGGATGAGTACTGTGGATTTGGAAGCTGCCCTTGCCTGTCTCAGTGCTTCAGTAACCGAGAGCAGGGCAGTCTCAGTCGAGTGGCCGCTTTTGAAGCCGGATTGGTTGTTGTCCAGGAGGTTGTTCTGTTCAAGAAACATAGAGAGTTGGTTGAACACAACTCGCTCAAGTGTTTTTGCAATAAAAGCAAGAAGGGATACCGGTCTGTAGTTTTCTATAAGTGCTGGATTCAGAGAGGGTTTCTTAAGCAGTGGGGTTACCCGAGCCTACTTAAATGCTGTGGGAAAGATCCCAGTGTGAAGAGAGGTATTGACAATGTGAGTGAGTGCAGGAGTATTTGAAGAAGAAATGGCCTGAAGCAGGTGAGTGGGGATAGGATCAAGCGGACAGGTAGTGGGGTGGTTGGAAAGGATGAGTTGGGAGACTACTTCTGCTTCAGAGAGCATAGAGAAGGAGGGGAGCATGTGTGTGTTGGTTGTTGAGATGTGTGTATTGGTTGTTGAGATGTGTGTGTGTGTCAGTTTGTGGTGTGGAGAATTGGCTGCTGATGGATGAGGTTTTGTTTGTGAAGAATGATGCAAAGTCATCAGCTGTAAAAGTTGATGATGGAGTGGGGGGAGGAAGACAAAGAAGAGAGGAGAATGTTTTGAAAAGTGTGCGAGAGTCAGAGCAGTTGTTGATTTTGTTGTGATAGTATGTAATTTTGGCAGTGGAGACATTTGCAGAGAAAGAAGCGAGAAGAGACTGATATAAGACAAGGTCAGTAGAGTTCTTCGATTTGCGCCAGTTCCTCTCTGCTGCCCTGAGTCCAGAGCGATGTTCACGGAGAACATCAGACAGCCGGAGGGCAGAGGGGGAGGTGCGGGCTGGTCTGGATGAAAGGGGGAAAAAGTTGTCTAAGCAAGATGTTAGAGTGGAGCAAAGAGTGTCAGCAGCACTGTTAGTGTCCAGTGCTGAGAACTGAGACAGTGGAGGAAGTGAGGATGAAACCATAGTGGATAGGCGAGAGGGGGAGAGCGAACGTAGATTACACCGAAAGGTGATCTGAGGATTAGTGTGTGTTGTGTCAGGAGTCAGTATGAGGTTAAGAGTGATGAGTAAGTGGTCGGAGGTGTGCAATGGAGTAACTAAAGTGTTGTCTGGGGAGCAGTAGCGTGTGTAGATAAGGTCCAAATGATTACCTGATTTGTGAGTAGCTGTAGTAGACACTCGCTTAAGGTCAAATGAGGTGAGTAGAGAGGTGAAATCTGCAGCCCGGTGTTTCTCAAGGTGGATGTTGAAGTCACCAAGTAGTACCAGGGGAGTGCCATCTTCAGGAAAGTTGGAGAGTAACATATCTAACTCCTCCAGGAAGTTACCCAGTTGACCTGGCGGGCGATAAACAACTACAACATGGATTTTAGCAGGGTGAGTGATAGTGATTGAGTGTGATTCAAATGAACTGTTGCCAGATAGAGATGGTATGGACTCAAATTTCCAATCATTTGAGATGAGCAAACCAGTACCTCCACCCCTCCCAATCGGGCAAGGGCTGTGAGAAAAAGTGCAATTATTTGAGAGGGCCGCAGTGGCCGTGTCCTCTGGTTTGATCCAGGTCTCAGTTAGGGCCATGAGACTGAGATTTGAATGAGCGGAGATAGATGAAATAAAGTCTGCTTTGTTTACAGCAGACTGGCAATTCCAGAGGCCAAGTGGCAGAGGAAATCGGTACCATAAGCAGATTATTAGGATTACGGTGTCTTAAATCACAGAGCGTGATTTATGGGTGGTAGTAGAGGTTTGAAAGCACATGGTGAATACAGGTCAGAGAAATAAAGATGAAAACAAGCAAAACACAGAAGGGGTTAAAGTGAAAGGAAAGCTATGCTTAAGTGCCTTGTCGGTGTCCTTGCTCGAGTGGAGTCACACAGAGTAGAGTCGCTGGTCTTTACACTCTTCGGTTTTCACACGATGAGGGCTTCACACCAGGGCTGCCGCGGAATACCACTCTATTTATACACACTTGTTATTGAATACAGCAGGCCATGCCTCGTCGAAACGGTTCCCTCGCTCGAGCCCACGTGAACAAACGCTACTTCACCACACAGCACACTACACTACACAGACAAACAAACATTCTAAATAACAGCTGATCTAGAAAACAATTAGTACTCACACAGTCGTTGCCTTTCCTGTTGATCGAATGCTTCTCTCTGTACTCTGTTGTGATATGACACAACAGGGAAATCAAAGCCCATCTAAGCATAGTTGTTCTCTGAGGTAAAAGAACTGAAATTCACTCAACAGAGCTCCTAAAACTCTCTCTGTGTCTCACTGAGCTCTGCTTTAATGGGGACGGCCCCTTCCTGTCCCAACATGACTGTGCTCCAGTGCACAAAGCGTCGGTCCATAAAGACATGGATGAGCGAGTTTGGTGTGGAGGAACTTGACTGGCCTGCACAGAGTCCTGACCTCAACCCGATATGTAAAGGCAGGCGTCCCAAAACATTTGGCAATATAGTGTATATAGCTTTCCTGTAGCTCAAACAATAAGAGCGTGGCACTAGCAACGCCAAGGTCATGGGTTCGATTCCCAGGGAAAGCAACTGACAAAATGTAAAAATGTGTACCTTGAATGCAATGTAAGTCGCTTTGGATGCATTTGCCTCTGCCAAATGCATAAATGTAAATGTCTTCTTCAACAACTCAATCCTGAAAGACCCATGTGCTTTTGTCAAAACTGAACTGGACATGGAATTTTATCCCAAGCTTTATTTCAAGAAACAGAATATATTCCTGTCTGCTGGATGGTGAGTGATTGTCTTGGTATTTTGCAGTCCATTTTTGTATGGATTATAACTACATTCTTAGCCAGCTCTAAATGACTTTTTTCTTCGAGGGATGTCCTTGCTAAATAAACATAAAAAAGAAAAAAAGAAATACAATCTGAAATGGTCAATCTCAAATGGCTATAATGTACACTAACCTAAAGGATTATTAGGAACACCATACTAATACTGTGTTTGACCCCCTTTCACCTTCAGAACTGCCTTAATTCTACGTGGCATTGATTCAACAAGGTGCTGAAACCATTCTTTAGAAATGTTGGCCCATATTGATAGGATAGCATCTTGCAGTTGATGGAGATTTGTGGGATGCACATCCAGGGCCATTTTAGTTACAGTGAACTCATTGTCATGTTCAAGAAAACAATTTGAAATAATTCGAGCTTTGTGACATGGTGCATTATCCTGCTGGAAGTAGCCATCAGAGAATGGGTACATGGTGGTCATAAAGGGATGGACATGGTCAGAAACAATGCTCAGGTAGGCCGTGGCATTTAAACGATGCCCAATTGGCACTAAGGGGCCTAAAGTGTGCCAAGAAAACATCCCCCACACCATTACACCACCACCACCAGCCTGCACAGTGGTAACAAGGCATGATGGATCCATGTTCTCATTCTGTTTACGCCAAATTCTGACTCTACCATCTGAATGTCTCAGCAGAAATCGAGACTCATCAGACCAGGCAACATTTTTCCAGTCTTCAACTGTCCAATTTTGGTGAGCTTGTGCAAATTGTAGCCTCTTTTTCCTATTTGTAGTGGAGATGAGTGGTACCCGTGGGGTCTTCTGCTGTTGTAGCCCATCCGCCTCAAGGTTGTGCGTGTTGTGGCTTCACAAATGCTTTTGCTGCATACCTCGGTTGTAACGAGTGGTTATTTCAGTCAAAGTTGCTCTTCTATCAGCTTGAATCAGTCGGCCCATTCTCCTCTGACCTCTAGCATCAACAAGGCATTTTCGCCCCACAGGACTGCCGTGATACTGGATGTTTTTCCTTTTCACACCATTCTTTGTAAACCCTAGAAATGGTTGTGCGTGAAAATCCCAGTAACTGAGCAGACTGTGAAATACTCAGACTGGCCCGTCTGGCATCAACAATCATGCCATGCTCAAAATTGCTTAAATCACCTTTCTTTCCCATTCTGACATTCAGTTTGGAGATTGTCTTGACCAGGACCACACCCCTAAAGGCATTGAAGCAACTGCCATGTGATTGGTTGATTAGATAATTGCATTAATCAGAAATTGAACAGCTGTTCCTAATAATCCTTTAGGTGAGTGTACATTTAAATGCCATATTTGCAGCATAATTTAATATCAGAGAGACGAGAGAGAGAGAAAATAACTCTAAGAAATATGACTATGCAAGAGAAAAATGATGAGAAGGTTTTTGTAGGGTGCAGTTGTGTTTCCTGTGACTGTGGGCACCAGAGCACAGTAGTACATGGCAGAGTCTGACACAGATGCAGAGGAGATCTCCAGATGCACACGGTTTTCTTTTTCTTTTCTGATCTCAGTAGTGAATCTCTGATCTACATTAGATGTCTTAACATCTTTTGCACTGTCTGAAATGAGCACCAGGAATTCAGGAGCTGATCCGGGATACTGACGGTACCAGTAAAGAGTATATGCAGAAGAATAACTGCAGGATAATTTAACACTTGAACCCTCGGCAGCAAACTCCTGTGTTTTGTCTGGTGTAATAGTATCTCCATTACTCGCACCTGCAAAGAAAAGTGAAATAGTCTCAAAGGGAGAGAAATATGACTATGCTGATGAAATGTAAGCATTTTAGAAGTTTGTTCACATATAGTGTACTTTTTATATATTAAGGCCACATATAAGACCATATATATAATTATTAAAAATGACTTAACCCTAACGGCATTGAAATGATGGTACTTACATGCTAAAGCAGAGAACAGAATAACTGAATGGAGTATCATTGTATGTGTGCTCACAGTCTCAGCTTGAATGATCTTATGCCAGTCTCTGTCAGGCTCAGCAAAATACCCTCAGATACGTTAAGCTCCTCCTTCCTCACCACCTGGGAAAATAAATCAGTTTATCACCATCACCTTTTGACCATGGTTGCTTCATAAGATGTTACAAAGACAGAGCAGCATCTTTTATCTGAAGATTTAAACACAAGATTTGCATTTAATTTCATAGTGAAACACAATCACAGAGAAACAAACAAAGTAGGAGAGCTTAAAACGTTCCTCGCATTCACTTGTGCTTTTAAACTCTGGCGAGAGACTTGATATATTATGTGTGTGTGTCTGTGTGTGTGTGTGTTATAGTACAGTATGTATCTGTATAAGTATATTTACTGTATAATGCAAGTGGACTACTGTAATATGATGCATTATAATAAGTATATTACAGTGCAATGCACATTGTTGGATTACGACACATTTTTCTCCCAACATTTGTCTGCACCCTTCGGCCCGCCTCGGCCATTGTAAGGCCATGATTGAGAACATCATCCACAATAGTGGCCCTTATTTCATCGGATGAATGTCCTTGGTCTCTTCTACCTCTTCATCTGTTTTGCCTCCCTACACTTCCACTTCTCTTCTTCTTTCTGGCTGTTGACCCTGTTAGTTTCCTTGTTATTCTTCCATTGTCAGACTTATAACACGGTGTTGTGCGCTGTCTATATGCTTGTCAACCGAAGGGTCTGGAGATGCACCTCTGAGCTATTTTAGAGAACTGGTTGATCATTCATTTATCTGATGCTTTACATTCCCTTTATTATTGAAATTCAAGATTATCCTGTGCAATTCATCAGTTCAGGACACATTTACATTTAGAAGTCTATAGATATGGATAGAAAATATTCTTGATAGATTATGACAACTAGTTCAGCCATTTTGCATGTAATGACAATGAACTAATGATGTTTTTGTAAGACTATTCGACAGAGAATCAGTATAATATATTTTGATCAACATGACAAAAACAATTGATCATGTAGGAAACAGCAGACAAGTGTACAAAACCAGTGGCATGAACGCAACACTGCAGCCCTGTGGCAGAAATGTGCCTGCATAATATGATTATCATTTAACTCTTTTATAGCATATTTGTTAGTCAGAATTTATTAAATTACTTTAAAAAGTGTGCATGAAAAGTGAAGGACAGTTCTGTATGTTGTATGTGTGTAATATCATTGTTAACTTAAGACTGTTTGACTCAGTGTCTCGGCTTTATTCGTGCTCTCTCACTGGATAAAGTGTTATTGTGTAGAGCTGTTGTGTCTCCTCAGGTTATCGTGCGGTGTTGTTGTGTCTCCTCAGGTTATCGTGCGGTGTTGTTGTGTCTCCTCGGGTTATTGTGCGGTGTTGTCGTGTCTCCTCGGGTTATTGTGCTGGACCGCAGAACACGACCTGAAATACCATCTGGCCCAGCAGCTTTCCTGACGTCCACACGCTTGAGTGCCCTCTGAACTTCATCCTCCGAGACAGAGATCACGTGGTTGTTGCTGCTCTGAGTAATTGTGTGACGCGCCACTTGGCGGAGTTGCGTTGCCGCGGTTACAGTCAAAGCGAGCGTAGAAAGAGTTTAACTCGTTCACAAGCAACGGATCAGCTCTGACCTCTGCAGAGGATTTAGATCCAAAAGAACAGATGGACCTCAGACCCTGCCACATGCGCCGCGAGTCGTTGAATTGGAAATGAGACTCCACTCGATCCCTATAACGGAGCTTTGCGGCTTTAACTGCGCGTCGGAGAGCATAGCAGGACAATCTGTATTCAGTCATGTTCCCCGATAGGAGACCGGCGTTGTATGCGGCAGTGCGTGTGTTCACTGCAGCGCGGATTGAATTGTCCACCCACGGTTTATGATTTGAGAAGGACGTTATTGTTATTGTTTGCGTGGCTTGCTCTGTAAGCGTGTTGATGAAGCAAAGCGCCACATCTGTGAACTCGCTGACGTCAGCTGAACTCGCTCGGAACATGTCCCAGTCCACATCATCCAGAGCTGCCTATAGCGCGGTCTCTGAATGGGGTGACCAGCGCTTAACTTCCCGCCTCACCGGGGGTTCCTGAACAAGCCTTTGTATTCAGGTGTGAGGAAAATGGCGGCATGATCCGTTTTGCCGAAAGCTGGAAGTGGCCGCACTTTATAGACGTTCTTAAACGGAGTGTAGCAATGATCCAGCGTGTTTGCTCCTTGTGTAGGACAGGAGACGTGCTGGTGAAAGTTTGGCAAGACTTTCTTTAGGTTTGCTTTGTTAAAATCGCCCGCGACGATGAACGCCTCAGGCCAATAAAGAAGCTTTGAGTGACCATCCTGATTCTCTGCTGATTTATACCATCGACATTAACACAGTCACATATGCCTTTGAGTTCAGGTGTTCAATCACTTCCTGGCCACAGGTGTATAAATCGAGCACTAGACATGCAGACGCTTCTACACACATTTGTGAAAGAATGGGCCTTCAGATGAGTTCAAGAACAGTGCGTAGAGAGCTTCATGGAATGGGTTTCCATGGCCGAGCAGCTAATCCAAGCCTTACATCACCAAGTGCAATGCAAAGCGTGGGATGCAGTGGTGTAAAGCACGCCGCCACTGGACTCTAGAGCAGTAGAGACGTGTTCTCTGGAGTGACCAATAACGCTTCTCTGTCTGACAATCACATGGACGAGTCTGGGTTTGGTGGTTACCAGGAGAACGGGACTTGCCTGACTGCATTGTGCCAAGTGTAAAGTTTGGTGGAGGGGGGGTTATGGGGTGGGGTTGTTTTTCAGGGGTTGGGCTTGGTTCCTTAGTTCCAGTGAAAGGAGCTCTTAATGCTTCAGCATACCAAGACATTTTGGACAATTTCATGCTCCCAACTTTGTAGGACCATTTTGGGGACGGCCCCTTCCTGTCCCAACATGACTGTGCTCCAGTGCACAAAGCATTGGTCCATAAAGACATGGATGAGCGAGTTTGGTGTGGAGGAACTTGACTGGCCTGCACAGAGTCCTGACCTCATCCCGATAGAACACCTTTGGGATGAATTAGAGCAGAGACTGTGAGCCAGGCCTTCTTGTCCAACATCAGTGCCTGACCTCACAAATGTGCTTCTAGAAGAACGGTCAAATTTCCCATAAATACACTCCTAAACCTTGTGGAAAGCCTTCCCAGAAGAGCTGAAGCTGTTAAATCAAATCAAATCACCTTTATTTATATAGCGCTTTTAACAAGTCCAATTGTTTCAAAGCAGCTTCACATTGTTAAAAGTAAAATAATGCAACAGAATTTGTACAGCCGTTCTGGTGAAACGGTGATGTTATCCAGCTAATTTCAAGTATCATATAGCGTCAATGCGGGCAGATCGGTAATATAGAAGAAATTTAGGTGTCCCCAACTGAGCAAGCCAAAAGCCAGAGGCAACGGTGGCAAGGAACCAAAACTCCTTCAGGGTCAGAATGGAGAAAAAAACCTTGGGAGAAACCAGGCTCAGTCGGGGTGCCAGTTCTCCTCTGGCCGACGAACAAACAGTGTATGATTATAATTCTGGCAACATAGCAGGTCTTAATTCATATTAGGCAAATTGATATTTGTTAGATTATTCGAGAGATTGAGTCGTCACGCCGAAGACGGGTTTAATGAGGATGTCGTGTCGATGCAGCATTTACGGGGAGTTTATTTGACATGTTCTCTGCAGATACTTCAGGGATGCGTTGGTCATGTCCAGGCGCTGGTCCACCATCTGATCTGGATACTGCCTGGATCTGGCTGACTGCAGTAAACCTCGGTATAAACAGAGAGACTAACATTAGCGTAGATGCCATTCTTCTTATGATGTAACGAGTACATCAGGTGTTAAGGGAAGTGTTCCCGGTTCCGGCTGACCTAGTTAATGCAGCCTGACAATCATTTACTGATTTGAGTAATAGAAATTGATAATGTTTTATGTGTAAGCCATAGTAAAGAGATGCGTTTTTAGTCTAGATTTAAACTGGCAGAGTGTGTCTGCTTCCCGAACAATGCTAGGAAGACTGTTCCAAAGTTTAGGCGCTAAATAGGAAAAGGATCGACCGCCTGCAGTTGATTTTGATATTCTAGGTATTATCAACTGGCCAGAGTTTTGAGACCGCAATAGACGTGATGGAGTATAATGCGTTAAGAGTTCGCTCAAGTACTGGGAGCTAAACCATTTAGTGCTTTGTAAGTAATAAGCAAGATTTTAAAATTTATTCGATGTTTAATAGGGAGCCAATGAAGTGTTGACAGAACCGGGCTAATATGGTCATACTTCCTTGTTCTAGTAAGAGCTCGAGCTGCTGCGTTTTGGACCAGCTGGAGTTTGTTTATTAAGCGAGCAGGGCAACCACCCAGTAAAGCATTACAGTAATCTAGCCTTGAGCTCATGAACGCATGAATTAACTGTTCAGCATTTTGCATCGAAAGGATGTGCCGTAATTTAGATATATTTTTAAGATGGTAGAATGCAGTTTTACAGATGTTAGAAACGTGGCTTTCAAATGAAAGATTGGTATCAAAGAGCACACCCAGGTTCCTAACTGATGACGAGGACTTGACAGAGCAGCCATCGAGTGTTAGACAGTATTCTAGGTTACTACTTGCAGAGTTTTTTTGTCCAATAATTAAAAATTCAGTTTTTTCTGAATTAAGTTGCAGGAAATTACTAGACATCCAATGTTTTATATCAGCTATGCATTCTGTTACTCTTGTGAATTGGTAAGTTTCATCAGGGCGTGAAGAAATATAGAGCTGAGTATCATCAGCATAACAGTGAAAACTAATGCCATGCTTCCTAATGATATCTCCCAGTGGTAGCATGTACAGGGTGAAGAGCAACGGTCCTAGCACCGAGCCCTGCGGTACTCCATACTGAACTTGTGATCGGTGTGACATCTCTTCATTTACTGCTACAAACTGATAACGGTCAGATAAGTATGATTTAAGCCATGCCAATGCAGTTCCACTAATGCCAACATAATTTTCGAGTCTATTCAAAAGAATGTTGTGGTCGATAGTATCGAATGCAGCGCTAAGATCGAGTAACACTAATAGAGAAATACAACCACGATCGGATGATAAGAGTAAATCATTTGTAACTCTGATGAGAGCAGTCTCAGTACTATGATACGGTCTAAATCCTGACTGGAAATCCTCACAGATACCATTTCTTTCTAAAAGGAACATAATTGTGAAGACACTGCCTTTTCCAGTATTTTTGACAGGAAGGGTAGATTTGAGATCGGCCTATAATTGACTAATTCTGTAGGATCAAGTTGAGGTTTTTTAATAAGTGGTTTGATAATAGCCAACTTAAACGTTTTCGGTACATATCCTAATAACAAAGATGAGTTAATGATATTAAGAAGAGGATCTATGACCTCTGGTAGCATCTCTTTTAATAGCCTAGTCGGTATAGGGTCGAGCATACATGTTGTTGATTTAGATGATTTAACGAGTTTAGCCAATTCTTCCTCTCCTATAGCAGTGAATGAATGTAATTTTTTCTCAGTGACACAACAATGCTCTGTCTCATGTGACACTATAGTAGACGGCTGCATGGTTATAATTTTCTTCCTAATATTATCGATCTTACACGTAAAGAAGTTCATAAAGTCATTACTGCTGTGCTGTTTACAACCATCAGAAGTATAAGCTTTATTTTTGGTTAACTTAGCCACTGTATCAAATAAATACCTACGGTTGTGTTTGTTTTCTTCTAAGAGAGTCGAGAAATAAGCAGATCTAGCAGTTTTTACGGCCTTTCTGTATGCGATCATGCTTTCTTTCCATGAATTACGAAAAACCTCTAATTTTGTTTTCTTCCAGCTGCGCTCCATTTTTCTGGCTACTGTTTTAAGGGCCCGGGTGTGCTCATTGTACCACGGCGTTGGACTATTTTCTTTAATCTTCTTTAAGCGCCGGGAGCAACTGTGTCTAAAGTGCTGGAAAAAGAGAGTCAATAGTTTCTGTTGCAAAATCGAGTTCCTCTAGGCTATCTGGGATGCTGAGGAGATGAAACTGATGAGGAAGATTATTTAAAAGCAATTTTTAGTGGCGGCAGTGATAGTTCTGCCATATTTGAAGCGAGGGACGGCTTTGCAGCCTTAGCTAAATTAAGTATACATGATACTAGGTAATGATCTGAGATGTCGTCGCTCTGCTGCAGAATTTCAACGGTATCAACATTTATTCCATGTGACAATATTAGGTCTAACGTATGATTAAGGCGATGAGTGGGTCCTGACACATGTTGCCTTACTCCAATAGAGTTTAGAATGTCTCTAAATGCTAATCCCAATGCGTCTTTTTCATTATCTACATGGATATTAAAATCACCAACAATTAGTACTTTATCTGCAGCCAGTACTAACTCGGATAGAAAGTCAGCAAATTCTTTGATAAAGTCTGTATTGTGCCCTGGTGGCCTGTATACAGTAACCAACACAAATGTCAAACGGGATTTATCAATTACACTACATAATGCTACATAAAGCACCAAAACTTCAAAAGAATTATATTTGAAACTAGACTTCTGAGTAATACTGAAGATATTATTATAAATTACAGCAACCCTCCCCCTTTACCTTTCAGACGCTGCTCGTGTTTATAACAATAATCTTGGGGGTTGCTGTAGAGCTGCAAAGGGTGGACCAACTCCATATTAAACCCTAAGGATTAAGGCAAACATTAAGAATGGGATGGCATTAAAGTTCATGTGCATTTAAAGGCAGACATCCCAAAACTTTTGGCAATATAGTGTATGATCTGTATTTGGATTTTTAGGCTGGGATACTCTAAGATGTACACAGTCTGCTCACTATTCTTATGGACACTGGGCTGCATTTTAGTACTTTTGGACAGTACTTTACCCAACTCATTCACTCGACTGCTGCTGTCTGTATCTGATATGACCTAGGATTAGGGTATACAGATAAATGAATGTTCAGTTATATTAGAAACTTCTTGTGCATGTTATTAAATCATAGTATCAGTGACTTAATATACTGAAGTTAACAAATGCTTTGCATCCTAAAAACAGCGTAATCAGCCTTGTCAATGTTTAATTGAATAAATCCATTTTTGTTAAATACTACCTTTCTAAGGTCATGACTGTGGTTTGTGTAGGGAGTCAGTAGGTTTCCTGTGACTGTGGGCATGCACAGCACAGAAGTACAGAGCCGAATCTGACACTGCCGCAGGGAAGATCTCTAGCTCCATGCGTCTGATGTCTTTTCTGTTGGCCATTGTTATCCCAGGAACCTGAGGAGTAGCATGTGTTATGATCCCAGACGATTCCATTATGAGGAACTGAGCTGCAGAACCAGGGAATTGACGGTACCAATATAAATCGTAAACCGTGCCAGTGTAGTCGCAAAATAGCATCACTTTCTCATCTGCTTTAGCAATTACTGTATCATTGTGGGAGAATATGATGTCTTCAGCAGTAACAACACCTGAAAACAATTAGAAGAGCAATGAGCAAGTTTTACAAGAAGAATTCTGCATTGCATTCAGGAAAACCTCTAATTATATGAAAACTTACCTCTGAATGTTATTAGGAGAGATTCTATTAAGAAGAATACAGCAAATGTCAACATGATGCTTCACCAGTCAGGAGAAAAGCACAGGTTTGCTGAAACAAGCAGTTCCTTATGTCATCTTTGTAGAGCTGTTTACTCCTCCTCCACTTGAGCATTTAAGTCCCATGAGAAGTGTTACTTTTACGAGGACCATTGGGTTTTACAATCATAGGAGGTATCAAGACATTGAAGTGTGAGTTTCAAGGATCTCTGTATATCAGTTATCTCTTTATATGGTTTATTCTTACTGCCTTTAAAAGTAGAAAATTGATTGCAGATCAGTGAGATGGGATTTTTGTCAAAGAGGAGCTCAAGACTTCTTCAAAATGATGTGTAGAGTAACTGTTTGTCTCCCTCTTCTGCATTGCAAGAGTCATTACAAGGTTGCAAATATCATAACCCTTCAGAAAGTGTAACTCAAGACCATGAGGGTTTGTGTGTGAGTGATGAGTGTGTGTGAGTCACAGTGGGCCTCAGAGCACAGTAATACACAGCAGAGTCAGACACACACACATCCTGGATCGACAGAGGAACTGAGCTTGAAGTTTTGTTGTGATTTGCAGTAAATCTCTCCTCAAAGTCTTTGTCATTCAGTACATCTGTAACAACTATCGTCATCATGTATTTGGGGATCCCATTCCTCTGTTGCTGGTACCAGAAGAGAGACGGGGCTGGATCACTGGTTTCATATGTGCAGTTAATCGTTACTGATCTGCCTTCAAAAGCAGTTTGAGCTCTTGTGTTCTGCTCAACACTCTCCAGAGATTCACACACTGGAACAGAAGTAAAAGCATTATCAATTCATATTCTGCATGTTTTAATATATCTATGGCACATTTAGAGACTCAAAAGGATCCTACTCACCCCAGAAATACAGAAGATCAGATGTGTTTCCCAGTGAGCCATTATAATAACTGTTGTGTGTGACTGAAATATGTAAATCCACTGGAGAGTGTGCAGTTGTTTCAGCTCGTCTTTGATAAGCCTGTTTTACTGTCACACATTTATCAGCTGGGAGGAGCTTGATCTGATGAATGCACACATGCTGGTCTCTTTCCGTATAATTATTTGTTATTTATTTTTATTCATTTAGTCTGTTGTTTATAAAGTATATTTTATCTTCTGTTCATTTCTCTGTTACGTAACTTTATGTTCTGTTGAGTTGCTGTTTTTGTAAATGAATATCTCTGTGATGGATCTCACTCTCTCTTCATCTTTGGCCATTATTTTCTTTATATTTTAGTAATCTGTGTCTTTAATAGCAAGGTAGGAGATCATTTAAATACAAAGTTTATATTTCCCCTGGTTGAGAATATATGAGAGAGCAAGTATTTATGAAAGCAACCCTTGTCATCACCTTATGAAAAATATAAATATGTGTTCAAATATTATCACTGCATAACCAGGCCCAGATTAAGAACACGTAGGGCCCTGGGCTATAACTAACCCAAGGGCCATAGTAGCCGATCTTGGTGCCACAACGTTTTCTACCACAGAAATAATTAGTATTTTTTTAAAACTAATTCTTCAAAGCACAGAGATGCAATGAGTATATACTGTCTGAATATTCAATTTTAATATTAGATAGGCCTATATATAAATATTCCAGGCCTCAACACAATAACAGCATAAATGCATTAACTCCAGATATGAGGTCAAAGCAAACATGTTTCCAGAAACAGCAACAACGTTTGAGCATGCGACTGCCTCAAGGAGTTTCACGAGCAGTGAGGTCCCACATTTGAGCTATTTTGGGGGTTTGGGGGGCATGGTCCCCTAAGAAAATGTTGATTTCTCTGTCTATATATGTGCATTTTAAGATGTTTGAAGGCTAAAAAGGAATAATAAATAGCTTTCAAAAACCATGTTAGTGGGCAGTAGATTATCTGTCATACCTGCTCTCTCATTCCATCACTCTTTCTCTCTTTCTTTCTCTCAGTCTCCTCTCTCTTGCCTGTCTCTCTTCCCCTCCTAAAGCTGAGCTCTGGCTGATAGTCTTTTCAGTGTTTAACATTTCTATCCTAAAACAGCTGTCAAATATGAAATGTTTAGTTTAGCTACTTACATCTCATTTACATTACACTTACATTTAGTCATTTAGCAGACGCTTAATTATCCAAAGCGTCTTTGTAACGGCCACTTTATGTTGGGAATGTACCTTTAATTTACCCTGAGAGGAGTGTGCTGGTACGAAACCCATCTATAAAAGCTTGTGTGACCAGTTTAATCGCCTCGAGTTTTCTTTTCGTTTCCATTTTAACCGTCTACCTGTCTTTATCTATCTCCTCCCCCAGTCCATACAAAAAATCCCATCACGTGACCACGTGTACTGTGTCATGTTTATGTTTATGTTTTGTTGATGTTTTGTTGTGTTTTGCTATGTAATGCTTGCTAAACTGCATTCTTGTATTTCTGGAGAGCGTGTGGCGGCGCCTGACTAATCAGCTGCGGCCCGGAGGCTTGCTCCAAACTCATTTCGTTACACTGTACTTGTACATGTGTAATGACAAATAAAATATTCAATTCAATTCAATTCAATTCATTTTCCATCTGGGCAGTTGTCAACCACTCTGACAGACGTTACAACTTACAAATGAGAACAATAGAAGCAACTAAAAACAGTCACTGTCATCAGTCATCTCATCTCAAAACAGTCATCTCAAGACCGTTTACTGAAGCGCCGTGAATTCTCACTCAGCAGCTTCTGTGAACATAAAGCCCGTCCACTTTAATTTGATTGGTCATCTCAAATATTTTGACATTGACGAGCGGTGACAGACCGCAGGCAGGGCAGCTCAGATAAGATATCCTTGCAGCATTAAAGTAGTGTTAATACTCTATTGGTCAATTATTTCACAGCATTTATTATATACAGAGAAAAATACAGAGGTCCGGACCTCAGTGACCTCAGCTGACTATACGGTGATGATTACAGTCATGTAGGCACCTCAACACTTCACTTTACATGATCGGAGCTGTTCAGTCTGGTTCAGCTAGTTTCGCCACAGAGCCTTTACTGTACACATGATGTTGCGCCAGTATTAAATTCAAATGGATAAAGCACTGCCTGGCACTTGTTATTAATTCAATAGAGACGGTCCAGCTGCTCTCGTGCTGCGACTGCTGGATGCACACGCGGTTTACTCAGGTAGCGCCGTTTCATTACCTGGCTTTTAGTGTATTTAGTGTTCCCATGCACTCGTAGCACTCCAGTAAATAACAGCGCTTAATATGTGGGGGCGTGGTGGAGTTTGACTTTGTGTGGTGTTGTCGTGTCTCCTCGGGTTATTGTGCAGTGTTGTCGTGTCTCCTCGGGTTATTGTGCGGTGTTGTCGTGTCTCCTCGGGTTATTGTGCGGTGTTGTCCTGTTTCCTCGGGTTATTGTGCGGTGTTGTCGTGTCTCCTCGGGTTATTGTGCGGTGTTGTCGTGTCTCCTCGGTTATTGTAATGGTGTTGACGTGTCTCCTTGGGTTATTGTGCGGTGTTGTCGTGTCTCCTCGGGTTATTGTACGGTGTTGTCGTGTCTCCTTGGGTTATTGTGCGGTGTTGTTGTGTCTCCTCAGGTTATTGTACAGTGTTGTTGTGTTTCCTGTGACTGTGGGCCTCAGAGCACAGTAATACAGAGCAGAGTCTGATACAGATGCAGAGGAGATCTCCAGATAAACATGGGGTTGTTCCAGTTTAGTGAGTTTAACAGACAGTCTTGGATCTACATCAGACTTTTCAGGGGTTTTTTGCACCATCTAAGATGAGCACAATAAATTCAGGAGCTGATCTGGGATACTGACGGTACCAGTATAGATAATCTGCAGAGGAATAACTACAGGATAATGTCACATTTGAACCCTCCTCAGCAAAAGCTCTGTTTTCTTCGGTGTGATGTTTCCGGAGACAGCAGCTGAAAAAGAATATGCAAAAGATAAATTTTTAATTAGATTTGTTTTGATTAAACTCATCATTAACAATACATAATACATATATAAGTGTACACACATGCCAGACTACAGAAGAGAATAGCTGCATAAATATCCATTGTGCAGTGCACTGTGTTCACTTTAAGAGGATTCAGACTGAACTGTTTCTACCCAGCGTCAGATGATCAGATCTGTGTAGTCCCTCCTCTCTCAGACACATCATGGCTTTTACTTTTCTTCTTCTAATGTATTGGACTACAGCAACAATTAGACAATTGATCTATGATCATTATTTGATTATTTGAGAATATACACTATAGTGCAATATAATTTATATCAATCAAAATTGTTAGTCACTTTAATTTATTACTATTTATAAAAATAAAAATAAATATATATATATATATATATATATATATATATATATATATATATATATATATATATATATATATATATATATATATATATATATATAATATAAGATATATGAGGGTTTAGAAATGTAGTTTCAAATGTTGTAAAACTCCTCATGGAAGTTAATGATACTGATCACGAACAATTGTAGAAAAACAAGGTTTCTAAACCCCTTTGCCATGTGTCATCATTCCTGAGCTGTTAAGTTTGCTGTGATATTCCTGGGGGAAAATGTAAGGTCCACTCAAATATGGAGTGTAACATTAAAGGTACTGGGTTAAATACATTAATTCATTCATTCATTATCTTCCGCTTATCCGGGGCCGGGTCGCGGGGGCAACAGTCTAAGCAGAGACGCCCAGACTTCCCTCTCCCTAGCCACTTCCTCCAACTCTTCCGGGGGAACCCCGAGGTGTTCCCAGGCCAGCCTGGAGACATAATCCCTCCAGCATGTCCTAGGTCTTCCCCGGGGCCTCCTCCCAGTGGGACATGCCCGAAACACCTCCCCGGGAAGGCGTCCAGGAGGCATCCGAAATAGATGCCCGAGCCACCTCAACTGGCTCCTCTCGATGTGGAGGAGCAACGGCTCTATTCTGAGCTCCTCCCGAGTAACTGAGCTTCTCACCCCATCTCTAAGGGAGCGCCCAGCAACCCTGCGGAGAAAGCTCATTTCGGCCGCCTGTATCCGAGATCTTGTCCTTTCGGTCATGACCCACAGCTCATGACCATAGGTGAGAGTAGGAACGTAGATTGACCGGTAAATCGAGAGCTTCGCCTTACAGCTCAGCTCCTTCTTCACCACGACAGACCGGTACATCGACCGCATTACTGCAGAAGCTGCACCGATCCGTCTGTCAATCTCCCGCTCCATCCTTCCTCACTCGTGAACAAGACCCCAAGATACCTGAACTCCTCCACCTGAGGCAAAATCTCTCCACCAACCTGAAGTGGGCAAGCCACCCTTTTCCGACTGAGAACCATGGCCTCGGATTTGGAGGTGCTGATTCTCATCCCGGCCGCTTCACACTCGGCTGCAAACCGCCCCAGTGCACGCTGAAGGTCCTGGTCTGAGGAGGCCAACATGACAACGTCATCCACAAAAAGCAGCGATGAAATCATGTGGTTCCCAAACCGGACAGCCTCCGGCCCTTGGCTGCGCCTAGAAATTCTGTCCATAAAAATTATGAACAGAACCGGTGACAAAGGGCAGCCCTGCCGGAGTCCAACATGCACCGGGAACAAGTCCGACTTGCTGCCGGCAATGCGACCAAGCTCCTGCTCTGGTCGTGACAGGGACCAAACAGCCCTAAGCAAGGGCCCCGACCCCATACTCCCAAAGCACCCTCCACAGGACACCATGAGGGACACAGTCGAATGCCTTCTCCAAATCCACAAAACACATGTGGATTGGTTGGGCAAACTCCCATGAACCCTCCAGCACCCTGGAAAGGGTATAGAGCTGGTCCAGTGTTCCACGACCAGGACGAAAACCACACTGTTCCTCCTGAATCCGAGGTTCCACTATCGGCCGAATTCTCCTCTCCAGTACCCTGGCATAGACTTTCCCGGGGAGGCTGAGAAGTGTGATCCCCCTGTAGTTGGAACACACTCTCCGGTCCCCCTTCTTGAAAAGAGGGACCACCACCCCGGTCTGCCAGTCCAGAGGCACTGTCCCCAACCGCCACGCGATGTTGCAGAGGCGTGTCAGCCAAGACAGCCCCACAACATCCAGAGACTTGAGGTACTCAGGGCGGATCTCATCGACCCCTGGTGCCTTGCCACCGAGGAGCTTTTTAACTACCTCGATGACTTCAGCCCGGTGATGGATGAATCCACCTCTGAGCCCTCAGCCACTGCTTCCTCAATGGAAGACGTGTTGGTGGGATTGAGGAGATCCTCAAAGTATTCCTTCCACCGTCCGACGATATCCCCAGTTGAGGTCAACAGCTGCCCATCTCCACTGTAAACAGCGCTGGTAGGGCACTGCTTCCCCCTCCTGAGGCGCGAACGGTTTGCCAGAATCTCTTCGAGGCCAACCGATAGTCTTTCTCCATGGCCTCACCGAACTCCTCCCAGGCCCGATTTTTTTGCCTCCACAACTATCGGGCTGCAGTCCGCTTGGTCTGCCTGTACCCGCCAGCTGCCTCAGGAGTCCCACAAGCCAACCAGGCCCGATAGAACTCCTTCTTCAGCTTGACGGCATCCCTTACTTCCGGTGTCCACCACCGGGTTCGGGATTTCCGCCTCGACAGGCACCGGAGACCTTACGGCCACAGCTCCGAGCAGCCGCGTCGACAAGGGAGGTGGAGAACATGGTCCACTCGGACTCAATATCTCCAGACTCCTTCGGGATCCGGTCGAAGCTCTGTCGGAGGTGGGAGTTGAAGATCTCGCTGACAGGGGGCTCGGCCAAACGTTCCCAACAGACCCTCACAGTACGTTTGGGTCTCCCGAGTCTGTCTAGCTTCCTCCCCCACCATCGGATCCAACTCACCACCAGGTGGTGATCAGTTGACAGCTCCGCACCTCTCTTCACCCGACTGTCCAAGACATATGGCCGGAGGTCAGATGAGACGACCACAAAGTCGATCATCGACCTCCGGTCTAGGGTGTCCTGGTGCCACGTGCACAGTTGGGTTAAATACAACTAAAGCTAAAATAATTGTATTAACTCATCACTCGTGACCATTGGCATAAAAACCTGAAACGTGGATGTACTCTGGTAACTGAAAATAGCAGCATCTGTGTTTATATTTTACTGTGTTGGGAAAGATCTAAAAATAAATGGTAGAAAAATATAAAGATATGCTGAAATTATTTGCTGTTATTATGCATCTTTTATTATTCCCTTTAGTGTTATAAATATATAACATGTATATAAATATATAGCAAGTGTGTTGTGTGTCTGTGGTGTTATTGACTGTGCCTGTGTGTTACCTGCAAACTGTAAAATATAACATATTTCATCAAACTGAATTTGTATCATTAACATTATAATATCTAACAAATGTGCATTTGTTTGTACAAATGTCCAAAGTCATGAGTAAACTTCACTTACTTTTTGTCAACAGTACCAGAAGAGCACAAAGAATCATCATGTTTGCTCTGTGAGGCGTTTAAAGATCTCTTTGCTTTTACTCAAACACCGGCTCCTCCTACAGTCAGAGAAACTGCACAGGATGACAACACATGAACATGACACTGACATGAACTGCACCTCTGGGTCATTAATATTTGATAAGAAACAAATCTAGTAATCGCATTTACTTTATTTTCAACATGTAGTGTTTTGGTCACAATCTATTTTTCTGTTTATTGTAGGCCTTTAAAAAAGAACCTAACGCTCATGGGAAATGTTGCTTTGGCAACTAGCTGAACATTTTTTGTTTTGTTTTTATATAGCCTATATATATATTTGTAATTTTATTTCAGTTAATGTTTATTTTATTTCAAGTAATAAAAATTGTTTATGATTTTAGTTTAAGATAATAATAATAGCTGAATGATGAGTATATCGCTCTCTTCTGGTGCCTCTTATCATAGCAAGTGCATTATTTGACAGAAATGTGATGAGTTTTATTTCTGCTCATATCATAATACATTTATAGTAATAACCAAATACATTCAATACATGCGTTCTGCCGCATATTGATCACTGTGGGCTGTTATTACATGAAATGCCTGCCTAAATATAATGTATTATAGCAGGGTGGTGAATGTGAGTTTTTGAGTGTGTTTGAGTCGCAGTGGCTTCAGGGCACAGTAATACACAGCAGAGACTAGGGATGGCTCCGATTCTACATTTTCACGCTCGTTTCGGGACAGCTGACGGAAATCACTTGCCCACGTATTTTTAAACCTTGCAAATTTGAACATGCAAGCGATTTTATAGCATTTTCGTAATACATGGGATAGGAGCTCTTTGAGAGTTTTCTTTGTGCTCACACCAACAGCGCACACACAAGCCTGTAAAGAGCTCGCACATTCCAAATTAAGTTTCATTAAACAGTCAAATACACTAAATTATGTAAAAATGTCTGTCCTTACATAAACACAGTCGGTTGAGTCTTACGCGAATGTAAATAGTGCAACAGTATGCGTGCAAATATTATGCGATCTAAACGTCATTGGCTGGAGATTTCGTGATATTTAAACGATTCGATCTTATATATGTGTGTGCGTTGATCAGTTTTAAAAGAAAATAAATGTCTAAATTAGATGGTTTGAATGATGCACTCACTTGTTGATCTCTTAAAGTCTTGCTCAAGTCAGGATAGTGACAGATGCTTGGCTAGGTTTGATAGTTCTTCATCAGTTTATAAGCAAAGTAATTCCAAATTTCACTTCTACTCCTCTCTTAATTAATTAGTTTTGGTCCTGTTGAGTGAGATTCAACTGCTTTATCCATTTTGTTCCTCTATGATGCCACGTTTGTCAGTTTCATGTCAGTTTGGGTAGCGCATTGCCACCTAGCGGTGAACTTCGGATCAGCAGCAAATACCGAAATGTGCAAAATCATGATATTGTACCGTTTGAAATAAAATATATACCGGTATTTTCCCAGTTCCAGTATACCTTAGCAGAGACACACACACACACATCCTGGATCGACAGAGGAACGTTGTGCTGAGCTTTCTCCTTGAACTCTTTTTCATTGTCTTCAGTTTTATAAACTTTACTTGGGAATTCGCTCCAACAGCAGTCTGATATTTCCTAATATTTGTCATCCTCTATATAGCCTATCCGTCTGCTTATGAGTAACTGAAACTGCTCTCATGTCACACGTATCTCAATGTGAACGCTCTTGTTCCAGACAGATGCAACTGGAACCGTCTTGCATCTCAGTTATTGTCACGCTCTGTGTGAGTTTAGTTTCATATTCATGGACTGTTAGTTTGTTCCTCTTCAGTGACCTGTTCCCTTTCTTATGATTTCCGGCACTCATTTAATCATTAGTTAGGCTACTATGGACACTCATGTGCAGTGTTTTTCTTGTTACTGGGCCAATTGTTCTGTATGTTGCTGTGGATTTTAATATAATAGATTTAATATAATAGACAGGCCAGATTATAAAATAAATGCAAACTTGGCCTCAACGCCTGTGGTTTTCGACAAAGTGGCCGCCGAGCCTGAGCCTTCAGCCAAAATGACCGCCGCCACGCCTCAGCTCTCAACCAAGATGGCCGCCTCCAAGCCTGAGTCTCTTCATGTCATGGCCCCCACACAAGCGTCTTCATCCAAGATGGATTCCTCAGGTTATTGTGCGGTGTTGTTAACCCAACACTTGGTTAGAGACTGCAGGAGAGCCAGCAGAGCCATTAACCCAACAGACCCAACACTTGGTTAGATGTAATGTAATGTATTGTTTTATATGAATTAGCTGGCTCAGTGATTCTCACATCAGTTTGATGCAAAAACTCTAGGCAACATCACCCATTAGGCTAAGTATTGTGGACGCAAAACAGGTAAAGGGCCCCAAAACAGCTCTGACTCAACCCAACAGGAGTGGCTCTGAGAGACACTTAATGAAGTACAAAGAGTCCTAATGTCGAAAGAGTGTGAGATCTCAGCACCCCTACAACACATGATAGGCCAACTACCTGACCTCCCTCTACTGGCTCCCTATTTTACTGCATCATGACAATTAAGACATTATTTTAAGAATGTATTTGTGTATAAAAGGAACCACATGGAACATGATATCTAAATATATCGTTAATGTTTCCCTGACGTTTTTTCGTTTAACAGGCCTAAATTAAGCTCACACAGGTGTCACCACATATTTTATTACATTCATGCTGGATAGATTGGGGTTTTGATTGTGGTTTTCACTAGATCGGTTCAAAGTGAAAAGAGCTTCAGGTTTTTGTACGACATGTTTCATGTTTTGTGTCACTGGGCTCCAACTCTCAGAGCACAATAATAGAGAGCTGAATCTGACAGACGTACATCAGTAATAGTGAGTTCAGTGGATGATTGAGATGCAGTCGACTGAAACCGGGGTCAGAAGTGTGTTCATAAGCATTCGATGATCGTGCATTTTTGAGTAACAAATACTGAGGTTCTCTGTTTGGATACTGTCTGTACCAGTAAAGCCGAACATATTCACTACTTGTACTGTATGAGCAGCTCAGCGTGACAGTTTCTGTCTCTTTAGTGTTTTTGTCTGTCCCTTTATCTGGCTCAATGTTGTCTCCAGTCACCAAACCTGTCAACAATAAAAGTGAGTTTTGATTTGTCAAAGAAAGTTGACAAAATAATACTGCAAACACGTTTCATACAGAAATGCAAATGACTAAATGAATATAAATGTAACACAAACACACAGTAGATCTTTATGTAGAGAGTTTCATGAGTTACTCTCATGAGTTTTTCATGAGTTAAATAGTGTACCTGTTCCCACAATGAGAATAAGTATGAGGCGAGTGTCCATGATGAATGAGATCAGCTCAGCTCTCTGTTGAGGCTCTCAGTGCTCTGAGCTGGAAGAGACTTTACACACGCACACACACACGCACTCACACACACACACACACACGCACACACACACACACGCACTCACACACACATGCACTCATACTCTCTCTCTCACGCACGCACACACACGCACACACACACACACACACACACACACTCACTCACACACGCACACTCAACACTCACACACATGCACGCACGCACGCACACACACACACACACTCAACACTCTCACACACACACGCACGCATGCACGCACACACACACACGCACGCATGCACGCACGCACACACACACGCACACACTTCCTCCTCGCTGAACTTCCTGCTGCTGTTTATGATGTTCATTGAACTGTGTTAAATAACTATACAATTCTTATTTTATTTTAAATATTTTGTATATAACACACAACATGAGAAGAATGTGAATTAAAATGTGTAGCTGGCGTTCATCTGTCTGAATGTGTGCACACGTGATAGTGGTGATGATGGTGCATGCAATGGAGTATTTCTACAGGAAACATTAATGTTCAAAACTCTAGTCAATAAGCGCCACAATAAAGTCCAGCTATTGGCCAGAGAAACACACTGTACAGCGCACTATTATAGCAATGTTCTTCATTGATCATTATTATTGGCTCAATACTTGATTCCTGTACTTTTCTCTAGTTTCCTCATTTATCAGAAGAATGGAAATACTAACTCATGAAAATATGAAGAATATGTCATATTTATAGGGTTATGTTTTCTATTATATAAGTATATTTTCAATGCATTTTGTACAATATAAATGCATAACATAATATTGTCGTATGACTGTATGTTCTGTTATTATATAAGATTTGAAACAGCCGTATCTCCATGTGAATGTGTGAGAACACTCTCATGCACCTGCACTGTACAGTAGAGGCCAAACGAGATGTGCACAAAATTGATATCTTCACCCTTTATTCAAATATTATTAATGTGTTGAAGATTTGAGTTTAACTCGTTCACAAGCAACGGATCAGCTCTGACCTCTGCAGAGGATTTAGATCCAAAAGAACAGATGGACCTCAGACCCTGCCACATGCGCCGCGAGTCGTTGAGTTGGAAATGAGACTCCATTCGATCCCTATAACGGCGCTTTGCGGCTTTAACTGCGCGTCGGAGAGCATAGCAGGACAATCTGTATTCAGTCATGTTCCCCGATAGGAGACCGGCGTTGTATGCGGCAGTGCGTGTGTTCACTGCAGCGCGGATTGAATTGTCCACCCACGGTTTCTGATTTGAGAAGGACGTTATTGTTATTGTTTGCGTGGCTTGCTCCATAAGCGTGTTGATGAAGCAAAGCGCCACATCTGTGAACTCGCACGTCAGCTGAACTCGCTCGGAACATGTCCCAGTCCACATCATCCAGAGCTGCCTGTAGCGCGGTCTCTGAGTGGGGTGACCAGCGCTTAACTTCCTGCCTCACCGGGGGTTCCTGAACGAGCCTTTGTTTGTATTCAGGTGTGAGGAAAATGGCGGCATGATCCGATTTGCCGAAAGCTGGAAGTGGCCGCACTTTATAGACGTTCTTAAACAGAGAGTAGCAATGATCCAGTGTGTTTGCTCCTTGTGTAGGACAGGAGACGTGCTGGTGAAAGTTTGGCAAGACTTTCTTTAGGTTTGCTTTGTTAAAATCGCCCGTGACGATGAACACCTCAGGCCAATAAAGAAGCTTTGAGTGACCATCCTGATTCTCTGCTGATTTATACCATCGACATTAACACAGTCACATATGCCTTTGAGTTCAGGTGTTCAATCACTTCCTGGCCACAGGTGTATAAATCGAGCACTAGGCATGCAGACGCTTCTACACACATTTGTGAAAGAATGGGTCGCTCTCAGGAGCTCAGTGAACAATAAATCCATTCCTGACATTTCCTCACTACTAAATATTCCACGCTCAACTGTTAGTGGGATTATAGCAAAGTGGAAGCAATTGGGAACAACAGCCACAAAGTGGTAGACCACGTAATTTCACAGAGCGGGGTCAGCGCATGCTGAGGGTCACAGTGCGCAGAAGTCACCAACTTTCTGCAGAGTCAATAGCTCCAGACCTCCAAACTTCTGTGGCCTTCAGATGAGTTCAAGAACAGTGCGTAGAGAGCTTCATGGAATGGGTTTCCATGGCCGAGCAGCTAATCCAAGCCTTACATCACCAAGTGCAATGCAAAGCGTGGGATGCAGTGGTGTAAAGCACGCCGACACTGGACTCTAGAGCAGTGGAGACGTGTTCTCTGGAGTGACCAATAACGCTTCTCTGTCTGACAATCACATGGACGAGTCTGGGTTTGGTGGTTACCAGGAGAACAGGACTTGCCTGACTGCATTGTGCCAAGTGTAAAGTTTGGTGGAGGAGGGATTATGGGGTGGGGTTGTTTTTCAGGGGTTGGGCTTGGTTCCTTAGTTCCAGTGAAAGGAGCTCTTAATGCTTCAGCATACCAAGACATTTTGGACAATTTCATGCTCCCAACTTTGTGGGACCAGTTTGGGGACGGCCCCTTCCTGTCCCAACATGACTGCGCTCCAGTGCACAAAGCGTTCATCCCGGTCCATAAAGACATGGATGAGTGAGTTTGGTGTGGAGGAACTTGACTGGCCTGCACAGAGTCCTGACCTCATCCCAATAGAACACCTTTGGGATGAATAAGAGCGGAGACTGCGAGCCAGGCCTTCTCGTCCAACATCAGTGCCTGACCTCACAAATGTGCTTCTAGAAGAACGGTCAAATTTCCCATAAACACACTCCTAAACCTTATGGAAAGCCTTCCCAGAAGAGCTGAAGCTGTTAGAGCTGCAAAAGGTGGACCAACTCCATATTAAACCTAAGGATTAAGGCAAACATTAAGAATGGGATGGCATTAAAGTTCATGTGCATTTAAAGGCAGACATCCCAAAACTTTTGGCAATATAGTGTATGATCTGTATTTGGATTTTTTTAGGCTGGGATACTCTAAGATGTACACAGTCTGCTCACTATTCTTATGGACACTGGGCTGCATTTTAGTACTTTTGGACAGTACTTTACCCAACTCATTCACTCGACTGCTGCTGTCTGTATCTGATATGACCTAGGATTAGGGTATACAGATAAATGAATGTTCAGTTATATTAGAAACTTATATCAGAATATTCTTGTGCATGTTATTAAATCATAGTATCAGTGACTTAATATACTGAAGTTAACAAATGCTTTGCATCCTAAAAAAACAGCGTAATCAGCCTTGTCAATGTTTAATTGAATAAATCCATTTTTGTTAAATACTACCTTTCTAAGGTCATGACTGTGGTTTGTGTAGGGAGTCAGTAGGTTTCCTGTGACTGTGGGCCGCACAGCACAGAAGTACAGAGCCGAATCTGACACTGCCGCAGGGAAGATCTCTAGCTCCATGCGTCTGATGTCTTTTCTGTTGGCCATTGTTATCCCAGGAACCTGAGGAATAGCATGTGTTATGATCCCAGACGATTCCATTATGAGGAACTGAGCTGCAGAACCAGGGAATTGACGGTACCAATATAAATCGTAAACCGTGCCAGTGTAGTCGCAAAATAGCATCACTTTCTCATCTGCTTTAGCAATTACTGTATCATTGTGGGAGAATATGTCTTCAGCAGTAACAACACCTGAAAACAATTAGGAGAGCAATGAGCATGTTTTACAAGAAGAATTCTGCATTGCCTTCAGGAAAACCTCTAATTATATGAAAACTTACCTCTGAATGTTATTAGGAGAGATTCTATTAAGAAGAATACAGCAAATGTCAACATGATGCTTCACCAGTCAGGAGAAAAGCACAGGTTTGCTGAAACAAGCAGTTCCTTATGTCATCTTTGTAGAGCTGTTTACTCCTCCTCCACTTGAGCATTTAAGTCCCATGAGAAGTGTTACTTTACGAGGACCATTGGGTTTTACAATCATAGGAGGTATCAAGACATTGAAGTGTGAGTTTCAAGGATCTCTGTATATCAGTTATCTCTTTATATGGTTTATTCTGACTGCCTTTAAAAGTAGAAAGTTGATTGCAGATCAGTGAGATGGGATTTTTGTCAGAGGAGCTCAAGACTTCTTCAAAATGATGTGTAGAGTAACTGTTTGTCTCCTCTTCTGCATTGCAAGAGTCATTACAAGGTTGCAAATATCATAACCCTCAGAAAGTGTAACTCAAGACCATGAGGGTTTGTGTGTGAGTGTTGAGTGTGTGTGAGTCACAGTGGGCCTCAGAGCACAGTAATACACAGCAGAGTCAGACACACACACATCCTGGATCGACAGAGGAACTGAGCTTGAAGTTTTGTTGTGATTTGCAGTAAATCTCTCCTCAAAGTCTTTGTCATTCAGTACATCTGTACCAACTATCGTCATCATGTATTTGGGGATCCCATTCCTCTGTTGCTGGTACCAGAAGAGATATGGAGTTGGATCACTGGTTTCATATGTAAGGACCGGTTTTACTGCTAAGACAAAAGCTGAGATCCAACACCCTGCATTAAAACAATAAAACTCAATCTGAAGAGAAGATCTCACAGAGAAACTGTAGGACACCGCCCTGACCAAAACCCTCTCCCCCTCTCTACTCCCTTTCCCCTGATTCAAGTCCCAGAATGCAGATATACTACATATGATTTATCTTGTGAATCTATTGTTTTATCCCTTTCATGTCTGGTGTCTTTTTAAAAGTCATAGTGCGATTGGTAAAATGGTCTCAACATCACTGAAGTCACTGATAGGGTTAGAAAGATTGAAACATATGAGACTTGTGTTCTCCTTTTGAGTGGTCTCTCCAAAGATATCTGATCTTCTCCCCCAAACTAGGTGTTTGTGTTGCAAATAGTTACAACCCTTTGTTCTGGTCTGGGTATTTAAGGAAGGGTAGCAGGGCTGCCATGGGGAATATTCTGTAGACAGAACCCCCATGCAGTGTTGTGTCAGTGTCATAAGAGACACGCACACACACTGTATGTAGTGTGCCAGATATGACTCTTTGAAACTATTTTCATATTACTTAATTGTATTTTATGCTGAAAGTTGTGTACCATGGATTCATGTTTAATTATGTTCTTTAAGTTCTGTCTGGCCAAAATAAATGTTAATCTTGATTTATTCTGTATTTTTCATAAATCATTACTCAAGTAGTGTCGCATGAGGAGTTTGTAGGAGTTTCCGTAAATCTTTCTGTCAGGGCAGATTCATACCGAGGACCCCATGACCGGAGCATGGCGCTAAGCATGAGGGGCAATCTGATTTCTGACTGTCACTGTTATTAACAAGTTACAGCTCTCGTGACTATTGCTAAAATTACACTTTCTGTTATGAGTAAGCATGTGCAACTCACTTAAAGGTAAAATAGTTCACTCTGTAATCCTCTGTAATATCAGAACTGACTAATTTGCGTCCGTGAGGTAATGTAATTATAATCGCGAGCATTATCCTCTGAGCGACTCCGGGTCCCATGGAGGAACGAGTATTTGAAATTAAGAGATACTAAGAGAAATCAAAGATCTAAATTAAATCACAACTAAACTTATGATCAGCTGTTAAGTTACAAATGTAACAAATGTAACAAAGTTACAAAGAATTGGAGTCAGATCAAATTATTCATGGAGTCAGATTTAAAATTCGATGGTCATAAATTAAGTGAATCCAACAGAAGTGCTGAGAAGACGAACACGCAGAAGTCCTTCGACCAGGCCGTTAGATTCCGTCCTTGGGCTAACGGATGGACCTTACACATATGTGCAGTTAATCGTTACTGATCTGCCTTCAAAAGCAGTTTGAGCTCTTGTGTTCTGCTCAACACTCTCCAGAGATTCACACACTGGAACAGAAGTTAAAGCATTATCAATTCATATTCTGCATGTTTTAATATATCTATGGCACATTTAGAGACTCAAAAGGATCCTACTCACCCCAGAAATACATTATACAGAATATCAGATGTGTTTCCCAGTGAGCCATTATAATAACTGTTGTGTGTGACTGAAATATGTAAATCCACTGGAGAGTGTGCAGTTGTTTCAGCTCGTCTTTGATAAGCCTGTTTTACTGTCACACATTTATCAGCTGGGAGGAGCTTGATCTGATGAATGCACACATGCTGGTCTCTTTCCGTATAATTATTTGTGTTATTTATTTTTATTCATTTAGTCTGTTGTTTATAAAGTATATTTTATCTTCTGTTCATTTCTCTGTTACGTAACTTTATGTTCTGTTGAGTTGCTGTTTTTGTAAATGAATATCTCTGTGATGGATCTCACTCTCTCTTCATCTTTGGCCATTATTTTCTTTATATTTTAGTAATCTGTGTCTTTAATAGCAAGGTAGGAGATCATTTAAATACAAAGTTTATATTTCCCCTGGTTGAGAATATATGAGAGAGCAAGTATTTATGAAAGCAACCCTTGTCATCACCTTATGAAAAATATAAATGTACAGGTGCTGGTCATATAATTAGAATATCATCAAAAAGTTGATTTTATTTCACTAATTCCATTCAAAAAAGTGAAACTTGTATATTATATTCATTCATTACACATAGACTGATATATTTCAAATGTTTATTTCTTTTAATTTTGATGATTATAACTGACAACTAAGGAAAATCTCAAATTCAGTATCTCAGAAAATGAGAATATTGTGAAAAGGTTGAATATTGAAGACACCTGGAGCCACACTCTGATCAGCTGATGAACTCAAAACACCTGCAAAGGCCTTTCAATGGGCTCTCAGTCTAGTTCTGTAGGCACAAGACACAAAAGGTCATTGCAGTACAAGCAATAGGGATAACTGCACGCACCCTGGAGAGGATTGTGACACAAAACCCATTCAAAAATGTGTGGGAGATTCACAAAGAGTGGACTGCAGCTGGAGTCAGTGCTTCAAGAACCACTACACACAGACGTATGCAAGACATGGGTTTCAGCTGTTTCAGCTGACATGGGGTCGCAGTCCTTGAGTCAAGCCACTCTTGAACAACAGACAGCGTCAGAAGTGTCTCGCCTGGGCTATAAATATGTGGTTAACAGAAATGTACAGTGCAATGTCAGTATGTCGATGTTTATCCTGAAGTGAAGTCACGTGATGTTAAGTGACTGAGTTCAGGAGTCTGATGGCCTGGGGGAAGAAGCTCCTCCTGAGTCTCTCAGTTTTGGCCATCAGGCTTCGGAAGCGCTTACCAGATGGCAGCAGCGTGAAGTGAGGGTTTGCAGGGTGATTAGAGTCCTTGATGATCTTGGTAGCTCTACCTTTGCAGCGTTTGGTGTAGACGTCCTGCAGAGACGGAGGAGCTACCCTGAGATACGCTCGGATAAGCGCACGACTCTTTGCAGGGCTTTGCGGTCATGACTGGTGCTGTTCCCATACCACGCTGTGATGCACTGAGTTAATACACTTTCTATCGCCCCTAAATAGAAAGTTTTCAGGATAGCTGGTGAAACCCTGAATTTCCTCAGCTGGCGCAGGTGGTACAGTCTTTGCCTGGCTTTTTTCACCTGTGTCTGAATGTGAGCAGTCCAGGTCAGGTCCTCAGAGATGTTTACACCCAGGTGTTGTCCTTCACGACTTGTCGCGCTTTTATTATTTATTTTCGTCAACTGAAATCTGCGCGGATTATCATAAATACAACACATTTATTTATCACAAACGGTCTCTGCGGCAAAAGCGAAAGTAGGCTACTGGCGGGTGAAATGTTTCAAAATGTCTCTTTGCACCAGTTTCAATAAAAGGATACGCCTATTTTAAAGATTATATATTATATTGTACTTTCGGTGAACGGTTAAATGATCAATATAAGCATCCCTAATCTTCATCTCTTCTTGACAATTTGCAACAAGAGCAGTTTTCTTTTGGTTTTTTTGTTTGGTTGGCAGGTGATAAATAGCCTGTTTAGTTTTAGCTTTGTTTGAAGTGCAAAAAGCTGCACAGTAGTTTTATGACTTTTTTTGTTGTTGCAAAATAGACACATTTATTGGATATTTCTCCCCATTTTCTTATAGGAATGAATAATGATGAAAAAGGTGTGGCCTAATTTCAGACTACATCAATAAACCCCGCCCTCAAGCCTGATTGACAGTTGACTGTGTTAGACATGGAAATGCAAAGGGGATTGCGATTCCATTTGAATTTTGTGCAGGTTGTGTCAGAACACGGAGGAAATTAAAGAGCAAATAGGTGATTTTCTATTACTATTCCAAAATGCCAGGGTCATAACTTGTAAGACATTGGAAATGCAATGGCAAACGGACTTTGTGTTTCCATTTGAAATGCAAACGGTTTGCAATTGCGTTTGGATTATGTCACATTTTATGTGTTCACAAATTGAAAACAATTTGCAATTCCTTTTGAAATTTATCCGCGATATCCTTCCACAGACGAGGCTTAAGCTAGTCCCAGACTAAAATGCATGTTTGAGCTGTTTTAACTGAAAGCAACTTTCACTGATATATCTCAATAATGTCAGTGTCATAGTTTTGTCTCAAGATGCACATATCGTTCATGTCTGTGAGGCCAAAAATGACGGAGTATTGAGGAGACATGAGGAAAAATCCAGCAAAACGCGCCGGCGTGTTCTTCAGGTTAAATCCTGTTCAACTTCAAAAGCATTATTCTGTGTAATTTCATGAGAGTTTTTGTAAAGCCTCTCAGGCTCTTTGTATTAATGGGGCACTACATGAAATGTGCAGTAATAAATAATAATGTTATGTTAAGTCACATTTCTCAAGCTAATTGTGATACGAGAATACTGTAATTCATGATGGCTCTACATATCTATTAGATTAGAATATGTATCTTTTATTTTGATCTCTTTTCATTTGTCTCTAATTTCCCTTCATAACTTGAACTACATTTGATTCTGTAACCACACACAGGTGTTTCCACAAGTGTAATTATGTGAATTATAGATTGTGGGTTTGATGTGGCTTGAGTTCAAAGTGAAACATGAATGTGAGTTTTTGTAAAGCGTCTCAGGCACTTTGTGTCACTGGGCTCCAACTCTCAGAGCACAATAATAGAGAGCTGAATCTGACAGAGTTACACTGTTAATAATGAGTTCAGTGGAGGTTCGAGATGTAGTCGACTGAAACCGACGGTCTGGTATATTCTCATAACTGCTGTATGTTCCGGCACCTTTCCACAGTAAATACTGCGGTTCTGTGTTTGGATACTGTCTGTACCAGTAAAGTAGGACATTATTGCTGTTAGCTTCATATGAGCAGCTCAGCGTCACAGACTCTCCTTCTCTCCTGATTATATCCTTGTCTTTTGGTTCAATGCTGTCAGCAAATACACCTGCAAGAGAATCAGTTATATTTCATAAAAGCTTAACTTAACCCGTCCTTTCTGTTGTTACAGTAACAGTGCTATGAATGAACAACATTAGCATTAACAGTAATATCAGCATTATCTATTAAATAATGTGCATTAACACTTTGAATCCTCAACATATTTTAGTGCTGATATATGAAGTGCACTTTACCTGGTGCTGTTATAAGAATCAGTAGAATACATCTCTCCATGGTGGGACATTTACTGAATAGTCCTATCAGTATATGCTTTATGATTTTAAACGCATGAATGTAATGAGAGTCATTTGTGCAGATATATTGTCTGTAAATGTGGGTGTGGTTTGGGTTTCTGATATGTAAACCCCTTCTGTCTTGCCACATTAAAACTGATCATATCGTGATGCTTTGCAAACTCTGCTGTGTGTTAATGAGTTTTGGAGGAGGCGTGGCTTTAGAGACGCTATAAGGGAGGCTGGGATCTCATGCTTTCAAAGCTAACTTGCTATTGCTAGCCGCTCTGAAAATTGCCTGCCCTACCTTTAACCTTTGTTCTTGACTTAAATAAAATGTGAAATAAAATCTTTAATCTAGAACTATGCAATTAAAACCTTAACCATCATTTAAGAACAACAAGAACCAGTAAGTGGATAACATAAAGTGTCTACAAACATTACAACCGTCACATTTGATGTTTTATGTCTATGTTTCAGTTTAAATAGCCTTTGTTGAAGACTTTACAGAGCTGTTATCAGCAGTCTCGTCTGAGTTTGACTGTTTTTGTCACAAATACGGTCTCTGTGGTCCCCTCCGATCACCACCAGAGGGCTCCCTCACCCAAATACTAGATCCCCAGGACTCCACTTCCCATAATCCCATGCTCTGCTCTGATTACCTGTACACCTGATAACACTCTTGTGGACTATAAATTCTCCCACTCCCATCTCCTCAGTGCGAAGTTTTGTTCTGCCCTGGCTGACATCTCTGAGCGGTTACCCTCTTATTATTCTGATTCTTGTGTATTACCTCGGACTGTTTATCTCGTTTACGACCCATTGCTGCCTGCCCTGAATCCTGCCTGCCTCATCGTTTTGTCTCTGCCTTGTCTCTGATCTTCTGTTGCTGGTGATTTTACCCCTGCCTGTCTGACGACGATTGTTCTTAATAAAAAGCTGCACATGGATCCCACTGCCTCTGACCCTGCATTACAGTTTTGCTATTGCTGGGGATTTTAACATTCACAATGCTAATACTGAATCCAGCAAAAGATCTCATGACTGTTCTAAACACTTTTGATCTGACTCGCATGCACACGGACCACACAATCATGGACACACTTTATCCTCGTGCTGAGGTCAGTCAGACTCGTCTATTTATTGTAAACTTAGTATTTCCATTCTTCTGATAAATAACTCATGAAAATATGAAGAACGTCATTTATAGGGTTATGTTTTCTATTATATAAGTATATTTTCAATGCATTTTGTACAATATAAATGCATAATATTGTCGTATGACTGTATGTTCTGTTATTATATAAGATTTGAAACAGCCGTATCTCCATGTGAATGTGTGAGAACACTCTCATGCACCTGCACTGTACAGTAGAGGCCAAAAGAGATGTGCACAAAATTGATATCTTCACCCTTTATTCAAATATTATTAATGTGTTGAAGATTTGATTGCATAGTCGTGTCATTTGTTTTATTTTTGATAATGCAATGAATTGCCAAATGCCAAATTGTGCGATCATAATCATACAAGGAAATTATGAACCATCAAAATATTAATAACTGATTATGTTTTAGTCAATTTATGTTTTTATTATTATTATTATTATTATTATTATTAGTATTATTGGATAGTAAAATAAAATCTGTTGCTGTATTTTGCCTCTTTGGCAAATTTCTTTTAGATAAATGCCTAACAAAGTTTAGTGTTTTGTTGTTTCTTCATATATAACATATTTTAAATATTCTCCACATATTTTGATGGTTTAATCAAACTTGTAGGATGATTAAAAACAAATATCCCCTCTGGACATCACTTTTGGCCACTTCTGTATATTTCACAGGAGAATCATTTGAGATGTTTTATTGCTTTTATCCAAAGCCTCTTACAAATGAGGAGAGCAATAGAAGCGATCAGACCAACAAGAGGCATCCGCATGAAGAGCTGTAACAAGCCTCAGTTAGTCCAGCACAGAACACACAGAAAGAAAACTAACAGAATAGGTAAGTGCTGGTCTTAATTGGTCAGGTGCTGCTGGAAAAGATGTGTCTTTAGACGTTTTTTGAAAATGGCTAGAGACTGGTCTGGGCAGGTCACTCCACCAGGTGGGAACGGTCCAGGAAAAGGTCTGTGAGAGGGATTTGTTGCCTCTTTGGGATGGCACCACGAGGCGTCGTTCACTTGCAGAACGCAAGCTTCTGGAGGGTGTGTAAGGGTGCTTTCACACTAGCACTTTTGGTGCGCACCCGGGTTCGATTAACGTCAGAGTTCGGTTAGTTTGGATGATGTGAACGCTGTTTTCCGTGGGTGCGCACCCCCAAACCGTACCCGAGTCCGCTTAAAAAGGGTGTTCTGGGGTTCGGTTCATGTGAACTCCAGTACGGTTCACTGCTGATGTGAACACAATCGTACTAAATTGCGGAAGTGAACCTCTATTAATGACATATGATTTGATAAAAATGTGTGTTTTGTGTGTGTTTCACTCATTTTCCTGACGAGCGTGACTGACGTACTGCAAGCAGAGAGCTGTAAATCTCATTTCTGCTCATCTTCAGCGTTCTTTAGAGCATTTGCAGTACTTTCACGGCAGACAGACCCAAGTGCCATTACCTACTGAAGCTTTGGTAACAAAACTGTAAGGGTGGATCGCTTACAGTGGTTCTGACTGCAGGGTTGCCGAATGACTAAAGAAACGTTATCAGCAAGATGATAGAAAACTGTACATTTCTCATCTTTACCACCCACTGCAGCTTATACCAACGACGGAAATAAGCGCAGTTACAATAGCTAAACATGTGGGAGAGCGTGGCTATAATGTGACTATATTGTATTGCAATAGGTAACTCTTCAAAGTCAATACCAAATCAAAACTAGTTAGCACATCATTTGTAGTTGAAAGAATTTAATGACAAAATCTAGTTATGGTTACACTTAAAATAGTTACAAAATAAATGTATGAGATGATGAAAACTTCCATTAATCGTACCCAGCATGAATTTTACCTGAGAGAGAGAGAGAGAGAGAGAGAGAGCAAAGAAGACAGAGCCAGAGAATAAAAGAGCCAGAGCAACAGTTACAAACTTCTTTTATCTATTCCTTGATCATGTGACTGAAACCCTAATGTGAGCCATTCAAACTGACCAATCAGACCAAACTTCCCCCACGGTGCTACAGGTGTGACCTTTGGCCTACAGGCCTTCAGCATTTCTGTGTCTTTAGGAATTCCAAATGGCCCTCCTGGAGAGAGATGGGGGTTGAAAACAGTAAAGCAAATGTCTTTGTTCATTTTCCAAAATCAAATATCTTTGATTATTTTCAATTCTTTCAGAGGGTTCTCATATTATAGCTTTTATCTTTTCTCAGGTTGTTGTATAAATTCCTAAGGACGGGGGGTTTAGTGTGCTAGACATTAAATCCAGGTCCTGACTCTGTAATCATAAAAAATCCCATGACACTTTTTGTAAAGTGTAGGGGTGTAACTCCAGTGTCCTGGACAAATTCAAACCCCTTCCAATGAATTGGTCCTACCACTCTCCTCTCCACCTATAGCCGGTATGGTGAGTGCACAGCGAGCGCCGTAGCACTGTGGCTGCCATCACATCATCCATACCCCTTTCACACAGTGTTGATCCCAAACACGTCCTGGGATGTAATCTAATGGGGACGGGGACCTAGTAACCTCGCTGGGATCAGTCCTGGAACGTGCTCTGAGTGAACAAAAGGCAGGACCAATAGAGACAGAGCACATTTAGGCCACGCCCACACCAGGGGGAAAACAATCCAACACTCTCCATGGACTTTCCATTGGTCAAATATTTCCCTGACGTACTGCACATGCTCCTCCAGATAGTCACATATTGTAAGCACAAAGCATCCTGGCTCACACTGAGACTACGTTTAAGCTGGTGTATAATAAACACAGGCTTTTGTCTGATTCCACCCCTCTCCCTTATGGCTACTGATCCGATGATGCACAGAGGGTCACGGGATGCTTCTGATTTTGATTTCAGAATTCAATATCCATTTAGTTGTATAACAAGTGGTCCGTCAAATTCAGGGTTTTTTTTAATTATTTTTCTTTGGGGAAAATTGTTGGAAAATGTTTTGAGTTTGATTTCTATTTTTTTTTTTTTTTTTTTTTGTATGATTGTTGGCAACCAATTGTTCCCATTAATTCTCTGACATACATATTACTGTAACTGTCAGTCACATCTGTCTTCATCTCTGTCTGTGTTTCTCTCTTGTCTCTCATTGTAACAGGTTTTTGTCTAGAGCTGTTGTGTTTCCTGTGACTGTGGGCTGCAGAGCACAGTAATACAGAGCAGAGTCTGATACAGATGCAGAGGAGATCTCCAGATACACACGGCTTTCCTTCTTTTCAACTTTAACACTGAATCGTGGATTTACATCAGACACCCGAGCTTCTTTTTCATTACTGTAGGTGAGTACCAGAAATTCAGGTTTTGATCTTCCATGCTGACGGTACCAGTGGAGATAAGCTGAAGCTGAAGAGGAATAAATGCAGGATAATGAAACATTTGAACCCTGATCCTCAAATACATCTATTTTGTCTGGTTTGATGTCATTTCAAGACTGCAGCTGAAAATAAAAAAGCACACACAGCTTTTTAGTGAGATTGTTCTTTAGTAAAACTCATTGTTGACAAAAAATAAACAACCAAATGAATATACACACCTGCTGAGACACAGAAGAGAATAACTGAATGAAGATCCATTATACTGCACAAGTGTTCACTCAGAGAAGAGTCAGACTGTCTCTGTCAGACATCACTGCATCATGTCAGATCTGTGAACACTGAGTCCCTCCTCTATAAGCCCGTCATTCACACCTGAGCTACAAAACAGAAGCCAATTACTCTCATTAATGTCTGTTCTAGTGTTTTGTGTTGTAATTTAGGCTGTTATACATGTAATAAACCCTGTAAGTCCTGGAAAAACAATTTCTCCTGCAGTTTGATCAGTCCCACAGTTTCCACTGCATTTGATACATTTGGTTGAATTCAATTAATGTTCAATTTTAAATTTTCACTCATGCAGGTTATTCAATTTTACATCTCCAATATAATATCCAGGTCCTACCATAGTGTTTTTGTAGTAGTATTGTTGTTTTTAATAATAAATCCACATGGAAGACTTTAGAAAGGGTTAGTTCACCCAAAAGTGAAATCTCCGTCATTAATTCCTCACCCCATGTCGTTCCAAACCCGTGAGACCTTCGTTCATCTTCAGAACACAAATTAAGATATTTCTGATGAAACCCGAGAGCTTTCTGACCCCACATAGACAACAACACAATGGCCACTTTCAAGGCACAGAAAGGTAGTAAAGAGATTGTTAAAATAGTTCAGCTTACTTATATCCGCCTTGGCATTTGGGACAGGGCTCCACTCCATCCCCTCGTGTTCCCACAGGGATGGACTCAATGATCCTGGTCATACATTTCACTGAGCTCCAGCCACAGGTCCATAATCAATCAACAGAAACCACTCAACCACATGACACTGAACCAAAACACACGCTAAACACACCCAGAACAAACACAAGAACAGAACACTCGTTACTGTTATTCTATCTTTCATGTCAAAACACAGTCTTTAACAATGTATCATTACCAAATGTGTTGATTGTCAGTGGACATAAATTTGATGCATGGAATCAAAAATGAGAATTAATCTGTATGTAAGATAAAATTCATAGATTGCAGGATTATACTATTGGAAAAACTCACAAAATGAAAAGACAAAGTCCCTTCTGTCTCACTTTGAGTCACACAGCGCCACCTCCTGGCAAAACAGTTTTCTGTACAATTTCAGTCCAATGGGAGATGTGAACCTTTGACTATATGAATTTATATGTTATGACCTGTTTCAGCAAAAGGACAGACTATTGCAGTGATGATGCATTGGCATTTGGGACAGGATGAAGTAAGATTGATCTTTCTTTAATGATGGCATGGGAGGTTTTGTATGATGCCGTTGGGTTTCCTGTCACTGTGGGCACCAGGGCACAGTAATACAGAGCAGAATCTGCCTGTACAGCAGAGGAGATCTTCAGATACACACGTTTAGTATCTTCATGAACTTCAGCAGAAAATCTGTCTGGTCTATGTTCACTCATAGCTCCACGTGGGAAGATGTAAAGGAGGAGCTCCGGTTTGGATCTGGGATATTGTCTGTACCATTGTAAATTATTTACAGTACCCGTATAGTCTTTGTAACTGCAGGACAGAGTAACAGCGTCACTAATGAGTCTGTTTTCATTCACTGACAAGGGTTTTATTGACTCTGCTTCTGTGTGGCCTATAAGTGGAGAATAAAAGCCTGGTTAGATAAATCAACAGTAACTAAACCATAGAAAGCAGTAGTAAATGTAATATCTTACCAATAAACATCCAAAAAAGAGAGTGAAAATAATCACGATAGCAGAAATCTGAAGGATAATCTGAAAGCCTTGAGTGTCATTCAGACTGAATACTGGCACCCTCCTGAAGATGAAAATGCTTCTACACCGTGATATAAAGCTCCACCTCTGGCAATATGATTTACTTCTGTAATGGAGTCTATGCTAAAACCAGTTCATGTGACCTGTGGTTCAAAGTCTGCAGCTTGTATTAAAGAAAAGGCCAAAGACTGTAATACTTTCTTAAACTTTAGCTGAAAACATTAAACGCTGGAGACATTCTCTCTCACGTGTTTTTGAAACACACGCAAGATCATGGCACTTACCCCCGACCACAGACGAGGCTTAAGCTAGTCCCAGACTAAAATGCATGTTTGAGCTGTTTTAACTGAAAGCAACTTTCACTGATATATCTCAAAATATGTCAGTGTCATAGTTTTGTCTCAAGATGCACACCAGTAATGTTGTTTTTTTTCTTCTAAGACACGTTTGTACTTAAATGTCCTAATATCAAATCAAATCACCTTTATTTATATAGTGCTTTTAACAAGTTCAATTGTTTCAAAGCAGCTTCACATTGTTAACAGGAAAATAAATGCAACAGAATTTGTACAGCCGTTCTGGTGAAACGGTGATGTTATCCGGCTAATTTCAAGTATCATATAGCGCCAATGCAGGCAGATCGGTAATATAGATGAGATTTAGGAGTCCCCAACTGAGCAAGCCAAAAGCCAGAGGCAACGGTGGCAAGGAACCAAAACTCCTTCAGGGTCAGAATGGAGAAAAAACCTTGGGAGAAACCAGGCTCAGTCGGGTGCCAGTTCTCCTCTGGCCGACGAACAAACAGTGTATGATTATAATTCTGGCAACATAGCAGGTCTTAATTCATATTAGGCAAATTGATATTTGTTAGATTATTCGAGAGATTGGAGTAAATCACGCCGAAGACGGGTTTAATGAGGATGTCGTGTCGATGCAGCATTTACGGGGGGAGTTTATTTGACATGTTCTCTGCAGACACTTCAGGGATGCGTTGGTCATGTCCAGGCGCTGGTCCACCATCTGATCTGGATACGGCCCGGATCCGGCTGACTGCAGTAAACCTCGGGATAAACAGAGAGACTAACATTAGCGTAGATGCCATTCTTCTTATGATGTAACGAGTACATCAGGTGTTATGGGAAGTGTTCCCGGTTCCGGCTGACCTAGTTAATGCAGCCTAACAATCATTTACTGATTTGAGTAATAGAAATTGATAATGTTTTATGTGTAAGCCATAGTAAAGAGATGCGTTTTTAGTCTAGATTTAAACTGACAGAGTGTGTCTGCTTCCCGAACAATGCTAGGAAGACTGTTCCAAAGTTTAGGCGCTAAATAGGAAAAGGATCGACCGCCTGCAGTTGATTTTGATATTCTAGGTATTATCAACTGGCCAGAGTTTTGAGACCGCAATAGACGTGATGGAGTATAATGCGATAAGAGTTCGCTCAAGTACTGGGGAGCTAAACCATTTAGTGCTTTGTAAGTAATAAGCAAGATTTTAAAATTTATACGATGTTTAATAGGAGCCAGTGCAGTGTTGACAGAACCGGGCTAATATGGTCATACTTCCTTGTTCTAGTAAGAGCTCGAGCTGCTGCGTTTTGGACCAGCTGGAGTTTGTTTATTAAGCAAGCAGGGCAACCACCCAGTAAAGCATTACAGTAATCTAGCCTTGAGGTCATGAACGCATGAATTAACTGTTCAGCATTTTGCATCGAAAGGATGTGCCGTAATTTAGATATATTTTTAAGATGGTAGAATGCAGTTTTACAGATGTTAGAAACGTGGCTTTCAAATGAAAGATTGGTATCAAAGAGCACACCCAGGTTCCTAACTGACGACGAGGACTTGACAGAGCAGCCATCGAGTGTTAGACAGTATTCTAGGTTACTACTTGCAGAGTTTTTTTGTCCAATAATTAAAAATTAAGTTTTTTCTGAATTAAGTTGCAGGAAATTACTAGACATCCAATGTTTTATATCAGCTATGCATTCCATTAATCTTGTGAATTGGTAAGTTTTGTCAGGGCGGGAAGAAATATAGAGCTGAGTATCATCAGCATAACAGTGAAAACTAATGCCATGCGTCCTAATGATATCTCCCAGTGGTAGCATGTACAGGGTGAAGAGCAACGGTCCTAGCACTGAGCCCTGCGGTACTCCATACTGAACTTGTGATCGGTGTGACATCTCTTCATTTACTGCTACAAAATGATAACGGTCAGATAAGTATGATTTAAGCCATGCCAATGCAGTTCCACTAATGCCAACATAATTTTCGAGTCTATTTAAAAGAATGTTGTGGTCGATAGTATCGAATGCAGCGCTAAGATCGAGTAACACTAATGGAGAGATACAACCACGATCGGATGATAAGAGTAAATCATTTGTAACTCTGATGAGAGCAGTCTCAGTACTATGATACGGTCTAAATCCTGACTGGAAATCCTCACAGATACCATTTCTTTCTAAAAAGGAACATAATTGTGAAGACACTACCTTTTCCAGTATTTTTGACAGGAAGGGTAGATTTGAGATCGGCCTATAATTGACTAATTCTGTAGGATCAAGTTGAGTTTTTTTAATAAGTGGTTTGATAATAGCCAACTTAAACGTTTTGGTACATATCCTAATGACAAAGATGAGTTAATGATATTAAGAAGAGGATCTATGACCTCTGGTAGCATCTCTTTTAATAGCCTAGTCGGTATAGAGTCGAGCATACATGTTGTTGATTTAGATGATTTAACGAGTTTAGCCAATTCTTCCTCTCCTATAGCAGTGAATGAGTGTAATTTTTTCTCAGTGACACAACAATGCTCTGTCTGATGTGATACTGTAGTAGACGGCTGCATGGTTATAATTTTCTTTCTAATGTTGTCAATCTTACACTTAAAGAAGTTCATAAAAGTCATTACTGCTGTGCTGTTTACAACCATCAGAAGTATAAGCTTTATTTTTGGTTAACTTAGCCACTGTATCAAATAAATACCTAGGGTTGTGTTTGTTTTCTTCTAAGAGAGTCGAGAAATAAGCAGATCTAGCAGTTTTTACGGCCTTTCTGTATGCGATCATGCTCTCTTTCCATGAATTACAAAAAACCTCTAATTTTGTTTTCTTCCAGCTGCGCTCCATTTTTCTGGCTACTGTTTTAAGGGCCGGGTGTGCTCGTTGTACCACGCCGTTTGGACTATTTTCTTTAATCTTCTTTAAGCGCCGGGAGCAACTGTGTCTAAAGTGCTGGAAAAAGAGAGTCAATAGTTTCTGTTGCAAAATCGAGTTCCTCTAGGCTATCTGGGATGCTGAGGAGATGAAACTGATGAGGAAAATTATTTAAAAAGCAATTTTTATTGGCGGCAGTGATAATTCTGCCATATTTGAAGCGAGGGGACGGCTTTGCAGCCTTAGCTAAATTAAGTATACATGATACTAGGTAATGATCTGAGATGTCATCACTCTGCTGCAGAATTTCAACGGTATCAACATTTATTCCATGTGACAATATTAGGTCTAACGTATGATTAAGGCGATGAGTGGGTCCTGACACGTGTTGCCTTACTCCAATAGAGTTTAGAATGTCTCTAAATGCTAATCCCAATGCGTCTTTTTCATTATCTACATGGATATTAAAATCACCAACAATTAGTACTTTATCTGCAGCCAGTACTAACTCGGATAGAAAGTCAGCAAATTCTTTGATAAAGTCTGTATTGTGCCCTGGTGGCCTGTATACAGTAGCCAACACAAATGTCAAACGGGATTTATCAATTACACTACATAATGCTACATAAAGCACCAAAACTTCAAAAGAATTATATTTGAAACTAGACTTCTGAGTAATACTGAAGATATTATTATAAATTACAGCAACCCCTCCCCCTTTACCTTTCAGACGCGGCTCGTGTTTATAACAATAATCTTGTGGGTTGGACTCATTTAAAGTAATGTAGTCGTCAGGTTTTAGCCAGGTTTCTGTCAAACACAGCACATCTAGATTATTATTTGTAATTATATCATTAACAATAAGTGCTTTTGGGGAAAGGGATTGAATATTCAGCAACCCGAGCTTTATCATTTGATCATCTGTATTATATCTGTTGTTTATTCGTTTGACATCAATTAAGTTTTTACTGTTGAATGGTCTTGATGTTTTTTTGTATTTACTAATTTGGGGAACAGACACAGTCTCTATGTGATAATATCTAGGTGAAAGAGTCTCTATGTGTTGGGATTTATCTGACTTCTGTAACGGCAGACAGCTAGCAGACGGTCGGGTAAGCCAGTCCGTCTGCTTCCTGACCTGGGCCCCAGTTAGTCAAGGTTTAGCTTTAAGACTATATTCCAAATTACTAGAGAGAAGAGCAGCACCACTTCAAGAAGAATGGATGCCGTCCCTCTTCAACAGGTCAGGTCTGCCCCAAAAGCTTTTCCAATTGTCTATGAACCCTATGTTATTTTGCGGACACCACTTAGACAACCAGCCATTGAGTGATGATAGTCTGCTAAGTATCTCATCACTCCTTTTAACAGGGAGCGGACCAGAACAAAAAACTGCATCTGCCATCGTACTTGCAAGTTCACACACCTCTTTAATGTTAATTTTGGTGATCTCCGACTGGCGAAGTCGAACATCGTTAGTGCCGATGTGAATAATAATCTTAGAGAATTTACAATTAGCTTTAGCCAGCACTTTTAAATTTGCTTTGATGTCAGGCGCTCTGGCTCCCGGTAAACATGTGGCTATGGTGGCTGGTGTCTCTATTTTCACGTTCCGTGTAATAGAATCACCAATAACTAGGGCACTTTTAACAGGATTCTCAGTGGGTGCGTCACTGAGTGGGGAGAACCTGTTTGATGTTCTAATTGGAACGGAAGAGTGTTTTTTTGATCCGCGACTATGCCGTCTGACCGCCACCCAAGTGCCCTGCTGCACGGGCTCTACAGCCGGAACCGAACAATGTACAACGTTCACTAAGCTAGTCGCATCCAGAGCAGTGTCTAAAGCCGTTACATTCTCACTACTCTCAAATAAAGTCTGGATGCGTGTCTCTAATTCTGAAATCTTCTCCGTCAGCCTGACTATCTCCTTACATTTATCACATGTGAAGCCCTGCTCGCCAACGGAGACAGATACACTAAACATGAAACATGCGGTGCAAGTGACAATGACTGGAGAAGAAGACATGGCTTAACGTAATTGTTGATTAATCCAACTCACCACAGTTGTTTAGTGAACTCAGAAAACAGGAAACCCGGGTGCAGAGATAGCAAGCTAACAGGCTAGCGAAAAGCTAACGTGTGATAGTGATTTAGATTAAAAGCTAGTGATGTCAAATTTAATGTGGTAGGCAGTGTTAGACAATATATGAAGATGAGTAGGTTATAATTAGCAGTTTAAACAACAGAGAATTATATCAAATAAAAATCCCAAAAGAGCAGAGCAGAGCACATGTGAGCACAGCAGCAATAGCAAACAGGGTAGACAGGAGCAATCGAAGACAGGAGCAATCAATCCAAGCAGGAGCAATCGATCCAAGCAAGCAATATAACCAAGGCCTACTCCTGGCTTAATCTAAGTGCTCATTGTTTCTTTTCTCACCATTTTAAATGAACATTTAGAACAAATATTCCATGTAGCACCACAATTAATATAATTATAAATAGTTTCCTCAGGTTATTGTGCGGTATTGTTGTGTTTCCTCAGGTTATTGTGCGGTGTTGTTGTGTTTCCTCAGGTTATTGTACGGTGTTGATGTGTTCCCTTTCGAAAGGGAACTCGCACTGCTTCAAGAACGCATATGGGGAAAGCCTTCAGCGTGACAGGTGTCTGAATCACTATCAAATCACGTCAATCCTATTGACCGGCGACAGCCTATGACGTCATCGTCGTGCGACCAGGAAGTATATAAGGGTGCCTTGCAAACATGACACCATCTCTTCATTTTCAGGGACTGTCTGTCTGAGTTGAATTATCATTTCTTCAATAAAGCAAGCAATATGAAGTGCACAGAGAAGAAGCGTCACTTTAGGAAGTGCGCCGATCCGTATCCCAGGTGTCGCACACCTGAGGACACTCACACGCTCTGTGTCTACTGCCTGGGGAAAGAGCATGCATGAGAGGTTCTCGAGGGAGCCGCCTGTGCAAACTGCGAGCGTTTTCCGGTGAGAACGCTCAGCTCTCATCTGGCCCTCTTCTCGAGGGAGGAGGGTCCAGCATCTGGGAGCGGTCCCACTTGAGCCTGATAGCAGATGGACATGGCTCATTCTCTGGAGAAGGGTGTCGTTCTTTCAAACGATCAGCCAGATCATAAGGGCGTAAACATCGTCGGGTCAGGCTGCGGTGGCTTTGCACACCATGGTGGTGTTGCAGGCCTATCAGGCTGATCTGCTGAAGGACCTCGATCGGGGAGGTATGTAGTGAGGTATGTATAACAATTGTTAGGTGGGTTTTCAAGTTCTCCTATATTTAACAGGAAGCTGTTAGCCACCTCAGAGTAAAAGCAGTTAGTGTCCCCTTTTTTGTGATGACAGAGGCGATTTGCGATATCGCCCCGGGCCCCTCCCTGAGCGCCTGCCATGGGGTAGCAGGCCTCACCTGGCCTCCCCTGAAAACATGCTCATGGGCTTCAGTGACTGGACGACTAGCATGAGCTGCAAGCAGTGAGGGGCTGTTTATAGGTAGCAGGCTACTCCAGGCCTCCTTATAGAATCGCTATCGGGTGGTAAGCCTCACCAGGCCTCCCTGGAGGTGAGTTCTTGGACCGACCAGCATGCTCAGGCAGCAGGCTACAGATCAGGTAGCCTCACCCGGCCTCCCCTGAGAACACGCTCATGGGATTCAGTGACTGGATGACTAGCATGTTCTGCTATCAGGTAGTAGGCCTCAGCAGGCCTCCCTGAGCGCCTGCCATGGGGTAGCAGGCCTCACCTGGCCTCCCCTGAGAACATGCTCATGGGCTTCAGTGACTGGACGACTAGCATGAGCTGCAAGCAGTGAGGGGCTGCTTATAGGTAGCAGGCTACTCCAGGCCTCCTTATAGAATCGCTATCGGGTGGTAAGCCTCAGCAGGCCTCCCTGAAGGTGAGCCCCTGAGTTTGGATGCTCAGGCAGCTAGCATGTTCTGCTATCAGGTAGTAGGCCTCACCAGGCCTCCCTAAGGTCGAGTTCCCGGGTTCCAGTCACTGCGACAGTTAGCATGAAATGCTATCAGGTAGTAGGCCTCATCAGACCTCCCTGAAGATAAGCTCTTGAGTTTGGGTGCTCTGGTATCAGGTGGCAGGCCTCCCTGAAGGTGAGTTTCTAGGTTTCAGTCATTTTCACAGCTTGCACGAGTTGCTAGCAGGTAGTAGGCGTCACCAGGCCTCCCTGAAGGCTCGCTGTCGGGTAATAGGCCTCACCGGGCCTCCCTGAAGGCTTGCCATTGGGTAGCAGGCTGCACCAGGCCTCTCCTGGGGGCATGTTCCTGTCTACAGTCACTGGATAGCTAGCATGGAATGCTAACAGGTAGTAGGCCTCATCAGGTCTCCCTGAAGTTGAGTTCCTGGGTTCCAGTCACTGTGACAGTTAGCACAAACCGCTAGCAGGTAGTAGGCCTCATTAGGCCTCCCTGAGGGTGAGTTCCCGGTTCCCGGCTACCTCGACAGTTGGCTTCGACGACCATTAGGTAGTAGGTTTCTCCAGGCCTCCCTGAGGACTTGCTTTCAGGTAGTAGGCCTCACCTGACCTCCCTGAAGGGAATGAGTTCCTAGTCTTCAGCTCCCCCGATGGCTAGCTTTGACTGCTATCAGGTGGAGGCCCCTCTGGTCCTCTCGGGAAAAATGGGTTCATAAGGTAGGAACTAATAACTGGCTTTTGCTGACAGGTAGTGGGTACTTGCTATCAGGGTTCCGGCTTAGCTGGTAACACCTGAGGGCGGTCACATACCCTAGTGCGACGAAGAGCTTCTCCTGCCAAGCGGTCCCTAGGGAAGGGGATCTGCTTATTCAGCCTAAAGCTTGGTTTGCCTACCAGGCTGGTTTGGTGCTCCCCTCATTGAGGGTCGTCTATAAGCTGAAAGCCACGTGGGTCTGATCAGACGGTAGTAGACCCTCGCGAGGTCTCGCAATTAGATCAGTCCGTAGGCCTGCATGGCCTCCTGAGCACCTCTGTAAGATAAGTGCTCAGTAGATCCTAGGATCGAACAGATGAACTCCCCTCACTGGCAAGGGTTGGAAAGCACTACGCTGAGTACTGCTCTCCAGGATACCCGTCTCCGAGATCCGGTTTGAGGAGGACACTGCTGTCTCGCAGTCTCTCAGTCTGGATGCCTCATCAGCAGGCGAATGTCCGGAGGCTCTGTGATCAAATAGACAGGGTTGGCCAAACCGAAGTGTCCCACGGAAGTGGCAGCCTGGCTAGGACTTCATATAGTGTGTGAAGGTTCCTACTGAGGCTTAGAGCTTGGGCTATGACCATAGGGGATGCTGTCACTGACAGCCTAGTGTGACCAGAGGGGGAGTGGTTCGGGCATTTCAGTTGAATTTGCTTGTCCTGACGGTTGTCACTGCCAGTAGGCATGCACTCCCCTCAGCATGGCATAGTGGGTATATCGTTCCCCATATGTGTTCTTGACACAGTGCGAGTTCCCTTTCGAAAGGGAACGTCTCAGGTTACGTATGTAACCTCTGTTCCCTGAGAACAGGGAACGAGACACTGCATCTTGTTGCCATGCCTCAGGGCCTGCCTGTCAAACAGTCCCTTCAGACGAAGGATGGTGTCATGTTTGTGAGGCACCCTTATATACTTCCTGGTCGCACGACGATGATGTCATAGGCTGTCACTGGTCAATAGGTGTTGTCGTGTTTCTTCAGGTTATTGTGCGGTATTGTCGTGTTTCCTCAGGTTATTGTGCGGTGTTGTTGTGTTTCCTCAGGTCATTGTACAGTGTTGTTGTGTTTCCTCAAGTTATTGTACAGAGCCAAAGGCGCAGGCAGGTCGACGGCTGACCAAGGCGAAGCCAGAGGAACGAGGGAGCCTGGAGAAGCCATATGACTGATGGAGCCGAGGGCGGGAAGAGCCAAGGCAAATCCAGAGCACATGCTGGAGATACCGGAGAACCAGGACATGACTAATCAGGACTGACAGGAGAAAACTAGGTCACAATGAAAAACACAAAAACAGCAGGCATGTAACAGTTTGTTTATTGTTTGTGATATGTCCACATCTATGATACAAATTTCTAACATGACCAGAATAGTAATGATCTACTGTAGCAGAGGTGTAAGAGGAGAATTAAACAGTATAATGATAATAGTTAACAAGATCAATATCACAAATTTGATTAGGGACCTAAAAATAGTTTTGAAACTTTTTTTTTATCATAAAACTTTTTCAAAGTGTTAAAAAGTGTCAAAGTGTTTCTAGATTTAAATAAAAAATGAAATCCCAGATTCACTGCAGAAATGAACACTGATCCAGAGGCAGTTTTGAACACAAGTTATTATCCATTTCATGTTTGTGTGTGAGTGTTGAGTGTGTGTGAGTCACAGTGGGCTTCAGAGCACAGTAATACACAGCAGAGTCAGACACACACACATCCTGGATCAACAGAGGAACTGTTCCTAATGTGGAATCCAGTTTTGCATGAAATCTGTCCTTAAATTCAGGCTCTGTCGTTCCTTTCCCAATGGAAAAGTCACTGAGAATGAATGTTGGTGATCTGTTTGGCAGCTGTTTGTACCAGAAGAGATAAGCATTTGTAGCTGTGGTAGAATAATTGCACTGTAGAATAACTTGATCCTGTTCACTTGCAGTCATTTCTCTTATGGGCTGATCGACTCTGTCTTGTCCCCAGCACACTGGAAAATAGATTAACTATTTATAATTTACATATATTGAGCACTGTAAGTAAAACAGATACTGAAGTGTAATTGATTGTCTTTCTTACCAAAGTCCTGTGTTGTGAAGAAAATAGCAATAATAATTAGTTTCTGCATTGCTGAGAGATTATTTGAACATATTCTAATGAATGTGTCTCTCTGTCTTTACTGTAGCTCTGCTTCCTCTCTGCTGCTCTTCTCTTGATATTTCAGGTCTTCAATAGGTCTCTCATGGCACACCGTTGATGCCACTTTTAAAGAATGCTGCCCCCCAGTGGTAAACTGTCAGACTGTTCTAAAGACATGCAGTGAAAATTTGTAATGAAAGTGTGTCAGCCTAACAATCACTTAACTGATTTGAATAATATAAATTGATAATGTTCTATGTGTTAGCCATAGTAAAGAGATGTGTTTTTAGTCTAGATTTAAACTGACAGAGTGTGTCTGCTTCCCGAACAATGCTAGGAAGACTGTTCCAGAGTTTAGGTGCTAAATGGAAAAAGGATCGACCGCCTGCAGTTGATTTTGATATTCTAGGTATTATCAACTGGCCAGAGTTTTGAGACCGCAATAGACGTGATGGAGTATAATGCGTTAAGAGTTCGCTCAAGTACTGAGGAGCTAAACCATTTAGTGCTTTATAAGTAATTAGCAAGATTTTAAAATGTATGCAATGTTTAATAGGGAGCCAGTGCAGTGTTGACAGAACCGGGCTAATATGGTCATACTTCCTGGTTCAACCACTCAGTAGAGCATTACAATAATCTAGCCTTGAGCTCATGAACACATGAACTATCTGTTCAGCAGTTTGCATTGAAAGCATGTGCCGTAGTTTAGATATATTTTTAAGATGGAAGAATGCAGTTTTACAGATGTTAGAAACGTGGCTTTCAAATGAAAGATTGGCATCAAAGAGCACACCCAGGTTCCTCACTGACGACGAGGACTTGACAGAGCAGCCATCGAGTGTTAGACAGTATTCTAGGTTACTACTTGTGGAGTTTCTTTTTGTCCAATAATTTAAAAATATATTTTTTCTGAATTAAATTGCAGGAAATTCCTAGTCATCCAATGTTTTATATCAGCTATGCATTCCATTAATCTTGTGAATTGGTAAGTTTCATCAGGGTCGTGAAGAAATATAGAGCTGAGTATCGTCAGCATAACAGTGAAAACTAATGCCATGCTTCCTAATGATATCTCCCAGTGTTAGCATGTACAGGGTGAAGAGTAACGGTCCTAGCACTGAGCCCTGCGGTACTCCATACTGAACTTGTGATCGGTGTGACATCTCTTCATTTACTGCTACAAACTGATAACGGTCAGATAAGTATGATTTAAGCCATGCCAATGCAGTTCCACTAATGCCAACATAATTTTCGAGTCTATTCAAAAGAATGTTGTGGTCGATAGTATCAAATGCAGCGCTAAGATCGAGTAACACTAATGGAGAGATACAACCACGATCGGATGATAAGAGTAAATCATTTGTAACTCTGATGAGAGCAGTCTCAGTACTATGATACGGTCTAAATCCTGACTGGAAATCCTCACAGATACCATTTCTTTCTAAAAAGGAGCATAATTTTGAAGACACTGCCTTTTCCAGTATTTTTGACAGGAAGGGTAGATTTGAGATCGGCCTATAATTGACTAATTCTGTAGGATCAAGTTGAGGTTTTTAATAATTGGTTTAATGACAGCCAACTTAAACGTTTTCGGTACATATCCTAATGACAAAGATGAGTTAATGATATTAAGAAGAGGATCTATGACCTCTGGTAGCATCTCTTTTAATAGCCTAGTCGGTATAGGGTCGAGCATACATGTTGTGGATTTTGATAATTTAATGAGTTTAGCCAATTCTTCCTCTCCTATAGCAGTGAATGAGTGTGTGTGAGAGTGTGTGTGTGTGTGTGTGTGTGGGTGTGTGTCTTCCTCTCCTATAGTAGTGAATGAGTTTAACTGTTCCTCAGTGACACAATAATGCTCTGTCTGATGTGACACTGTAGTAGACGGCTACATGGTTATAATTTTCTTCCTAATGTTGTCAATCTTACACTTAAAGAAGTTCATAAAGTCATTACTGCTGTGCTGTTTACAAACATCAAAAGCTTTATTTTTGGTTAATTTAGCCACTGTATCGAATAAATACCTAGGGTTGTGTTTGTTTTCTTCTAAGCAGATCTAACAGTTTTTACGGCCTTTCTGTATGCGATCATGCTCGCTTTCCACGAAATGCGATGTAAGGTCCATCTGTTAGCCCAAGGACGGAATCTAACGGCCTGGTCGAAGGACTTCTTTTCAGCACTTCTGTTGAATTCCCTTGTAAGAATGGATTTCACCTGAGAGCAAACTCAAGAGATCTAAGCTGCACTAAGACAATAAAACTTCACTCATCTGAATAAGAAAAAACAAGACTCAATCTTATCTCCTCCCCTGCCGAGTTCTGACCCTCTCACTCTTCCTGCCTCGGAGACCACACAATCATGCAAATCTCACAGATACTGCCACAAGGTGTTTCTTTGACTTTTGGTGTTTCTGGTAAACAGGTTTCATTCCCACAGCTTGTTCCCTGGTGTGGGAGATGCTCATAAAGATCTTTTTATAAACATTTGCTGTCATCCCCAAAGCTAGGTGTGACCATTTGGTCACGAGAAAAGTTTAAACCAAAAGCTGCATAAATATTTGGGTGCTAAATGTTTATTGTTCTGGTTGAGTATTTAAAGGGAATGGGCAGACCACTCAGGGAAGCATCTGTAATCAGAACTTCCCACGCTGTTGAAGTGTGTCTCTATTGCCAGGTAACAATGACTCTTTGAAACTATTTTTTATGTTTTTTAGAATGATGTTTTATATTGTATGCTGATCAGTTGTGTATTATGGATTCTTTCTAAATTCTTTTATTTGATATGTTTACCTGGCTATAATAAACATTAATCTTGATTTATCTTGTATAAGTCTAAATTCCTTTATTTCAGTAGTGTCGTATGCAGAGTTTTGTAGGAGTTTCCGTAAATCTTTCTGTCAGGACAGATCCATACCGAGGACCCCATGACCGGAGCATGGCGCTAAGCATGCGGGGCAATCTGATTTCTGACTGTCACTGTTATTAACAAGTTACAGCTCTCGTGACTATTGCTAAAATTACACTTTCTGTTATGAGTAAGCATGTGCGACTCACTTAAAGGTAAAATAGTTCACTCTGTAATCCTCTGTAATCTCAGAACTGGCTAATTTGCGTCCATGAGGTAATGTAATTATAATCGCGAGCATTATCCTCTGAGCGACTCCGGGTCCCATGGAGGAACGAGTATTTGAAATTAAGAGATACTAAGAAAATCAATGATCTAAATTAAATCACAACTAAACTTATAATCAGCTGTTAAATTACAAATGCAACAAAATTACAAAGAATTGGAGTCAGATAAAATTATTCATGGAGTCAGATTTTGAATTGGATCTTCACATTTTAATAAATTAAAGTGATTTTTCTAGAAGCGCCAGAAAAGACATACACGCAGAAGTCCTTCGACCAACTGCTGGATTCCTACGTTGGGCCAATCAGATGGACCTTACAAAGTGGTGACTGCCCTCCGTGATCTCCCAGTCTCAGGAGAGTGACGTCTTTTTGGCGCGACAATTCAGATCCAAGCTGAGTGAGCATGAGGTTTGAGGTTCTACTTTTCTGTCTACAAATGTCTTGGTAAGTTCATTTTTGTTTACCTTTTAGAAAGTGTTGAGGGAAAACCTAGACACACCCAATATAAACACATTTGTAGAACGGGTCGGTATACCCACATTAGACCGGAGACCGTAGAAATCCGGTGGTGTTTAAGATTATTAGAAAACAACATGGCTTGTCAGGGAAATGGTAGTTCGAGTGTAGATAAGGAGGTAATGGACACTCTTGGAGTGCAAATTAAAGATCTTCTCTTTCGCTTGCGTAACAAGGGAGTAGATTTTGAGTGGAGCAATGATCAAATTTTAGCCTGGTACAGTACCGAGGGCCGAAAATTTGAAACTAAAGCTCCTTTTAAGAAAATTCTGGTCGCGATCGTCTATATGCTACGTCGAAACGATTTGACAACTATTACAGAAAACGAACGCGTAATAGCAAACATAAAAGAACTAGAAACGCAGCGATTAGACGAGCTAAAAAAGCTAAGAGCACAGGTCGAAGCATCTGTGTATGATAAACAAACTTGGGCAAGACAGGGCAACGCGATGGAATCGAAAATGAAAAAGCTTGAAAAGAAGCTTCTATTAGATAAAGAATACACATCTGCGCTTGAAGAATGTTGCGAATCAGCAGGATTTCCTGTATCTGCGGTAAAAGTCGCGGCGATAAACGGTAAAATTGGTAGCGAGATAAATAGCGACAGCGATGATGACGTTGCAGCTCTATCAAGCAGTGTGCAAGGCCATCTGGACCTGAGAGAGCGTGAGTTTTCCCTAGAAACCGTGAATGAGGAAAATAGGCCCGAAAAGCCGAAACAACGTAGTCCCATAATGACTCGAACTAAATCAGGCTCGGTTCACCGAAAACCAGTGAACATTGCTGTGCTTAAAACAATGAAAAATGCAGATAATGAAGTCACTACCATTAGCCGCCCTTTAACTTGCGAAGAATGCACCAAACACAAAGAAGTTGTGGGAATGATGCCCCGAAAAGGCCCGTTCCAACCCTACTGGGACAACTTAATGTTACAGGCATCAGTGTACAAATTAGAGATCAGGGATGTTTGGCAAGTAGCCCTCCTTACTATTCCAGACGAGCTAAAACCAAAAATGCCCCGTGAATTGAGAAGTGGAGAAATTGTGGTCAAACGACGAAAACGATGTGTATGAAAGATTGAGGGGGACTCTATTAGAGTTAAGGGGACCAACACACGCTGAGTGGAGTAGAATTTTAGAAATAAAACAGGCAAATAAAGAACCGTTTGAAATTTATGCTGAGCGCCTATGGGTGACCTACAAAGAACATTCAGGGTTAGAAGATGCACAGCGCGATCAGGAAGTTTTACTACAACTCCTGAAAAATAACGCCGGTTCCCATATACAGCAGGCATTAGCTCACGAAGCCGATCCACCAGAGAATACCTACCGGTCATTGGTGGATTGGGCTTCCAAAATAGAGGCCAGACTAAAACAAAACAAATCAAACCATGCACTCTAAAAATGAGAGTGACATTCTCAGGCGTTTAGGGAATTTGATTGCAGGGAAGGATAATTCAGAAAACAGCTTAAAGCAAACTGAAGAAAAAACAACGAGCCAAGAGAGCCCGTATAATAAATTGCAGACAGAGCTCGCAGCCCTGTTAGCGAAATTTTGCGAACCCCAATAGGGGTGCGTGGCCTCCGTCGCTATAGGAAGCGTTATCACCAGCGGTAACCGAATCAAAATACGAGCTAATCTTGGAGGCCGGTTAGTTAATATTCTCGTTGATTCTGGAGCTGCCTGCTCTTGTACAAACCTTCCGGTACCTCTAAGTACAAGAACAATTCAAATTAAAGGTATAGGCGATACTTTGATGACCGCAACACAAACAAAACCAGTGAGACTCGATTTGGGCATGGTAGTGCTAACAGAACATTTCTGGTATTTACCAGAGAATAGTGAAGGAACTGTGCTGGGAATGGACATTATGAGAAAGCATGGATTTGTCATTCATTGCTTTGAAAAACAAACTGAACTACAAACAAATAAAACCACAAAGAGATGCTTGCCTAAAGGCAATGCAAGCATTATGTCCATCTCCAGTTCAGATCCAATTCAACTTCTCATCAGCAAACACAGCAATGTTTGGGCTGATCATGAACACGACTGCGGCCTTGTTGACTTTGAGGTATGCATCGAGGAGAGCCCCTCCGCAAAAAGCAATACCGCATCAAGCCAGAGGCAGAGGTCGCTGTTCATGAGATAGTACAACAGCTTGAGAAAGAGGAATAGTTCGGCGATGCAGTTCAACCACAAACTCCCGTGTCTGCCAGTGCCAAAACCTAATGGTAAATGGCGTCTGTGCATTGATTATCAGCGTCTCAACAAAGTTTTACCTAAAGCGACACCAATAGTAGCAAATCCAGCTACTATTTTATCACAAGTCTCAACCAATGCTTCGTGGTTCACAGTGCTTGACATCAAAAATAGTTTCTCGTCTCTTAAAGTTAAACGAGAAGACCAATGGAAACTAGCATTTACTGTAAACCAAATGCAGTATACATGGGAACGAATGCCACAGGGCCTTCACAACAGCCCAGCCATTTTTCACAGAGCTGTGGCAGACGTGCTCAGTCCCTTACTAGGGAATGGCAAGGTCGTTCACTATGTAGATGACATTTTGATAGCTACAGAAGAACCACTTGAGAACCACTTGCAGCTGGTTGATGACGTTTTGCATAGGTTGGGTGACGCAGGCTTTAAAATGAACAAAGAAAAAGCCCAAATTGCCCTAAAAGAGGTACACTATTTAGGGTACACTCTGACGCAAAGCCACAGAGCCTTAACAGACGATAGAAAGAAATGCATTGCCGAACTGCCTCGACCTCATACTTTAAACTCGCTGCAAAAAGTATTAGGAACAGCAAACTATCTTCGAGAGTTTATCCCTGATTTTGCAAACACCGCTGCGCCGTTGTATTCTCTTCTAAAAGGAAAAACAAAACCAAATGATGTCCTTGAATGGACTGACGAACACGAACAAGCTTTTAGCGATTTTGAAACAGCGTTTGTGCTCCGCGCCTGCCCTGGGACTGCCCAACGTATCCAAAGCTTTCCACATTCAGGTAGACACACATGAAATAACACTAAGCGGAGTCTTAGCTCAGGAACATGGGGGAAAACTGCGTCCAATCGCGTATTACAGCCGTAAGAAATCTCTGGTCGAGCAAGGATTCGACCCATGTACACAGCATGTGCTAGCGGTGCATTGGATGCTAAAAATAACAGAACCCATTGTCGGTTTTCAACCTGTTGTTGTACATACCATGCACACGCCTGTACGAATGCTGCTACAGGGGCCGAATAAAGGAGTTTCCTCCCAACGATTAGCGAGATGGATAGCAGACATTCAAGCGCGTGAAATTACAATAAAAACACGAATTTTGCCGCATCTGCTCGGGGATGTTGAGGGAAATCCACACATGTCAGCCTGTCAAAGAGGCACAAAGCCTTGTACATGACCAGCCATTACCAGGCCAAGCACCTGTGTACATAGATGGTTCCCGATTCTGTCAGAATGGTCATTTTTATGCTGGATGTGCTGTGTGGGCTCCCCATCTTCCCGAAACGGATGCGAGACAACAATTGTTGTTTAAATTACCATCTAGCATGTCCACGCAAGAAGTCCGAACTCATTGCATTGCTAGAAGCGATTAAGGCACACCCTGAACCGCTTTGCGTGTATACAGACAGTCGGTATGCGTTTGGCGTTGTAACTGATTTTATGGCCCAATGGCAGTTGCGAAAATTCCTCACCTCCGCCGAAACGCCTATAAAACATTTCAGCACTATAACGTCAATATGGCAAGCAATACAAGCGTGAGAAACCCCATGTCTGTTGTGAAAGTGTGCGCGCACACATCAACAAAACCCTGATGTGCATGAGGAAAACAATAACGTTGTTGACCAATTGGCTAAGCTGGCCGCAGTAAACGGCGACCAGTGGGGAAAAGAGACACCCTCTGCATCTGTGGCAAGTGCTGTCCAAGTCACACCCATTGACCTCAAACAGTATCAACAAGATCTGTGGGTCTCTAATGGAGAGCTTGTACCGCGCCTGAAGCAGGATCAGATGGTGAATGTAATTGAAGGCATAGTAATTCGAGATGGAAAATTTGTCGTTCCAGAAGCTCTCCAAAAACCAATAATCAAATTATACCATGAGTATGTGCATGTATCGGCGACAAGAACCACGCAGTTGATAAAAAAATCAGTTTTGGTGGCAGGGAATGACAGCTGACATTGAAAGATGGTGCAACACCTGCGTGGTGTGTGCTACCATCAACCAAGGAAAACACGGCCGAACAAACCTACGTAGGCCAGAACCACCGAAAGGACCCTGGGAGTCCTTACAAATGGATTTCATTGGTCCACTATCCAGTGCCAAAGGGGGGTATCGGTATTGCCTTGTGATAATTGATAAATTCTCAAAATGGGTTGAAGCAATTCCCACTCGGAATAACACGGCAAATACTGTGGCACGTGTGATGGCGAACCAAATCATCCCTCTTTGGGGGGCACCAATTCAAATTGAATCCGATCAGGGGACTCATTTTACTGGACAAGTGATGAAAAACATGTGCAAAATGCTAAACATCAAGCAAAGATTCCATATTTCATATAGGCCACAAAGTTCAGGGAATGTTGAACGATCTAACCGCATCATAAAAGAAAATATTGCAAAACAGATAGCACAACACCAAAACAGGTGGATTGATGCCTTACCCACAGTTCTGACTGTGTTGCGAGCAACCCCATCAAAAGCTACAGGCATTAGCCCATATGAGCTTATGACTGGAAGGGTGATGAAGTTGCCCATTGATCCAGAAATTTCCCCAGCAGACCTGGGGCCTCTCATGATTGCAACTCAGCAAACTGGGTTGGTGAAACTACAAGAAAGATTGAAGGTGCTGCACACACAGGCTGTACTGAAACAACAACAGTCAGACCTGTCAAATGATGCGCAATTTAACCCAATCTCTGAAACAAAATTTTCAGAAGGAGATGTGGTTATGGTATGCGTCTTCGTGAAACAAAATGCATTTTCCCCTAGATGGCACGGGCCCTATGAAATTAACGCTGTTTGTAACAGTTGTGTGGCCGTGAAAATCAGAGGAAAATTTAAATGGTACCACATGTCCCAGTGTAAACCATTCAAAGGTTCAGTGAGTTAAATATGATCTTCTTTCTTCTCAGGAGGATCACTGCAATTCCATGGAGGCCGGACGCCAGGGTGGTATCCAGACCAACCTGCATCGAATTGGGACAACGCATCACACTCACACACACCCTAGGATGCGAGAGATGGGTATGGAAATATACCAAGGGACCATTCACATCTTACACTCCAATTACATACAAAGAAATAGTCACATGGCCCCCCGGATTAGCACCGGAACCAAATTGCACCACAAAAATCTGCTGTAATACAGGTTCTACCCATCTCCCATACCAAAACCTTACCGGATACACACATGCACCACAAGTTCACCATAATCTTACGGCCTGGGACCAACTTAAAATGTACCCAGATTCAGAAATTGGTAGGATGTACACATTTTATGAGAAGAACAATTATGGCACAGATCCAAAAAATGTTACTTCATTAAAGATCTTGAATCTACAACATATAGGTGCACACACACACAACACATAACCATACACATTTAAAGTTTACTGAGCTTCTTTTGATCTAACAAAGAGGGCATCTAATAACAATGTAAAAACATTTGTTTGGACTAGTCGGAAAGAAGGAACATACTGTGTGGGAAAATGTGAGGCAAATATGGACAATTTTACTAGCCCTCACAATTGCTCATGGACTTTACACCATTGCTTTAATTTGACTACCTGTGAATACGAGAAACCCACACAGTGTCCAAAATTACATCCCACCCTCCAGGTGGTCTGATCAAAGGAAATGTAAATAAGACATTGCTTCATGATGTCAACCTTGTGATAACACATGTGACGTATAACATCTCTAATATTTTGTCAGCTTATGTAAAACACCGTAACATTAATGACAAAACATACACATGGCTACAGTCGCGCGTCGATGATTTAGTTTCTGATTACAAAAATAGACTTGCAGTCCAAATCCCACCTGCTCGTACTAAACGAGACCTGCTTGGAAATATAGCAGGCCTTTTTGGTTCAGTCAATTCTATATCCAACACCTACAAAATAACAGGTCAATCTCAATTTTCAACATGGTTGGCAAATCAGGTGGCCACTGGTTTCCAACACATCACTAATAGTAACGAGAATATTATCAAAGCGGTCAGATCCAAGCGCAGGCGCTTCTGACGACCAGCCAGACAATTTTCAATCAGACCCGTACCATCGAGCATGACTTAGCCTGTAGGTTGTATGCACAAGATTTGTTTACTGCAGCAAGACAGGAGATTTTAGATCTTCGTCTCCATAAAACACCTAGGCATGTTTTAATTGATCTTATTGAAATTTTAGACCTGCATAGATGGCTTGCATCAGAGAAAATGAAGAATATTAATTACTCTGAATTATTATCAACGTTAATGATGTATACTGGAAATGAATGTACTGGCTGTATTGGGTTCTTTGCCACTTTCCTTTAATCCACCCAGATCAGGTTTACCTAGATTCCACCGCCATACGCTCTATTGGTGTTGTAGTAAAGGATCAGATCATTAAATGGGACCATCTTACGGGGTATATGACTTTGAAGGGCACTGGAACCTTGTTTACCACACGCACCTGTTGTCATGAAACATCAAGTTATATTATTTGCACTTGCAACACGTTACAACCTTTTTCTTCTAATGACTCTAAGCTGGTTAATGTCCAGTCATTGCATGGTCATTCTGATGCTGTTCAAGTGTCTCACACACAGTGGTGCGTCGTCAGCGAGATGAATTCCTTCACCTACGGAGGTCTGACCTGCTCTGCAAACCACACCTTCTGTTTAGAAGTGAAAGAGGACTTTACGATGGGCCAGATAAACATCCTGGGAAGGGTGCCCATGGACTCAGACATTTCTCCCTGGTGGGAGGACATTTTCTATGAACAAAGCACACAGGACTTGGTAAAAACAATGGACTTAGTACAAGAAATTATCTTGCAGACGGAATACCATCTCAACCAAGCACAAGTGGAAGCAAATCTGGTGAAAAAGACTGCAGAGATCCTGTCCAGTTCCTCTACCCGCTCAGCACGTTATGCTTACACATGGTGGGACTGGATGTTCCGTGGATGTGCCATCGCCAGCGTGCTCATCTTCTTCTTCACACTCTGCCAGTGCTGTTACTTTAGAGGTCTTCTTCAAACGATGCGCACATCAACCAACATGGCCATCGCACTCAGCCCATTACAGGTACCAGCTCTACGGAAAGTGCAGTTGTAAAGCAAACTTCAAGAAATCCCTGAAAATGGCCCCTCGGAGACTGCTCTGAATCTGCTCCAAGGGACCAAGGGCGGAACTGTAAGAATGGATTTCACCTGAGAGCAAACTCAAGAGATCTAAGCTGCACTAAGACAATAAAACTTCACTCATCTGAATAAGAAAAAACAAGACTCAATCTTACCTCCTCCCCTGCCGAGTTCTGACCCTCTCACTCTTCCTGCCTCGGAGACCACACAATCATGCAAATCTCACAGATACTGCCACAAGGTGTTTCTTTGACTTTTGGTGTTTCTGGTAAACAGGTTTCATTCCCACATCAGAGGAACAGGTCATAATAAAGACAACAGAGCTTGTTCCCTGGTGTGGGAGATGCTCATAAAGATCTTTTTATAAACATTTGCTGTCATCCCCAAAGCTAGGTGTGACCATTTGGTCACGAGAAAAGTTTAAACCAAAAGCTGCATAAATATTTGGGTGCTAAATGTTTATTGTTCTGTTGTTCTGGTTGAGTATTTAAAGGAATGGGCAGACCACTCAGGAAGCATCTGTAATCAGAACTTCCCACGCTGTTGAAGTGTGTCTCTATTGCCAGGTAACAATGACTCTTTGAAACTATTTTTATGTTTTTAGAATGATGTTTTATATTGTATGCTGATCAGTTGTGTATTATGGATTCTTTCTAAATTCTTTTATTTGATATGTTTACCTGGCTATAATAAACATTAATCTTGATTTATCTTGTATAAGTCTAAATTCCTTTATTTCAGTAGTGTCGTATGCAGAGTTTTGTAGGAGTTTCCGTAAATCTTTCTGTCAGGACAGATCCATACCGAGGACCCCATGACCGGAGCATGGCGCTAAGCATGCGGGGCAATCCGATTTCTGACTGTCACTGTTATTAACAAGTTGCAGCTTTGCGTGACTATTGCTAAAATTACACTTTCTGTTATGAGTAAGCATGTGCGACTCACTTAAAGGTAAAATAGTTCACTCTGTAATCCTCTGTAATCTCAGAACTGGCTAATTTGCGTCCGTGAGGTAATGTAATTATAATCGCGAGCATTATCCTCTGAGCGACCCATGGAGGAACAGTATTTGAAATTAAGAGATACTAAGAAAATCAATGATCTAAATTAAATCACAACTAAACTTATAATCAGCTGTTAAATTACAAATGCAACACAATTACAAAGAATTGAGTCAGATAAAATTATTCATGGAGTCAGATTTTGAATTGGATCTTCACATTTTAATAAATTAAAGTGATTTTTCTAGAAGCGCCAGGAAAGACATACACGCAGAAGTCCTTCGACCAACTGCTGGATTCCTACGTTGGGCCAATCAGCTGGACCTTACACCCTCAATTTATTGTTAATGAATTTTAAATCTGACTCCATGAATAATTTTACCTGACTCCAATTCTTTGTAACTTTGTTACATTTCTTACATTTGTAACTTAACAGCTGATCATAAGTTTAGTTGTGATTTAATTTAGATTGTTGATTTCTCTTAGTATCTCTTAATTTCAAATACTGTTCCTCCATGGGACCCGGAGTCGCTCAGAGGATAATGCTCGCGATTAATTACATTACCTCACGGACCTCATGGCAAATTAGTCAGTTCTGATATTACAGAGGATTGCAGAGTGAACTATTTTACCTTAAAGTGAGTCGCACATGCTTACTCATAACAGAAAGTGTAATTTTAGCAATAGTCATGAGCGCTGCAACTTGTTAATAACAGTGACAGTCAGAAATCAGATTGCCCCTCATGCTTAGCGCCATGCTCCGGTCATGGGGTCCTCGGTATGAATCTGCCCTGACAGAAAGATTTACGGAAACTCCTACAAACTCCGCATGCGACACTACTAGAAATATGATTTCAGAAAGATACAGAATAAATCAAGATTAACATTTATTTTGGCCAGACAGAACTTAAACATCATAATTAAACATGAATCCATGGTACACAACTTTCAGCATAAAAATATAAAATACAATTAAGTGATATGAAAATAGTTTCAAAGAGTCATATCTGGCACACTACATACAGTGTGTGTGCGTGTCTCTTATGACACTGACACAACACTGCATGGGGGTTCTGTCTACAGAATGTTCCCAATGGCAGCCCTGCCACCCTTCCTTAAATACCCAGACCAGAACAAAGGGTTGTAAATATTTGCAACACAAACACCTAGTTTGGGGGTGTTACAGGTGAGGCTCCCTCTCCGCTTCCTCCGGATCACCAGAGGGAGCCCTCACCAGAATATTGACTCTCATTCGGACTACAATTCCCACTGACACTCATACCTGAGACTGATTACATACACACCTGCATCTCATCACATACACTATATTAGCACACCACCATTTGCGAAGTCTTGATTTGCTGTGGTGATCATTTCTGAGCATTAATTTCTGGATTGTTATTCTGTTTCTGACCTTGGACTGTTTATCTCTACTTTGACCCTTTTGCCGCCTGCCTCGACCCAAGCCTGTCCCTGTTTATGATTCTGCTTTGCCTCTTATCTGTACTCTGGTTACCCATTGAAATAAAGCTGCAGATGGATTCTCAATCGGCTGACTCCTCGTTACAGAAGACTTCGCCAAACACCGATCCAGCAGCTATTATGCAGCTGTCTTCTGAACTGTCAGCACAAGGCCACCAGCTCGCTGTACATCAGCACCAGCTCAATTACCTAACCCTCTTGATGGAGGAGCTCATCAACACGCTGTGAGAGCTACGCGTCACACCCTCTGAGGCAGCGGTGGCGCCCGCACCGCGTCCCGCTGACACTCCTGTGCATCCTCTCACCAGCGCGAACCCGCGTCTAGCGTTCCCCGAAAAATTTGATGGTGAGCCGACAAAATGCAAGGGATTCCTGTTGCAATGCTCATTGTTTGTAGACCAGCAACCCACTTTGTATCCCACGGATTCAAGCAGGATATCTCTCGTCTGCTCACTTCTGACTGGAAAGGCTTTAGAGTGGGTCACCGCGGTGTGGAGAGACGACGGTACTGCGTTCCCTTCTTTCAATGTATTCCTACAATGCTTTAAAGAAGTATTCGATCAGCCGGCTGGAGGGAGAAGCGCAGGGGACCAGCTGCTCGCACTGAACCAAGGGAGAAGCAAGGCAGCGGAATATGCGCTATCCTTTCGCTCTCGCGGCTCAAACCAACTGGGTGGAGGACACTTTAAAGCTGTTATTCAGAAGGGGATTAAATCAGAATCTTCAAGCAGAGCTGGCGTGTCGCGATGAGGGAAAATCCTTGCGTGAGTTTATTGAACTTTCAATTCAGATAGACAACCTAATCCGCTCACGGCGTCCTACTCGCGCTATGTTCACCGACACTCAAACCCCACCTGCTGAACCGATGCAGCTTGGCCACACACACCTAACCCCGGAGGAACGCAAACGACGCATTCAGTATCACCTGTGCATGTACTGTGGCCAAGCCGGACACCTGAAAACGTCATGCCCTGTCCGTCCCACGGCATCCAATTCCAAAGCGGTGAGTGTAAACCCGCAATCAAACTATGCCTCATGTCTCAAGATACCAGTAAAGATCACCATTCACAATCGCAACTTTTCCACATCGGCTTTGTTAGACTCTGGAGCAGCGAGTAATTTTATGTCATATGAGTTCGCCAAACAGAATAACCTTACTCTAACACTATGCAACTCGTCGTCCCATTGGAAAGGGGAGGGTCACACACATCACCGAAGAGGTTACCATGCAGGTTGGAGTACTACACACCGAAACCATTTGCTTCTACGTAATTCATGTCCCACACACTTCCATCATTCTTGGTCTGCCTTGGCTACGGAGACACAACCCTCACATTTCCTGGAAGGAGGAACAAATTGTTCGGTGGGACTCAACCTGCCATAAGAACTGCCTGACTCGCATTACCTCTCTACCCATGCAGGCTGTTAATCTTAATGAACACAACCCCACATTCCCTGAGTTACCCAACGAGTATTCTGATTTAACCGAGGCATTTAGTAAAACTAAGGCATCTCAACTGCCACCTCATCGCCCGAGTGACTGCCATCGAGTTACTACCTGACACCACACCCCCTAGGGGAAGAATATTTTTGTTATCACACCCTGAATCAGAAGCCATGAAGTCTTACATCAAAGAGGAACTGGCAAAAGGCTTCATCAGACCATCTACATCCCCAGCATCAGCTGGGTTCTTCTTCGTCAAGAAAAAAGATGGTGGCTTGAGACCCTGCATTGATTATCGTGGCCTTAACGACATTACCATTAAATTCAGATACCCTTTACCCTTGGTCCCAGCTGCACTTGAACAACTCCGACAAGCTAGATACTTCACTAAGCTCGACCTGCGCAGTGCATACAATCTAATCCGAATCAGAGAAGGTGATGAGTGGAAAACTGCTTTCTCCACCTCTTCGGGGCACTACGAATACCTGGTCATGCCATTCGGCCTGGCAAACAGTCCATCTGTATTCCAATCTTTCATCAACGATGTCTTCCGAGACATGCTGGACAGATGGGTAATAGTGTATATAGATGACATCTTGGTCTACTCCACTTCCCTTAAAGAACACGTCCAGCATGTTAGAGCTGTACTCGAATGCCTGATCAAGTACCAACTTTATGCCAAGGCAGAGAAATGTGAGTTCCACCAGACATCCACTACCTACTTGGGATATATCATCAGTCAAGAGGGGGTGGCCATGGATGACAACAAGGTAAAGGCTGTGATCGACTGGCCCCAGCCACGTACAGTGAAGGAACTACAGAGATTCCTGGGGTTCGCTAACTTTTATCGTCGCTTCATAAGGGGCTTCAGCACGGTAGCTGCTCCGATCACGGCCATGACCAAACGCTCTCCCTCACGTCTCGTCTGGTCACATGACGCCCAACAAGCATTCAAAGACCTCAAGACACGTTTCACGTCGGCCCCAATTCTCCATCATCCCAATCCAGACCTCCCTTTCATTGTGGAGGTAGATGCTTCCAACACAGGCATAGGGGCTATTCTCTCTCAGCGTCACAGATTTCCAGCAAAGATGTTCCCATGCGCCGCCTTCTCTAGAAAACTATGCTCTGCAGAAAGAAACTATGATGCTGGTAATCACGAGCTTACCTAACCCTTCACCCGGTTCAACTTCATTGTTATGTACAGGCCTGGGTCCAAGAACACTAAAGCTGATGCACTATCACGCCAGCTTGAAGAACTGATCCCAGATAAAACTGAAGAAAATGAAGAGAATATCATCCCAGAAGCACTTCTGGTTACACCCGTACAGTGGGATATCATGTCAGAAATTACCCAATCCAATATCCAGGACCCTTCCCCATCAGATTCCCCAATCTCACTTTTGTTCCCAAACCCCTGCGAGAGAGACTCCTGCATCAGGTACACACAGATCCTAGTTCAGGACACCCTGGGATCACCGCAACTCACCATCTCCTCACCAATCGATTCTGGTGGTCCACTATGCTCGCTGATACCACAAAGTTCGTAAAGAACTGCATCATATGCAATACCTCCAAGGCTCCCCGACAGGTTCCTGCTGGTCTACTACAACCTCTGCCTGTCCCTCAGCGTCCTTGGTCTCATATAGCCATTGACTTTATTACGGACCTCCCCAATTCCCAAGGCAACACCACTGTACTGACCGTTATCGACCGTTTCTCCAAGGCCTGTCATCTCATTCCCCTACCTAAACTCCCCACCGCATTCCAGACAGCTGAAATATTATGCAACTTTGTTTTTCGCTTCTATGGACTACCCGAAGATATCGTTTCCGACAGAGGCCCCCAATTCACCTCTAGAGTGTGGTCAGCCTTCTTTCGACAGCTCAATGTGAACATCAGTCTCACCTCCGGCTACCACCCACAATCCAATGGTCAAACTGAACGTCTCAACCAGGAGATCACACGTTTTCTCAGAACCTACTGCCAACATAATCAGTCTGACTGGAGTAGATATCTCATGTGGGCAGAATATGCTCAGAATTCACTTCAGAAACCTGCCACTGGCTTGACCCCTTTCAAGTGTGTCTTAGGCTATCAACCACCCTTATTTCCCTGGTCCGGTGAACCCACCGATCTACCCTCTGTCACGGAATGGCTTCAGCAGAGCGAAGAGATCTGGAATCGAGCACACACCAATCTGTTACACGCAGTACGCAGACAGGAGCAACAGGCCAATCGTCATCGTCGCCCAGGTCCAGAGTACAGGTCCGGTCAGTGGGTTTGGCTATCCACAAAAGACCTCCGCCTCAAACTTCCATGCCGTAAACTCAGTCCTAGGTATGTGGGTCCGTTCAAAATTCTTAGACAGATCACACCAGTTTCATTTCGTTTAGACTTACCATCTAACTATCGTATTTCTCCCACATTTCATGTCTCGCTTCTGAAACCTGCTGCTGATCCGGGAGGAGAGTCAGAGAATGGAGCCGAAGTACAGACCCCTCAGCCCATTCTGGTTGACGGCAGAGAGGCGTATCAAGTTCGTGAGTTGCTCGACTCCAGATGCCGGGGCAGCACTCTACAGTATCTGGTGGACTGGGAGGGGTACGGTCCGGAGGAGCGGACCTGGGTCAATAGGGATGATATCCTCAACCCCACACTCACTGAAGAGTTCCATAGGCCCCGGCCCCGTGGGAGACCCTGGGGTCGTTTGCCTCTTTGCATCAGGAGCCGCTCGCAGGGGGCTCTGTTACAGGTGAGGCTCCCTCTGCGCTTCCTCCGGATCACCAGAGGGAGCCCTCACCAGAATATTGACTCTCATTCGGACTACAATTCCCACTGACACTCATACCTGAGACTGATTACATACACACCTGCATCTCATCACATACACTATATTAGCACACCACCATTTGCGAAGTCTTGATTTGCTGTGGTGATCATTTCTGAGCATTAATTCCTGGATTGTTATTCTGTTTCTGACCTTGGACTGTTTATCTCTACTTTGACCCTTTTGCTGCCTGCCTCTACCTTGCCTGTTTTTCTGGATTTGTGTATGTTTGCCGCCTGCCTCGACCCAAGCCTGTCCCTGTTTATGATTCTGCTTTGCCTCTTATCTGTACTCTGGTTACCCATTGAAATAAAGCTGCAGATGGATTCTCAATCGGCTGACTCCTCGTTACAGGGGGAGAGGATCAGATATCTTTGGAGAGACCACTCAAAAAAGGAGAACACAATTCTCATATGTTTCAATCTTTCTAACCCTACCAGTGACTTCAGTGATGTTGAGACCATTTTACCAATCGCACTATGACCTTTAAAAAGACACCAGACATGAAAGGGATAAAACAATAGATTCACAAGATAAATCATATGTAGTACATCTGCATTCTGGGACTTGAATCAGGGGAAGGGGGAAAGGGAGGTAGAGAGGGGGAGAGGGTTTTGGTCAGGGCGTTGGATCTCAGCTTTTGTCTTAGCAGTAAAACCGCTCCTTACAGCGAAAAACCTCTAGTTTTGTTTTCTTCCAGCTGCGCTCCATTTTTCTGGCTGCTGTTTTAAGGGCCCGGGTGTGCTCGTTGTACCACGGCGTTGGACTATTTTCTTTAATCTTCTTTAAGCGCTGGGGAGCAACTGTGTCTAAAGTGCTGGAAAAAAGAGAGTCAATAGTTTCAGTTATCTGGGATGCTGAGGAGATGAAACTGATGAGGAAGATTATTTAAAAAGCAATCTTTAGTGGCGCAGTGATAGTCCTGCCATATTTGAAGCGAGGGGACGGCTTTGCAGCCTTAGCTAAATTAAGTATACATGATACTAGGTAATGATCTGAGATGTCATCGCTCTGCTGCAGAATTTCAACGGTATCAACATTTATTCCATGTGACAATATTAGAGTATGATTATGATTAAGGTGATGAGTGGGTCCTGACACGTGTTGCCTTACTCCAATAGAGTTTAGAATGTCTCTAAATGCCAATCCCAATGCGTCTTTTTCATTGTCTAGACTTCTGAGTAATACTGAAGATATTATTATAAATTACAGCAACACCTCCCCCTTTACCTTTCAGACGCGGCTCGTGTTTATAACAGTAGTTGCGTTGTTGTGTGAGTGTGTTGTGTGTGTGAGTCACAGTGGGCCTCAGAGCACAGTAATACACAGCAGAGTCAGACACACACACACATCCTGGATCGACAGAGGAACTGATCTCGATGTGGAGTCCAGTTTTGCAGTAAATCTCTCCTTGAAATCAGGCTCTGTCGTTCCTTCACCAAATGTGTATTTGTTCAGAATGAATGTTGGTGATCTGTTTGGCAGCTGTTTGTACCAGAAGAGATACGGATCTGTAGAGGTGGTAGTATAATTACGCATTATAATAACTTGATCTCCTTCACTTGCAGTCTTTTCTCTATATACGACTGATCAACCCTGTCCTGTCCCAAAGACACTGGAAGAAAAAAAGTAAGCCATTAACATGAATTATGTGCAAAGAAAACTTCAACATTTAATAACCTAAATGAAAGTAAACTTTTCTGTGAGTATACAGAATGCTTACCATCGTAATGTGATATGACACACAGGGAAATCAAAGCTCATCTAAACATAGTTGTTCTCTGAGGTAAAAGAACTGAAATTCACTCAACAGAGCTCCTAAAACTCTCTCTGTGTGTCACTGAGCTCTGCTTTAATGGGGTCGGCCCCTTCCTGTCCCAACATGACTGTGCTCCAGTGCACAAAGCGTCGGTCCATAAAGACATGGATGAGCGAGTTTGGTGTGGAGGAACTTGACCGGCCTGCACAGAGTCCTGACCTCATCCCGATAGAACACCTTTGAGATGAATTAGAGCCGAGACTGCGAGCCAGGCCTTCTTGTCCAACATCAGTGCCTGACCTCACAAATGTGCTTCTAGAAGAATGGTCAAAAATCCCATAAACACACTCCTAAACCTTGTGGAAAGCCTTCCCAGAAGAGTTGAAGCTGTTAGAGCTGCAAAGGGTGGGCTGACTCCATATTAAACCCTACGGATTAGGAATGGGATGGCATTTAAGTTCATGTGCATGTAAAGGCAGGCGTCACAAAACATTTGGCAATATAGTGTATGTCTTCTTCAACAACTCAATCCTGGAAAGACCCATGTGCTTTTGTCAAAACTCAAGAGTTTCAAGAGTTGTATTTGTCACATACACAGTTATATACAGAATATACAACCGGCAGTGAAATGTAAAATTACTCACTGCACAGTTTATTTCACTTATTTTATTCCACTTCTTTGTTTATTTATTTTTTCTACTTGATTTATTTATAATTCTACAGATATAATATATATATATAGTACTTTTTATTCTATTTCTATTATAATTTCCTCCTTGTGTTTTTAACTGAATTTGCACTGTCCATGGAGCGGACCTGTTTGCATTTCACTGCCGGTTGTATATTCTGTATATAACTGTGTATGTGACAAATAAAACTCTTGAATCTTTGAGATTATTGACCATTTCCAGATTGTATTTCTTTTTTTCTTTGAACTGGACATGGAATTTTATCCCAAGCTTTATTTCAAGGAACAGAATATATTCCTGTCTGCTGGATGGTGAGTGATTGTCTTGGTATTTTGCAGTCCATGTTTGTATGGATTATAACTACATTCTTAGCCAGCTCTAAATGACTTTTCTCATCGAGGGATGTCCTTGCTAAATAAACATAAAAAGAAAAAAAAGAAATACAATCTGGAACTGGTCAATCTCAAATGGCTATAATGTACATTTAAATGCCATATTTGCAGCATAATTTAATATCAGAGAGACGAGAGAGAGAGAAAATAACTAGAAATATGACTATGCAATAGAAAAATGATGAGAAGGTTTTTGTAGGGTGCAGTTGTGTTTCCTGTCACTGTGGGCACCAGGGCACAGTAGTACATGGCAGAGTCTTTGACTTCTGTAGAAGAGATAGTCAGATTCATATGTTTGACGGCTTTATCAGCAGCAGCGGTCAGACGGAGAATCGACTCTGATTTGGTCTCTGTGAACAAAATGAGGTGCTCAGGTTTGGATCTGGGATACTGATGGTATCACTGCAAATTTCGAACATTGCCAGTGTAGTTGCAGATCAGTGTAACATCTTTTCCTTCCAAAACATGTTTCTCTGTGAGGAATGGTGTTATCACGTCTGCAGCAGCATTCTCTGATTAAAACAAACACACAAATGTTATTTGTAATGAACTAATTCAGACTGTCAACAGGATAAGGAGAATAAACTATGCTCGCTTTGACTGTAACCGCGGCAACGCGACTCCGCCAAGTGGCGCGTTAGAGGAAATTACTCAGAGCAGCAACAATCACGTGATCTCTGTCTCGGAGGATGAAGTTCGGAGAGCACTCAAAGCGTGTGGACGTCAGGAAAGCTGCTGGGCGGATGGTATTTCAGGTCGTGTTCTGCGGTCCTGTGCTGATCAGCTCACGGGTTGTTTACATCTATCTTTAATGAGTCCTCGCTACATCTGTGGTCCCCACCTCCTTCAAAAAATCCACCATCATCCCTGTCCCTAAGAACAGTAAACCCTCTTGCCTAAATGACTATCGTCCAGTGGCTCTCACGTCTATAGTCATGAAGGTCTTTGAGAGACTCATTAAAAACACCATTTGCGCCTTCATTCCTGACACTTTGGACCCTCTTCAGTTTGCCTATCGTCCCAATAGATCGACTGAAGATGCCATCTCTCATGTCCTCCACTCCTCCCTCACTCACATCGACAGCAAAAGTGGGGAACTACACGTAAGACTGCTATTTATTGACTATAGCTCAGCCTTTAACACCATAGTTCCCACCAAGCTAACCTCCAAACTCCTGGATCTCGGCCTGAATCCTTCTCTCTGCCACTGGATTGAGGACTTCCTCACTGGCAGGCCTCAGGTGGTGAGAATAGGCCAGTCCACCTCCACCTCCATCACCCTGAGTGTGGGAGCTCCACAGGGCTGTGTCCTGAGCCCCTGCTCTACTCTCTCTACACGCATGACTGTTTGTCCACACACAGCTCCACCTCTATCATCAAATTTGCTGATGATACTGTTGTCCTGGGCCTCATTTCCAACAACAATGAGACGGCATACTTGGACGAGGTGGAGCATCTAACATCATGGTGCCAGGACAACTGTCTCTCTCTGAATGTTGGCAAGACCAAAGAAATGATTGTGGACTTCAGGAAGAGACAGCAACGGACATACTCCCCCTCATGATCAGCGGGTCACCAGTAGAGAGAGTGAGCAGCTTCAAGTACCTGGGAGTAAACATCTCCGAGGACCTGACCTGGACTGCTCACATTCAGACACAGGTGAAAAAAGCCAGGCAAAGACTGTACCACCTGCGCCAGCTGAGAAATTCAGGGTTTCACCAGCTATCCTGAAAACTTTCTATTTAGGGCGATAGAAAGTGTTTTAACTCAGTGCATCACAGCGTGGTATGGGAACAGCACCAGTCATGACCGCAAAGCCCTGCAAAGAGTAGTGCGCTTATCCGAGCGTATCTCAGGGTCAGCTCTCCCGTCTCTGCAGGACGTCTACACCAAACGCTGCAAAGGTAGAGCTACCAAGATCATCAAGGACTCTAATCACCCTGCAAACCCTCATTTCACGCTGCTACCATCTGGTAAGCGCTTCCGAAGCCTGATGGCCAAAACTGAGAGACTCAGGAGGAGCTTCTTCCCCAGGCCATCAGACTCCTGAACTCAGTCACTTAACATCACGTGACTTCACGTCAGGATAAACATCGATACACTGACATTGCACTGCACTTTCTGTTCTCGTTGTTACTGTGTAACAACCTGTCATAAACCTGTTTGCACATTATACTCTTTATACATTTGTTAACCACATATTTATAAGTCTACAGTTTACTCACTGCAAAGTCTACTTCAATTATTTTATTCCACTTTATCCTTATTTGTTACCTTTTTTTCTCTTGACTTGATTATTTATAATTCTACAGATATAGACATATATATATATATATATATATATATATAGAGTACTTTTTTATATCCTATTTCTATTATAATTTCTTCCTTGTGTTTTTAACTGTGAATTTGCACTGTCCATGGAGCGGACCTGTTTACATTTCACTGCCGGTTGTATATTCTGTATATAACTGTGTATGTGACAAATAAAACTCTTGAATCTTGAACACTTCCACAGTAATTGTAATGAATCACTCACCTCTTAGAAGAGAAGATATAATTAATACCAGGAGCAACATCTGCACTAATAAGAGACAATGACTCTGAGAGTCAAGACTTACAGTTACTAGAGTTGAAGTGACTCAATGTAAGTCTGTCTGCTCTGTTTTTAATCTGAGCTGAGACTGAACTACAATGGCTCCTAGAGCTCCACCTTTTGGCACAATGCAGGTCAGATCACTTTTGCTATAATATCAACTGTCTCTCTCCGAATGTTGGCAAGACCAAAGAAATGATTGTGGACTTCAGGAAGAGACAGCAACGGACATACTCCCCACTCATGATCAGCGGGTCACCAGTAGAGAGAGTGAGCAGCTTCAAGTACCTGGGTGTAAACATCTCCGAGGACCTGACCTGGAATGCTCACATTCAGACACAGGTGAAAAAAGCCAGGCAAAGACTGTACCACCTGCGCCAGCTGAGGAAATTCAGGGTTTCACCAGCTATCCTGAAAACTTTCTATTTAGGGGCGATAGAAAGTGTATTAACTCAGTGCATCACAGCGTGGTATATATATATATATTCAAGATTCAAGAGTTTTATTTATCACATACACAGTTATATACAGAATATACAACCGACAGTGAAATGTAAACAGGTCCGCTCCATGGACAGTGCAAATTCACAGTTAAAACACAAGGAAGAAATTATAATAGAAATAGGATAAAAAGTACTATATATATATATATATATATATATATATATATATCTATATATATCTATATCTATAGAATTCAGATCTATATCTGTAGAATTATAAATAATCGAGTCAAGTAGAGAAAAAAAAATATTAAAAATAAGAATAAGAAGTGGAATAAAATAATTGAGGTAGACTGTGCAGTGAGTAAACTGTAGACTTATAAATATGTGGTTAACAAATGTATAAAGAGTATAATGTGCAAACAGGTTGTTACACAGTAACAACGAGAACAGAAAGTGCAGTGCAATGTCAGTGTATCGATGTTTATCCTGAAGTGAAGTCACGTGACGTTAAGTTCAGGAATCTGATGGCCTGGGGGAAGAAGCTCTTCCTGAGTCTCTCGGTTTTGGCCATCAGGCTTCGGAAGCGCTTACCAGATGGCAGCAGCGTGAAATGAGGGTTTGCAGGGTGATTAGAGTCTTTGATGATCTTAGTAGCTCTGCCTTTGCAGCGTTTGGTGTAGACGCCCTGCAGAGACGGAGAGCTGACCCTGAGATACGCCGGATAAGCGCATCGACTCTTTGCAGGGCTTTGCGGTCATGACTGGTGCTGTTCCCATACCACACTGTGATGCACTGAGTTAGTACACTTTCTGTCGCCCCTAAATAGAAAGTTTTCAGGATAGCTGGTGAAACCCTGAATTTCCTCAGCTGGCGCAGGTGGTACAGTCTTTGCCTGGCTTTTTTCACCTGTGTCTGAATGTGAGCAGTCCAGGTCAGGTCCTCGGAGATGTTTACTCCCAGGTACTTGAAGCTGCTCACTCTCTCTACTGGTGACCCGCTGATCATGAGAGGGGAATATGTCCGTTGCTGTCTCTTCCTGAAGTCCACAATAATTTCTTTGGTCTTGCCAACATTCAGAGAGAGACAGTTGTCCTGGCACCATGATGTTAGATGCTCCACCTCGTCCAAGTATGCCGTCTCATTGTTGTTGGAAATGAGGCCCAGGACAACAGTATCATCAGCAAATTTGATGATAGAGGTGGAGCTGTGTGTGGACAAACAGTCATGTGTGTAGAGAGAGTAGAGCAGGGGACACAGCCCTGTGGAGCTCCCACACTCAGGGAGATGGAGGTGGAGGTGGACTGGCCTATTCTCACCACCTGAGGCCTGCCAGTGAGGAAGTCCTCAATCCAGGGGCAGAGAGAAGGATCCAGGCCGAGATCCAGGAGTTTGGAGGTTAGCTTGATGGGAATTATGGTGTTAAAGGCTGAGCTATAGTCAATAAATAGCAGCCTTACGTAGTTCCCACTTTTGCTGTCGATGTGAGTGAGGGAGGAGTGGAGGACATGAGAGATGGCATCTTCAGTCGATCTATTGGAACGATAGGCAAACTGAAGAGGGTCCAAAGTGTCAGGAATGAAGGCGCAAATGGTGTTTTTAATGAGTCTCTCAAAGACCTTCATGACTATAGACGTGAGAGCCACTGGACGATAGTCATTTAGGCAAGAGGGTTTACTGTTCTTGGGGACAGGGATGATGGTGGATTTTTTGAAGGAGGTGGGGACCACAGATGTAGCGAGGGACTTATTGAAGATAGATGTAAACAACCCAGTGAGCTGATCAGCACAGGACCGCAGAACACGACCTGAAATACCATCCGGCCCGGCAGCTTTCCTAACGTCCAAATGCTTGAGTGCTCACTGAACTTCATCCTCTGAGACAGAGATCACGTGGTTGTTGCTGCTCTGAGTAATTTCCTCTAACGCGCCACTTGGCGGAGTCGTGTTGCCGCGGTTACAGTCAAAGCGAGCGTAGAAAGAGTTTAACTCGTTCACGAGCAACAGGCCAGCTCTGACCTCTGCAGAGGATTTAGATCCAAACGAGCAGATGGACCTCAGACCTTGCCACATGCGCCGCGAGTCGTTGAGTTGGAAATGAGACTCCACTCGGTCTTTGTAACGGAGTTTTGCGGCTTTAACTGCGTGTCTGAGAGCATAACAGTATTCATTCATATTCCCTGAAAGGAGACCGGCGTTGTAAGCGGCAGTGCGTGTGTTCACTGCAGCGCGGATTGAATTGTCCACCCACGGTTTCTGATTTGAGAAGGACGTTATTGTTATTGTTATTGTTTGCGTGGCTTGCTCTGTAAGCGTGTTGATGAAGCAAAGCACCACATCTGTGAACTCGCTCGGAACATGTCCCAATCCACATCGTCCAGAGCTGCCTGTAGCGCGGTCTCTGAATGGGCTGACCAACGCTTAACTTCCCGCCTCACCGGGGGTTCCTGAACGAGCTTTTGTATTCGGGAGTGAGGAAAATGGCGGCATGATCCGATTTGCCAAACGCTGGAAGTGACCGCGCTTTGTAGGCGTTCTTGAACGGAGAGTAGCAATGATCCAACGTGTTTGCTCCTCGTGTAGGACAGGAGACGTGCTGGTGAAAGTTTGGCAAGACTTTCTTTAGGTTTGCTTTGTTAAAATCGCCCGCGACTATGAAAGCAGCATCGGGGTGTTTGTTTATGATGCCCCTGGCAACCTCATGAAGGCCAGATAAAGCCAGCGCTGTGTCTGCCTGCGGTGGGATGTAAACGGCGGTCGCGACAACCGCAGAAAACTCCCTCGGCAGATAGAATGGGCGGCAAATGATTGTTAAATGTTCCAGATGAGGCGAGCAGGATCGCGAGAGAATGGTGATGTTCCTGGGATCGCACCATTTCTTGTCGACCATGAAGCATACTCCACCGCCTTTGGATTTACCGGCCCCGGCTGTTCTGTCCATCCGAAAAACAGAGAAGTTCTCCGACGGCGTCACAGCTGTGTCCGGGACCGCGGGCGTGAGCCATGTTTCAGACAAACACAAGATGTTACAGTCTCTCATGTCCCATTGAAAACTTATCCTGGCTCTAAGATCGTCCATCTTATTCTCCAAGGATTGAACATTTGCTAGAAGAATGCTCGGGAGGGGAGGACTGCATGCCCTTTTCCTCAGTCTGTTTCGAATTCCAGCGCGTTTCCCACGGTGTTTCTTGATTCTTCGCTGACGGCTCTGTCCATTGTTCAACCCGGCGTTCCGAAGAATCTCAGATGGCCACAGAGGATCGGCGAAAGTGTCCTGAAACAGTCCAGTGTAGAGGTAACCAATGTCCAAAAGAGTTTTGCTGTCATAGTAGATCAATGCAGATGATAAGTTTGTAAAACTGAGAGTAAAAGAAAGTAAAATAGTAAATAAAAGCACAGTCTTCAATGAGCGACCTGAACGCAGCACTCAACACGGCGGCACCATTTTGTTTTTTATATATATATATATATATAGTACTTTTTTATCCTATTTCTATTATAATTTCCTCCTTGTGTTTTTAACTGTGAATTTGCACTGTCCATGGAGCGGACCTGTTTACATTTCACTGCCGGTTGTATATTCTGTATATAACTGTGTATGTGACAAATAAAACTCTTGAATCTTGAATCTTGAATCTCATTGTTTCATACGGGACCTTAACCCTCTGGACCCTGAGGCTAATTTGTGGCCCTGAAGAAGTTTGACATGCTCTGACATTTGTTTTTTTTCAGTTGCTTTAAAGCATATTACTACTGGAACCATTTATAAGAGAGCACTGATTGTATTTCATGCGTAAGCTATGGCAGTTTGGTGTGGATACACATATATTGGTTATCTGAAGAAGTTGTGCCTTGATCTGTGTATTGGACACATTTGTACATGCAAATGTGTGATTTCTACCATAATGCTTTAAAGTAGCACTTTTCTACCTACAATATTCATTCATTTGTATTTCATGAGGCTGTTTTGAATGGGCAAGATGCTTCTAGATATACCAGAGGATCTGTTTAAGCTGTAAGATTGCAGGGTCTCATTTCTCACGAACTGTGGAACACCATTGTTTCCTTTTTTTACAGTGTTGTTGTGTCTCCTCAGGTTATTGTGCGGTGTTGTTGTGTCTCCTCGGGTTATTGTGCAGTTTTGTCGTGTGTCCTCGGGTTATTGTGCGGTGTTGTCGTGTCTCCTCATGTTATTGTACGGTGTTGTCGTGTCTCCTCATGTTATTGTACGGTGTTGTCATGTCTCCTCAGGTTATTGTACGGTGTTGTCGTGTCTCCTCAGGTTATTGTGCGGTGTTGTTGTGTCTTCTCAGGTTGTTGTACAGTGTTGTGTTTCCTGTGACTGTGGGCCTCAGAGCACAGTAATACAGAGAGCCTGATACAGATGCAGAGGAGATCTCCAGATACACACTGCTGGCTTCTTTTCTGTGACTGATGGATATTCCAGAAACTGGAGGATCAGCTGGAGTTATTGTTCCATAGTATTCCAGTATGAGGGACTGTGGAGGTGATCCTGCATATTGGCGATACCAGTGAAGACTCTCAACAGACCCAGAGTAGTTACAAGAGAGAGTCATGCTCTCTGTCTCAGTGGCAAAAGCTGCATCTCTGTATGGAGTGATGACCTCTTTAGCTCTGTTTCCTGCAACACAAACCTATTTCAGCATGTTTAAAATGAGACACTGGGATGTCATGATACATGTAAGATTTTACCTTGAGCTAAAGTCAGCAATATAAGAAGACAAGAGAGCATGATGGTAGTTGTGCTTGCCTGAGTGATACGGTTCATCTGCAGGAAAAAGCTTTACTGAAGCAAAGATTCATTCATCTTCTAGAAGAGCATCTCCAGCTGACACCTCCTCTTAAAGCTACGGTCTTCATATTAAAATAATCTGCTGTAAGAGTGATTTATATATTTGTGTATTTAAGTTTATCACTTTCTTTAAACAACACCTTTGTTTGGACTGTTGAGAAGATTACATTTGTAAAATAAATTGCTTATTTGACTCACTCTGACTGGTAAAGTCAGCCAAATAAAGGAGCAGTTTATAATTTATGAATCACCTGCAAGAACTCTAAGTAACAATCATTTATAGCACTAATACCATCCATCCATTATCTTCCGCTTATCCGGGGCCCGGTCTCGGGGCAACAGTCTAAGCAGAGACACCCAGAACACCTTCTCCTTAGCTACTTCCTCCAGCGTGTCCTAGGTCTTCCCCAGGGCCTCCTCCCAGTGGGACGTGCCTGGAACACCTCCCCGGGAAGGTGTCCAGGAGGCATCCGAAATAGATGCCCGAGCCTCCTCAGCTGACTCCTCTTCATGTGGAGGAGCAACGGCTCTACTCCCAAGTGACCGAGCTTCTCACCCTGTCTCTAAGGGAGCGCCCAGCCACCCTGTGGAGAAAGCTCATTTTGGCCGCCTGTATCCGGGATCTTGTCCTTTCAGTCATGACCCACAGCTCATGACCATAGGTGAGAGTAGGAACATAGATTGACCGGTAAATCGAGAGCTTCGCCTTACAGCTCAGCTCCTTCTTCACCACGACAGACCGATACATCGACCGCATTACTGCAGAAGCTGCACCGATCCGTCTGTCAATCTCCCGTTCCATCCAGCCCTCACTCATGAACAAGACCCCAAGATACCTGAACTCCTCCACCTGAGGCAGAAGCTCTCCACCAACCTGAAGTGGGCAAGCCACCCTTGAAGATCTCTCTGACAGGGGGCTCGGCCAAATGTTCCCAACAGACCCTCATAATGCGTTTGGGTCTCCCGAGTCTGTCTAGCTTCCTCCCCCGCCATCGGATCCAACTCACCACAAGGTGGTGATCAGTTGACAGCTCCACCCCTCTCTTCACCCGAGTGTCAAAGACATATGGCTGGAGGTCAGATGAGATGACCACAAACTCAATCATCGACCTCCGGTCTAGGGTGTCCTTGTGCCACGTGCACTTACGGACACCCTTATGCATGAACATGGTGTTCGTTATGGACAAGTTTTGACTAGCACAGAAATCCAATAATAGAACCCCGCTCGGGTTCAGATCCAGGGGTCGTTCCTCCCAATCACGCCCCTCCAGGTGTCACTGTCACTGCCCACGTGGGCGTTGAAGTCCCCCAGTAGAACAATGGAGTCTCCAGTTGGAGCACTTTCCAGCACCCCTCCCAGAGACCCCAAGAGGGCCGGGTACTCCGCATTGCCGTTCAGCCCGTAGGCACATATGACAGTGAGAGACCTATGCCCTACCCAAAGTCGCAGGGAAGCGATCCTCTCGTTCACCGGGGTGAACTCCAACACATGGAGGCTGAGCTGGGGGGCTATAAGCAAACCCACTCCAGCCCGCCGCCTCTCATCATGGGCAACTCCAGAGTGGTAGAGAGTCCAGCCTCTCTCAAGAAGTGTGGTTCCAGAGCCCAAGCTGTGAGTGGAGGTGAGCCCGACTATCTCTAGCCGGTACCTCTCAACCTATCGCACAAGCTTAGGCTCCTTCCCCGCCAGCGAGGTGACATTCCACGTCCCTAAAGCCAGTTTCCGTGCCCAGAGATCAGGTCGCCGGGGGCCTCGCCTTCGACTGTTGCCCGATCCACTATGCACCGACTCCATACGATCCCGGGGAGGCCCGGCCACCAGGCGCTTGCATATGTAACAGGGAAAATAAAATTGTTATGAATTGTGCCAAAATGTTTGTTCGTTTTATAATAATTTTGTATATTTTTATAATGTATTAAGTGCATCCAGGAATATGGGGACACCTACAGGTGACTAGGGTAAATTATGTCTAGCGTCAGCCATTTTCTTCTCAGTCTCATTAAGCTGTTGAGGAGAACGGTAGGTGTAAAATCTCTCTCCGGTCAGACAAATAAAATATCATCAGAGATAATGTTATTAATCTTTTAAGGTCCAAATTGTTCTTTTAAAAAATTTTTATTTCATATTTGAGTTATAAGAGATATAGAGTTGACGGATAATTGATGTTTTATACAGAACTCATTGTCGAGTGTATTAGGAGCACCTAGTATTTGTTGTGTTTCTGCTTCTGTATTTTCTTGATGCCTATTTTCACATGTGCATTTGTTTCTAGCAGTTGTGTGACCGGATGAGCTGTGTATCACATCTTTGTGGTGTCATTTCATGTATTTCAGGTATGATGCACTTATGTTTGTATGATGTTACGTTTTGCATGTTCAGAGAAGAAAAAAACAGAAAAGGTAATTGAGCTCTTAAGTGAAAACTTGGTTTATTGCTTCTTGAACTGTTGTGTCAGTCGCATTAAGCTGTTGAGGAGAACGCAGTTGTGTGACCGGATGAGCTGTATATCACATCTTTGTGGTGTCATTTCATGTATTTCAGTAAACACAAGTGAGCTCAGTCTGCGTCTCCGTGTGGTCCTTCCCGGGAGGGTCGAGATGAAAAGAGCAAACCAGAAAAAAAAAGGGGGTTACACATATGAGCCCCAACCCCAGGCTTGGCTCCAGGGTGGGGCCCCGGTCCTCACTTTGGTTCAAGAAGGGCCCCCAACAAAACCATTATACATTATATCATTCATCTCAGTTAAATGTTAACAGGTGTTATATCCTGCTATTCACAGAGCCTTTGTGGCTCACATAAAGAACAGCTGTGGTTTGATTTGTAGTTGATTAAATCCTGTTCAACTTCAAAAGCATTATTCTGTGTAATTTCATGTGAGTTTTTGTAAAGCCTCTCAGGCTCTTTGTATTAATGGGGAACTACATGAAATGTGCAGTAATAAATAATAATGTTATGTTAAGTCACATTTCTCAAGCTAATTGTGATACGAGAATACTGTAATTCATGATGGCTCTACATATCTATTAGATTAGAATATGTATCTTTTATTTTGATCTCTTTTCATTTGTCTCTAATTTCCCTTCATAACTTGAACTACATTTGATTCTGTACCACGCACAGGTGTTTCCACAAGTGTAATTATGTGAATTATAGATTGTGGGTTTGATGTGGCTTGAGTTCAAAGTGAAACATGAATGTGAGTTTTTGTAAAGCGTCTCAGACACTTTGTGTCACTGGGCTCCAACTCTCAGAGCACAATAATAGAGAGCTGAATCTGACAGAGTTACACTGTTAATAATGAGTTCAGTGGAGGTTCGAGATGTAGTCGACTGAAACCGACGGTCTGGTATATCCTCAGCACTGCTCTCTGATCGAGCACCTTTCCACAGTAAATACTGCGGTTCTGTGTTTGGATACTGTCTGTACCAGTAAAGCCAAACATTATTGCTGTTAGTTTCATATGAGCAGCTCAGGGTCACAGACTCTCCTTCTCTCCTGATTATATCCTTGTCTTTTGGTTCAATGCTGTCAGCAAATACACCTGCAAGAGAATCAATTATATTTCATAAAAGCTTAACTAAACCCGTCCTTTCTGTTGTTACAGTAACAGTGCTATGAATGAACAACATTAACATTAACAGTAATATCAGCATTATCTATTAAATAATGTGCATTAACACTTTGAATCCTCAACATATTTTAGTGCTGATATATGAAGTGCACTTTACCTGGTGCTGTTATAAGAATCAGTAGAATACATCTCTCCATGGTGGGACATTTACTGAATAGTCCTATCAGTATATGCTTTATGATTTTAAATGCATGAATGTAATGAGAGTCATTTGTGCAGATATATTGTCTGTAAATGTGGGTGTGGTTTGGGTTTCTGATATGTAAACCCCTTCTGTCTTGCCACATTAAAACTGAGATCAATAACTGTCCATTAATAGGATTTTCTCTTGCTCTGTTGTTCTTGATCTATTATATAGCTCAGAGTCTCTTTGTGTGTGTGATATCTTTGATTATTCTGGCGTCTGTATTCTGTGTGTAGGGAAAATACCATTAACATTTAGAAAGGCGTTCACTCAGTTCAGTTCAATCTATCGTTATTGTTGTAGCTTCACCCCCTAGTGGCAGATTACAAACATTTACATGTGTCACAAAACTGGTTCCCAGGTTACATGTTTGCCTTTCATGGGAAAAATATACATTTTAAGAAGAAAATTCATCTTTTCTAATCATTTCATTTAAAAATTTCACTAGCTGAACAAAAACAATGAGCTGCGTTCATAACTACTGTCATAACTGATCATATCGCGATGCTTTGCAAACTCTGCTGTGTGTTAATGAGTTTTGGAGGAGGCGTGGCTTTAGAGACGCTATAAGGGAGGCTGGGATCTCATGCTTTCAAAGCTACCTTGCTATTGCTAGCCGCTCTGAAAATTGCCTGCCCTACCTTTAACCTTTGTTCTTGACTTAAATAAAATGTGAAATAAAATCTTTAATCTAGAACTATGCAATTAAAACCTTAACCATCATTTAAGAACAACAAGAACCAGTAAGTGGATAACATAAAGTGTCTACAAACATTACAACCGTCACATTTCATGTTTTATGTCTATGTTTCAGTTTAAATAGCCTTTCACAAATTCACACTTATAATTTTTAGAGAGTAAATTTAAATGCGTATTTGGCGGGCTGTCCGGGGGGAGGGCTTTGAGCTCAGAATTTGGCCCGAACCCAGAGTACCCCCGCGTGTGCAAGCGGTTAGAACTAAAAGTGTGGCGAAGGTCAACAAACGGAGGTTAGACTGCTGCGTATATATACCTCTTATTGTTGCGGTTTAGTGTATGTATGTGACCACAATTAAAACGGAGAAGACGTGACCGGCTTTTGATTCTTGCTGATATTCCATTCAAAATATTGTTCATTACAGATCGATTATTTTGCACTCCTGACATAAATTAAGATAATAATGTCACTGCAACCTCATTTTATTATAATCAGTGGTCAAATAACAAAGCTGGAGGCTTTAATCTTTATAATTATACCAAGTTTTTCCTGGTGACGTTTTAATGTGCAGTGAATGTTGACAACAGTAATCAGTAATCACATAGAACTATAATCCTAACTGTTTTTGGTCATGACAATCATGGAGTTAAAATTAGTAAGATCTTTTTCCATCAACAGAAGGAGTGTGAGAGAATCTGTTCCTGTATCTGTCTTTGAGATCACTCTGGTTTGTGTATGGAGTCAGTAGGTTTCTATGACTGTGGGCCGCACAGAAGTACATGAGAAGTGTTACTCTACGAGGACAATTGGGTTTTACAATCATAGGAGGCATCAAGACATTGAAGTGTGAGTTTCAAGGATCTCTGCATATCAGTTATCTCTTTATATGGTTTATTCTGACTGCCTTTAAAAGTAGAAAGTTGATTGCAGATCAGTGAGATGGGATTTTTGTCAAAGAGGAGCTCAAGACTTCTTCAAAATGATGTGTAGAGTAACTGTTTGTCTCCCTCTTCTGCATTGCAAGAGTCATTACAAGGTTGCAAATATCATAACCCCTCAGAAAGTGTAACTCAAGACCATGAGGGTTTGTGTGTGAGTGATGAGTGTGTGTGAGTCACAGTGGGCCTCAGAGCACAGTAATACACAGCAGAGTCAGACACACACACATCCTGGATCGACAGAGGAACTGATCTCGATGTGGAGTCCAGTTTTGCAGTAAATCTCTGCTTGAAATCAGGCTCTATCGTTCCTTCACCAAATGTGTATTTATTCAGAATGAATGTTGGTGATCTGTTTGGCAGCTGTTTGTACCAGAAGAGATACGGATCTGTAGAAGTGGTAGTATAATTACACATTATAATAACTTGATCTCCTTCACTTGCAGTCTTTTCTCTATACGACTGTTCAACCCTGTCCTGTCCCAAAGACACTGGAAGAAAAAGTAAGCCATTAACATGAATTATGTGCAAAGAAAACTTCAACATTTAATAACCTAAATGAAAGTAAACTTTTCTGTGAGTGTACAGAAATATAAAAAGTGTGCTTACCATCGTAATGTGATATGACACACAGGGAAATCAAAGCTCATCTAAACATAGTTGTTCTCTGAGGTAAAAGAACTGAAATTCACTCAACAGAGCTCCTAAAATTCTCTCTGTGTCTCACTGAGCTCTGCTTTAATGTACTCTACTCATACAAAAGAGAGCAATGCTGACCCCCTTGTGGATAAAGTTTGAAAGTTTAAAAACATGTTATTTTGGAAACCATGAGCAATTTTCACAAAATTATGATTAGCCTAAAGTGTTTTTGAACACATGCTTGATCCTCTCTACTGAACACATGCTTGATCCTCTCTACTCATGTTCGGTGTGTTTATCATGAAGCCATTTACTTGGATATACCAATGGGCATCATCTACGGGTTTTTCTTTTTTCTTTGCAGTGTTAAAGTATTCTATATTGCCAAAAAGTTATGGGACGTCTGCCTTTACATGCACATGAACTTTAATGCCATCCCATTCCTAATCCGTAGGGTTTAATATGGAGTCAGCCCACCCTTTGCAGCTCTAACAGCTTCAACTCTTCTGGAAATTGTTGACCATTCTTCTAGAAGCGCATTTGTGAGGTCAGGCACTGATGTTGGACGAGAAGGCCTGGCTCGCAGCCTCCGCTCTAATTCATCCCAAAGGTGTTCTATCGGGATGAGGTCAGGACTCTGTGCAGGCCAGTCAAGTTCCTCCACACCAAACTCACTCATCCATGTCTTTATGGACCAACGCTTTGTGCACTGGAGTGCAGTCATGTTGGGACAGGAAGGGGCCGTCCCCAAACTGTTCCCACAAAGTTGGGAGCATGAAATTGTCCAAAATGTTTTGGTATGCTGAAGCATTAAGAGCTCCTTTCACTGGAACTAAGGGACCAAGCCCAACCCCTGAAAAACAACCCCACCCCATAATCCCCCCTCCACCAAACTTTACACTTGGCACAATACAGTCAGGCAAGTCCTGTTCTCCTGGCAACCACCAAACCCAGACTCGTCCATGTGATTGTCAGACAGAGAAGCATGATTGGTCACTCCAGAGAAGACGTCTCCACTGCTCTAGAGTCCAGTGGTGGCGTGCTTTACTCCACTGCATCCCACGCTTTGCATTGCACTTGGTGATGTAAGGCTTAGATGAGCTGCTCAGCCATGGAAATCCATTCCATGAAGCTCTCTGCGCACTGTTCTTGAGCTCATCTGAAGGCCACAGAAGTTTGGAGGTCTGGAGCTATTGACGCTGCAGAAAGTTGGTGACTTCTGCGCACTGTGACCCTCAGCATGCGCTGACCACGCTCTGTTATTTTTACATGGCCTACCAGTTCGTGGCTGAGTTGATGTTGTTCCCAATTGCTTCCACTTTGTTATAATCCCACTAACAGTTGAGCGTGGAATATTTAGTAGTGAGGAAATGTCAGGAATGGACTTATTGCACAGGTGGCAACCTATCACGGTACCACGCTTGAGTTCACTGAGCTCCTGAGAGCGACCCATTCTTTCACAAATTTGTGTAGAAGTGTCTGCATGACTAGTGCTTGATTTATACACCTGTGGCCAGGAAGTGATTGAACACCTGAATTCAATGAAATGGAGGGTGTCCCAATACTTACTTCACTTAATACGCCTGAGTTCACTAAGCCTGACAAGAGTTTGATTTTTCAAGCTTGCAAGCCAATGGAGCATTTGCTGCCGCTAGGTTGGGTCTAGATTTCTAAGCTAAATACTTTTGGCAATAGTGTAAATTATCTGAAGAAGTTGTGCCCTGACTGTGTATTGAACACATTTGTACATGCAAATGTGTGATTTCTACCATAATGCTTTAAAGTAGCACTTTTCTACCTACAATATTCATTCATTTGTATTTCATGAGGCTGTTCTGAATGGGCAAGATGCTTCTAGATATACCAGAGGGATCTGTTTAAGATGTAAGATTTCAGAGTCTCATTTCTCACGAACTGTGGAACACCATCGTTTCCTTTTTTTACAGTGTTGTTGTGTCTCCTCAGGTTATTGTGCTGTGTTGTTGTGTCTCCTCAGGTTATTGTGCGGTGTTGTCGTGTCTCCTCGAGTTATTGTGCGGTGTTGTTGTGTTTCCTGTGACTGTGGGCCTCAGAGCACAGTAATGAATTTGTTTTAAATTTATATTTTTATTAATAATAATTTTAAAGACATTAATAGTTTTGTTCACCAAGAATGCATTAAATATGTCAAGAGAGATAGTAAAGACATTTTAATGTTACAAAAGCTTTCTGTTTCTGCTTCAAATGAATGCTTTTTTTAACTTTCTATTCATCAAAGAATACTGAAAAAATTAACAACTGTTTTCAACATGGATCTCCCATTACAGCATCACAGCTGAATATCATGACTTGTTTGCAGTATAATCTACAAATGCATACACAAACAGATGTTCCTGCCACGTTTAGTGAAGTTTATGCATCAATAACGCTAATATAAGTAAGAAGTGTTTTACCTTAAAAACTGATACCTTAAACCTTACCTTACCTTAAACTCACAGCCTCTCTTCTGAACTCGCTGATAAGCAGAAGAATGATGAAGCTGATGTTTTGAGTGATGGGGCGTATACAGGTGTGCGTTCCTTCACGTGGGACGATTTACATGTGAATCTCTTTGCACTCGCGTGGGTGTGGTCACATTAAAGATAATGAAGCTTCACTTGACAAACTGGACCTCTCGCTGTTTTCATACGGATTAAATAAACAGAGAATATTTGTTTCTATTTATTAGAATATAGTTTTCTCTGAGTTACAGCTCATTTTCTGACGCATTTCAGAATGGACTTCACAGGGAGACAGACGGGCGAACGCGCATCCTGTTTGTTTCCTTTATTTAACAAAAAGCACAACATTTAGTTTTTATTTTGAGTGTACATAAATAAAAGTAGACACTTTAAGCTTTGTAAAGATATATCGTAAGGCCGTAAAAACTGCTAGATCTGCTTATTTCTCGACTCTCTTAGAAGAAAACAAACACAACCCTAGGTATTTATTTGATACAGTGGCTAAGTTAACCAAAAATAAAGCTTCTACTTCTGATGGTTGTAAACAGCACAGCAGTAATGACTTTATGAACTTCTTTACGTGTAAGATCGATAATATTAGGAAGAAAATTATAACCATGCAGCCGTCTACTACAGTGTCACATGAGACAGAGCATTGTTGTGTCACTGAGAAAAATTACATTCATTCACTGCTATAGGACAGGAAGAATTGGCTAAACTCGTTAAATCATCTAAATCAACAACATGTATGCTCGACTCTATACCGACTAGGCTATTAAAAGAGATGCTACCAGAGGTCATATAGATCCTCTTCTTAATATCATTAACTTATCTTTGTCATTAGGATATGTACCGAAAACGTTTAAGTTGGCTATTATTAAACCACTTATTAAAAACCTCAACTTGATCCTACAGAATTAGTCAATTATAGGCCGATCTCAAATCTAGCCTTCCTGTCAAAAATACTGGAAAAGGCAGTGTCTTCACAATTATGTTCCTTTTAGAAAGAAATGGTATCTGTGAGGATTTCCAGTCAGGATTTAGACCGTATCATAGTACTGAGACTGCTCTCATCAGAGTTACAAATGATTTACTCTTATCATCCGATCGTGGTTGTATCTCTCTATCAGTGTTACTCGATCTTAGCGCTGCATTCGATACTATCGACCACAACATTCTTTTGAATAGACTCGAAAATTATGTTGGCATTAGTGGAACTGCATTGGCATGGTTTAAATCATACTTATCTGACCGTTATCAGTTTGTAGCAGTAAATGAAGAGATGTCACACCGATCACAAGTTCAGTATGGAGTACCGCGCGGGGCTCGGTGCTAGGACCGTTGCTCTTCACCCTGTACATGCTACCACTGGGAGATATCATTAGGAAGCATGGCATTAGTTTTGACTGTTATGCTGACGATACTCAGCTCTATATTTCTTCACGCCCTGACGAAACTTACCAATTCACAAGATTAACGGAATGCATAGCTGATATAAAACATTGGATGTCTAGTAATTTCCTGCAACTTAATTCAGAAAAAACTGAATTTTTAATTATTGAACAAAAAAACTCTGCAAGTAGTAACCTAGAATACTGTCTAACACTCAATGGCTGCTCTGTCAAGTCCTCGTCGTCAGTTAGGAACCTGGGTGTGCTCTTTGCTATCAATCTTTCATTTGAAAGCCACGTTTCTAACATCTGTAAAAATGCATTCTACCATCTTAAAAATATATCTAAATTACGGCACATCCTTTCGATGTAAAATGCTGAACAGTTAATTCATGCGTTCATGACCTCAAGGCTAGATTACTGTAATGCTTTACTGGGTGGTTGCCCTGTTCGCTTAATAAACAAACTCCAGCTGGTCCAAAACGCAGCAGCTCGAGCTCTTACTAGAACCAGGAAGTATGACCATATTAGCCCGGTTCTGTCAACACTGCACTGGCTCCTATTAAACATCGTGATACATTTTAAAATCTTGCTTATTACTTACAAAGCACTAAATGGTTTAGCTCCCAGTACTTGAGCGAACTCTTAACGCATTATACTCCATCACGTCTATTGCGGTCTCAAAACTCTGGCCAGTTGATAATACCTAGAATATCAAAATCAACTGCAGGCGGTCGATCCTTTTCCTATTTAGTGCCTAAACTTTGGAACAGTCTTCCTAGCATTGTTCAGGAAGCAGACACACTCTGTCAGTTTAAATCTAGACTAAAAACGCATCTCTTTACTATGGCTTACACATAAAACATTATCAATTTCTATTACTCAAATCAGTAAATGATTGTTAGGCTGCATTAACTAGGTCAGCCGGAACCGGGAACACTTCCCATAACACCTGATGTACTCGTTACATCATAAGAAGAATGGCATCTACGCTAATGTTAGTCTCTCTGTTTATCCCAAGGTTTACTGCAGTCAGCCGGATCCAGGCCGCATCCAGATCAGATGGTGGACCAGCGCCTGGACATGACCAACGCATCCCTGAAGTGTCTGCAGAGAACATGTCAAATAAACTCCCCCCGTAAATGCTGCATCGACACGACATCCTCATTAAACCCGTCTTCGGCGTGACGACTCCAATCTCTCTAATAATCTAACAAATATCTATTTGCCTAATATGAATTAAGACCTGCTATGTTGCCAGAATTATAATCATACACTGTTTGTTCGTCGGCCAGAGGAGAACTGAGCCTGGTTTCTCCCAAGGTTTTTTTCTCCATTCTGACCCTGAAGGAGTTTTGGTTCCTTGCCACCGTTGCCTCTGGCTTTTGGCTTGCTCAGTTGGGGACTCCTAAATCTCATCTATATTACCGATCTGCCCGCATTGACACTATATGATACTTGAAATTAGCTGGATAACATCACCGTTTCACCAGAACAGCTGTACAAATTCTGTTGCATTATTTTCCTGTTAACAATGTGAAGCTGCTTTGAAACAATTGGACTTGTTAAAAGCGCTGTATAAATAAAGGTGATTTGATTTTGATTTGATGTCTGTGAGGCCAAAAATGATGGAGTATTGAGGAGACATGAGGAAAAATCCAGCAAAACGCGCCGGCGCGTTCTTCAGGTTAAATCCTGTTCAACTTCAAAAGCATTATTCTGTGTAATTTCATGAGAGTTTTTGTAAAGCCTCTCAGGCTCTTTGTATTAATGGGGCACTACATGAAATGTGCAGTAATAAATAATAATGTTATGTTAAGTCACATTTCTCAAGCTAATTGTGATACGAGAATACTGTAATTTATGATGGCTCTACATATCTATTAGATTAGAATATGTATCTTTTATTTTGATCTCTTTTCATTTGTCTCTAATTTCCCTTCATAACTTGAACTACATTTGATTCTGTAACCACACACAGGTGTTTCCACAAGTGTAATTATGTGAATTATAGATTGTGGGTTTGATGTGGCTTGAGTTCAAAGTGAAACATGAATGTGAGTTTTTGTAAAGCGTCTCAGGCACTTTGTGTCACTGGGCTCCAACATCTCTCAGAGCACAATAATAGAGAGCTGAATCTGACAGAGTTACACTGTTAATAATGAGTTCAGTGGAGGTTCGAGATGTAGTCGACTGAAACCGACGGTCTGGTATATTCTCATAACTGCTCTCTGATCGAGCACCTTTCCACAGTAAATACTGCGGTCTCTGTGTTTGGATACTGTCTGTACCAGTAAAGCCAAACATTATTGCTGTTAGTTTCATATGAGCAGCTCAGGGTCACAGACTCTCCCTTCTCCTGATTATATCCTTGTCTTTTGGTTCAGTGCTGTCAGCAAATACACCTGCAAGAGAATCAATTATATTTCATAAAAGCTTAACTAAACCCGTCCTTTCTGTTGTTACAGTAACAGTGCTATGAATGAACAACATTAACATTAACAGTAATATCAGCATTATCTATTAAATAATGTGCATTAACACTTTGAATCCTCAACATATTTTAGTGCTGATATATGAAGTGCACTTTACCTGGTGCTGTTATAAGAATCAGTAGAATACATCTCTCCATGGTGGGACATTTACTGAATAGTCCTATCAGTATATGCTTTATGATTTTAAATGCATGAATGTAATGAGAGTCATTTGTGCAGATATATTGTCTGTAAATGTGGGTGTGGTTTGGGTTTCTGATATGTAAACCCCTTCTGTCTTGCCACATTAAAACTGATCATATCGTGATGCTTTGCAAACTCTGCTGTGTGTTAATGAGTTTTGGAGGAGGCGTGGCTTTAGAGACGCTATAAGGGAGGCTGGGATCTCATGCTTTCAAAGCTACCTTGCTATTGCTAGCCGCTCTGAAAATTGCCTGCCCTACCTTTAACCTTTGTTCTTGACTTAAATAAAATGTGAAATAAAATCTTTAATCTAGAACTATGCAATTAAAACCTTAACCATCATTTAAGAACAACAAGAACCAGTAAGTGGATAACATAAAGTGTCTACAAACATTACAACCGTCACATTTCATGTTTTATGTCTATGTTTCAGTTTAAATAGCCTTTGTTGAAGACTTTACAGAGCTGTTATCAGCAGTCTCGTCTGAGTTTGACTGTTTTGCTATTGCTGGGGATTTTAACATTCACAATGATAATACTGAATCCAGCAAAAGATCTCATGACTGTTCTAAACACTTTTGATCTGACTCCGCATGCACACGGACCACACAATCATGGACACACTTTATCCTCGTGCTGAGGTCAGTCAGACTCGTCCACTATTTCAGAAATTAATCACTATGTCTGATTTCGAGGCAAGTGATGGTAAAATTTTGGAAGAAACTGTACAGCACCTTAACACATCAACTTGCTCTCTCGACACACTTCCCACTTCTTTTTTCAAAAGTGTGTTTAACTGTTTAGAAGCAGATCTGCTAGAAGTGGTGAATTCCTCACTTAAAACCCTTAAAACTGCAGCTGTTAAGCCCTCCTGAAAACGAGCAATCCAAGAGAAGAGAACTACCTTAACAAACACACATAACAATAGTCACACAAACTGCAAAAACTGTCCCTGTTTGTTTGTATGTCCATCTATAACTATTTGAATTGTATTTATAACTATATCTAATTCTGACGGGTTTCATCGTCTAGTCTGTTGCTGTTTACTTTCTTTTTTATCAGCTCTTGCTACTTTTCTGTGAATGTTTATGAGCTGATTTCGGCGTTGTCTGCATTTCTCTCAGGCGGAGAACGGCAGCGCGTATCACAAAGTGAGAAATTCACATCGACCAATCAGATGAGGTTTTCAACTGAAAACTCTTGCGGTTGGTTAGTTCTACAAAGGAAATGGCCATATTTGAATGAGACAGCGCTGTGTATGAGACGGAGAGCTTTATAATGATCCCAGGCATGACATGTTTCAGTGAATGGACACGGCACGGAGCTCACGCGTTAGAATGCTAGGCGCAAGTTGACAAAATATAATATATCAAATATATTTTTATTTTGACATGAAAGCTTATATGTTAAGCAAGCAAACTGGCCCAAAATCAAAAAATTGACCACTGCATGAAAACTGTTTTCACCTGTCGTGTCTCGCCTTAATAGCAAGGTAGGAGATCATTTAAATACAAAGTTTATAATTCCCCTGGTTGAGAATATATGAGAGATCAAGTATTTATGAAAGCAACCCTTGTCATCACCTTATGAAAAATCTAGATATAAATGTATATGTGTTAAAGTTTGCACTGCATACCATATCAACAGGATAACTTTGACTTCAGGCCCGTTTCTTCAGCAGGTGTCGCCACATTTACTGTCTCTGTGGTTCCCTTTCGAGGGAACTCGCACTGCGTCGGGACGACACTTTGGGCCACATTGATTTCTATATGGAGGAATAGTTCACCCAAAAATTAAAATTACATCATCATTTACTCACCCTCAAGAATTTCTTTCTTCTGCTGAACACAAAAGAGGATGTTTATTTTTGAAGAATATGGGTACCCAATCAGCTGATGGTCCCCATAATGAGAAGCGGGAACACTGAACACAGGAACACATGATAAGGAGGAAAACAAACTAAATGTCCATGAAAACTAAGATGAACTGAACATAACTGGGGCAACTATCCCTTTAAGGACAACATTTAATTTAGCAGACTTGGATGTTCATGATGATAATTTACCCTCTATTTATTTATTAATGTTAAATTGTTAATAAAGGCCTTCTGAAGCGAATCCATGGATTTGTGTAAGAAAAACATATCTATCTTTTTGTAGAGAAAGCATTTTGAACTGTGAGAGGCAGTTTCTTTGATTTCATGGCTTCACTTCAGAAGACCTTTATTAACCCTGGAGCTGTGTGGAGCGCTTTTATGATGGATAGATGCACTTTTATGATAGATTGATGCACTTTTATAATGGATAGATACACTTTTATGATGGCTGGATGCACTTTTATGATGTTGGATGCACTTTTATGATAGATTGATGCACTTTTATAATGGATAGATGCACTTTTATAATGGCTGGATGCACTTTTATGATGGATGGATGCACTTTTATGATGGATAGATGCACTTTTATGATGGATGGATGCACTTTTATGAGGATAGATGCACTTTTATGATGGATAGATGCACTTTTATGATGATGGATGCATTTTTATGATGTTGGATGCACTTATGATGGATAGATGCACATTTATGAGCTTCAGATTTTGGGCTGCCATAGAAGAATGGTCAAAAATTCCCATAAACACACTCCTAAACCTTGTGGAAAGCCTTCCCAGAAGAGTTGAAGCTGTTAGAGCTGCAAAGGGTGGGCTGACTCCATATTAAACCCTACGGATTAAGAATGGGATGGCATTGAAGATCATGTGCATGTAAAGGCAGGCGTCACAAAACATTTGGCAATATAGTGTATGTCTTCTTCAACAACTCAATCCTGGAAAGACCCATGTGCTTTTGTCAAAACTGAACTGGTGTTGATCTGAAATTAAGCTTTGTCCCCTCTATAGTAGAATCACAGGACCGGATACCAATTGCCTTGCCAAAAACTCTTTATTGTCATATGTATCAGGCATAGGAGAGAAACCTGTTGTCTTTGTGCCAGCTGTATGTGTTTCTCTGAGGCAGTACATCACTTGTTGAGCATTATATACCACTGACTAACGGATTTGCAATTCCTTACAAGGTAGCAAAACATGTTGGTTTGTTGAAAATAGAATGTCTTACATCAGTTGAGATATATCACAGAACAAATAGATCAGCTGAAAATATTAGCTATGTATGCATCAGTGATACATGTATGCACATTCCTGCATGTACACGCATTCTTTGTATGGCTAAAATTATCTCTTCTCCCTGTGTCTGCCATATGACACTAACATGTTCATGCAGACTTCAACTCATGCACTTAAACTTCACAAATACATTATACATCCAATTATGAATATAAATAATATTAAAATAATAAATTTCTGGTCTACATCTCCCCCTTTGGAACTACCGGCCGTCAGTTCCACACCATCATCACCACCTAATGGAGCAATAGTGAGGAGAGAAAAGACAAACCAAAAAGAAACAAAAGACATACAAAGAACAGAAGAATAGAAACATAAGGAATCGGGAATAAATCAAAAACAAAATGACCCCAACCCATGATATGTTCCCGCATACTATGTATGTAATTACGTCTATGTGTATGCATTTAAAAATGTACCCCAGTCATCTAAAGGAAAGGAAAAATTAATGAGTCTTCACCAGTGCCTGGACTCGTTCGGGCCCTGAACTCCTCCAGTTCCTGGTCAAAATAACAAACTAACATAAAGGTTGATGTTAAAAGATCCTATCCCTTGGGGTTGTGAATCGGTAAGAAGGTGTTGATTGTTTGTGAGGTTGTGTTTTGTAAGTGGTGCATCGAGAATAACTTGCAACCATCTCTAATCAATGTCAATGGAATTGACTCCTGAAATGGAAGCAGAGAAATAATTAAACATCATTCCTTTGTTACCCAGTTTTTAAAACCGATGGATGAACATTGCTCAATTTCAGGCCATAAGCTATCGCTATCATCTTATTCATTCACTAAGCAAGGCTTAACTTGTGACCAATGATACCATCTATCTGTTCCTACTCCCTTCCCTTTAAGGCACACACTTGTATCTGTTGTTAAAAGTATCTCGTATGGTCCTTCCCATCTAGGCTCTAAACCTTTCCTAGCAATTCGTTTGACCATAACAAAACTGCCTAACTCGGGAATGTGTGGAATGTCAGTAGTGGTGTGTTTTTCATCCCACTGCTGCTGAGCTTCTCGCACTTTGTGGTTGTTTCCTTTGGTAGCTTTGTCCAGCATAGTGAGATAACGTCTTAACTTTTCTTGGAACAAAGTAGAATCTCCTCCTGATCCCGCAGGTGGTGGAGCATCAGGAGGTAGAACCATTGCTCTTCCAGTCATTAGTTCAAAAGGGGTTAGTCCTGTTACTCTGTTTGGAGTTGCTCTTAAGTTCCATAAAATAGCAGGTAGTAATTTATGCCAACCTTGGCCAGTCTGCATAATGGCTTTGGTAAGGGATGTCTTTAATGATCTATTCATTCGTTCAACGAGGCCTGACGATTGAGGACGAAAGGGAATGTGAAACTTTTGTTTAATCCCCATCAATTTCATTGCTTCCTTCATCAATTTTCCAGTGAAGTGAGTTCCGTTGTCAGAATCAATTTCATATGGAAGACCCCAGCGAGGAGAAAAACTTCTTCCACCATTACTCGTGCTGCCGCTTCAGCAGTGCAATTTTTGTCGGGAATGCTTCCACCCATCTAGTAAATCGATCAATGATTACTAGGATGTATTGGTACCCTCCACTCGATGACAATGGTCCTGTGAAATCGATTTGGAGATGTGTCCATGGCCCTGTTGGTCTGGGTGCATGTGACATTCTTACCTTTACAGGTTTTCCCACATTTGCTTTTATGCAGATCAAGCATCTCCTACAATAATCATCAATGTCTCTCATCATCCGTGGCCACCACCAAGTCTCGCTGATTTGAGCTTTCATTGCTTTTGCTCCAGCATGCACTTTTCCATGATACAGCTGCATTAGTTCTTTTCTTGTTCGATTGGCATTACCACTTGTCCTGTTGGAATTCTCCAGATACCTTGATCATCTTCTTTTGCCCCTTTTTCCCATTGTTCTTTCTCTTTATTTGTCTCTGTGTGATATGACAGAAGATGGAACTCAGGATTATCTTTTCTGTTTTCCTGAACCAAGGTGACAGGAGTTGGGGGCAGTAAAGCTGCTTCTCTGGCTGCTATATCTGCTGCCGTGTTTCCTTGACTTTCTTTGGACTTGTCAGATTGATGTGATTTTTACCTTGATCACGGCTGCTTCTCTCGGTAAGTGGCATGCTGCAATCAAGCGACGAATTATGGAAGCATGCTGTATTTCACTCCCACTGTTAGTGATGAGTCCACGTCTTTTCCATAGGGCAAGATAGTCATGGACCACGCCGAAAGCATAACGACTATCTGTATAGATATTGACCCGATCTCCTTCTGATAGTTCAAGAGCTTCCGTAAGCGCCATGAGCTCAGCTACTTGTGCCGAAAATTGCCCAGAAATAGCTCCTTGCTTTACAACAGTTCCATCAGCCTCTACTACAGCCCATCCAGTATGTCGTTTTCCATCAATGTAGTAACTGGATCCATCGACCCATAACTCTTTATCTGGATTTTCAAGAGGAATTGGATTAACTGGACCAAGGTTTTCTTCTTCTACTTGTTTTTGGCACTCGTGTGGTATTCCCTCATGCGGTTCCAGCATCATTGTGGCTGGGTTAAGGGAAGTGTCTCTGACGATTTCCACTCTCAAATCCTTGTTTAGTAAAGCTGTTTCCCATTTTGCTCTCCTTGCATCAGTGATTGTTTTGATATTTGTGTTGTTCAACAGTGTTACTATACTGTGTGGGGTGTGCAATGTGATGGTTTGTGCACCTTTCAGATTTTCCACAGCATTCACTGCCCATGTGGCACCATCAAGGGCTTGTATACATCGTGGTTGACCTATCATGGTAACAGGAATATTTGTGGAAAAGTATCCAACTGGTTTGAATCGATCACCTGGTTTTTGACACAGCACTGCTGAGTAGGTCTCATCTCCCTCCCTGGTCCACAAATGAAATGGCAAACGACCATCCAGAAGTCCCAAGGCTGGAGCTGAAATCAGTTTCTCTTTTATAGAAGTAAACACATCCTCAGCTTCTGGTGTCCAGTTTATCTGTTCCACTCCAGGCTTTCCCCCTTTATACAAATCAATGAGAGGCCTAGTGATGCTGGCAAAATCAGGTATATACTGACGACAATAGTTGAAAAGTCCCATCACCTTCCGCATCCCTGTCACTGTCAGAGGTTTTGGAAGTTGCCGTAATGCCTCTACACGCTCTGTTGTCATTCTCCTTCCCTCAGCAGATATTTCTTGGCCTAAATAGATAACTTTAGTTTTGGCCAGCTGTGCTTTGTCGGGGTTAACTTTGAATCCACCTTTTCTTAGAGCTTGCAGAGTAATATTTAGAGCAGATATATGGCTGTTTTCGTCTGGACTTGCAATCAACAAGTCATCAACATATTGGAGGCAAACACTTCCTGAACTCTCAATTTCAGCTTTTCGCTCAGTTAAGAATTGATCCAGGAAAAAAATGTGTGAAAAGTTGTGAAAAACAACTGGAGAAAGATTAAGACCTTGTGGAAGTCTGTTCCAGACATACTGGTTTGCTCCCACAGTGAAAGCCAATTTCTCTTGAGATTTTTCATCAATGGGTATAGACCAGAAAGCCGACAGCACATCTAAGACCGTGAAGATTCTTGCATTTCCTGGAATATCATTCAAAATGGTAGCAGGATTAGCCACGATAGGATGTGGTTTTGGCGTTACACTGTTAAGTCTTGTGTAATCAATGGTTAATCTCCATGAGTTGTCTGATTTCCTGACTGGCCAGACAGGGCTATTAGTAGTAGAAGTTGTTTGTCGCACAATTCCTTCAGTTTCCAAGTATGCCACTATCTCTGCCACAGCTTGTCTTGCTTCTGGTCGAATGGGGTATTGTTTATGAGGGCATGTATCGGTCCTCAATAATAACAGGGTCAATGTTGGCTTTCCCACAATCCAATTTGTGTTTAGCCCAAACATCTGGATATAAACTACACAGAAGACCCACACACCTTCCTTTCCCCAATCTCTGATAATTGGTTTTGCTATACCAATAGAATTTATATTACATGTGCGATCTTCATGTGGTATTATTCCAGATGTTGTAGCAATTTGACGACTGTCAGTAAATATGATCATGTTTAATAATGGTAAAATGTCCATACCTATAAGGCTTCCTTGTGAATTCGGCCCCACCCAGAAAGGTGTCCATAAAACTTCGTCTTCATGTATTTACAGAGGAACTGGTATACTTTTGTGAAATATCATGATATCTCCTCCAACTCCTTCAACTTCTATAGTCTCATGTGTTGTAGGTAGATTCAAATCAGTTATGGAAAGGGTGGCTCCCATATCAATTAGGCAGTCACGTGAATGGCCCCCTATTAAAGCAGGGATGAAAAGGCGATTGTCTCTTTTCTTACTCATACAGGGGGCCGCTGATTCCTATTGTGAATGCATAATTCCCTCAATGAGCTGACGAACTTGTGCTTCAGTCCACGTTTTTCCTTGAGGGGTTTTATCATTGTTTTTCGCCCTGACCTGTCTAAATGATGGGCCTTTACCTTCTGCTCCACCTCCTTTAGCCCAACAATCTGTTATGATGTGGCCAGGCTTTCCACAATTGCGGCAAACCTTCAACATTCTATCTGCATTGATGCTGGATTGAACGAATGCTACCCCTCTTCGATTTGACTTATTTCCTTCATCCTTGTTTGATCTGATAGCCATCTCTAGACGACCAGCCCATTGCATAATTTGGTCAAATGTTTCTCCTGGGTTGACTCCAAGTAATAAGGCTTGTTGATATTTGGTGCTAAAACCATCCACAAGTGTGTCAGTAAACTGTACATCATCTCTATCTGGTTCTTTCTTAGCACAACGAGCCCATATTTCATAAGTATTCCATTTGCGCAAGGCATATTCATCTGGAGATTCATCATCTTTTTGCTTAATCAATGTTACTGATGTGAAAGGAATCTTACCACTGCCCAGGATCTCTTGGATTTCTTTTTGGAACACATCTAAGGCTTGCCAAAGACCCAGGGGTCGTCCCTGGCCATCAACCCACAAGTCTATCCATTGGGCTGTTGTTATTGACGCTGGCAAGCGTTCCCATCTGTCTCTTGGGATTTTAGCTTTTACAATGGTGTGTATGTCTCTCAGTGTCATTTTGATGTGCTTCAACCAAGGAATCTAATTCTCGCCAAAACTCTGTGTTTGGATCTTGTCTCTTCAAAGGAGGCAAGGCTGTGAGAATGGCTTGACGTTCTCCTGGTGTGAATGGTCTTTCTTCCGTCATCATTTCAGATTGTAATTCTTCCTTTTAACAGCAGGTGAAGAAAATTCATGACCGACCTTATCAATTGTGATGTCGTCTTCTCTTGTCTCATCACCCCAATCAGAGGCAGGTGCTGGTGTACATCGCAACATGTTTCTGTTTGGCTGGGCTGATTTGGATCTGGTTATTACTGGAGCAGCCTGTGCAGATGCAATAAATATTTTGTCAACTGGCCCTCCATTTGGCTTACAAGAACCTTTACATTGTTCAGACAAAGTTGGATAAATTGGGTTGTATGGAGGAGGCATTACAGTCTTTGCTGAATTTACTGGTGCTTGCAAATATTTTCTTTCAGCCTCGGCTATTATATTTGTCCAATCTGGATCAAATGAATCATCAATGATTATGTTTTCTTTTTCTGAACATGTAATGGACATAATTTTATTCAACTTGTTATATGCTTCAATCTGGGGCTTCATTGCTTCAACAAGTGGAACTGGACTCCCATCCGTACTGCAACAAATTCCACCTTGTTTCACAATCCAATGAGCTGCTAGGATTGGAAAGGCTTTCAGTTTGACAGAGTCTTTTTGGATCATGAACCATCTAAACTGTTCATCCAAAGAAGCATCGACATCCAGTCCTTTCTTCAAAAACTTGGCTTGTTTCTTGTTCTTCTTTTCCAAGTACCAAGCAGATATTGTTCTGCTATTAAAGCCACTCTCTGCCATTTTGCAGATGATCTGTGTCTCTGTGCTCTCAGCAGCAGGGCTATGTATAACTCCGTGTGTGTGTGTGCGTGTGCGTGTGCGCGTGTGCGTGTGTGTGTGTGTGTGTTGACTGCTGAAGGGAAGGGTCCTGCCCAACCTTCTCTCTCTCTCTCTCTAGCCAACAACTCAGAAAACAAAGAAAGAAGAGAAAGAAAACAAAAGTTAAATCCTAAATATTCTTATAAATTCCTTTTTCTTTTTTTCTTTTCAGTTGAAGTCAGATCAGTCTCCTCCCCAAACATTGAACAGCTTTACTGTCAAAATCAGAAGGCCCACGATTCTAGCTACTATAAATTCATAAAGGCACCTTTATACTTTAGCATTTTTAAACGTTTTAGGGTTCTCAAAACAGCACTACCTTTAGCGCAGACCCGCCACTTTAAACTGCTTTAATCTCACCGCAAGTTGCACTTCCCCGTACTTCTTCTAAGTGCGGCTCTTGTGTGTGGACATGCTTTAGAGTTTTTACCTGCCAATTCTTGCAGACTCGCCACATTCCACCACCTCACAGTCACAACAAGCTAATTGCTAAATCGTACACGGCTTATTCTTCCGAAAATTTGACTAAATGGTCTTTTGCACAAAAGATCCACTTTTACCCAGCTTCATTCAAATATTTTTGGAGGCCCACTGATCAGAACAACTTACATAACATCAAATCACATCAAATTAAATTACTTAAAATTTAACTATGTCTGACACACATTTATTGGCAACACAACTGGTATTTTTTTATTATTTATTTATTTTAAATAACAGTTCTTTTTAGCAGTTTCATTCACTGTCTCAACACTATATATATCATCAGGCAGACTTAGAATTTTTAAGAAAAAACAAATGTCTTACCTGATGAATTGATTGAGACAAATGTCTGAAATGAAATCCTGTTCGTGACGCCAACTGTTGATCTGAAATTAAGCTTTGTCCCCTCTATAGTAGAATCACAGGACCGGATACCAATTGCCTTGCCAAAAACTCTTTATTGTCATATGTATCAGGCATAGGAGAGAAACCTGTTGTCTTTGTGCCAGCTGTATGTGTTTCTCTGAGGCAGTACATCACTTGTTGAGCATTATATACCACTGACTAACGGATTTGCAATTCCTTACAAGGTAGCAAAACATGTTGGTTTGTTGAAAATAGAATGTCTTACATCAGTTGAGATATATCACAGAACAAATAGATCAGCTGAAAATATTAGCTATGTATGCATCAGTGATACATGTATGCACATTCCTGCATGTACACGCATTCTTTGTATGGCTAAAATTATCTCTTCTCCCTGTGTCTGCCATATGACACTAACATGTTCATGCAGACTTCAACTCATGCACTTAAACTTCACAAATACATTATACATCCAATTATGAATATAAATAATATTAAAATAATACATTTCTGGTCTACACTGGACATGGAATTTTATCCCAAGCTTTATTTCAAGGAACAGAATATATTCCTGTCTGCTGGATGGTGAGTGATTGTCTTGGTATTTTGCAGTCCATTTTTGTATGGATTATAACTACATTCTTAGCCAGCTCTAAATGACTTTTCTCTTGAGGATGTCCTTGCTAAATAAACATAAAAAGAAAAAAAGAAATACAATCTGGAACTGGTCAATCTCAAATGGCTATAATGTACATTTAAATGCCATATTTGCAGCATAATTTAATATCAGAGAGACGAGAGAGAGAAAATAACTTATGCAGAAATATGACTATGCAATAGAAAAATGATGAGAAGGTTTTGTAGGGTGCAGTTGTGTTTCCTGTCACTGTGGGCTCCAGGGCACAGTAGTACATGGCAGAGTCTTTGACTTCTGTAGAAGAGATAGTCAGATTCATATGTTTGACGGCTTTATCAGCAGCAGCGGTCAGACGGAGAATCGACTCTGATTTGGTCTCAAAGAACAAAATGAGGTGCTCAGGTTTGGATCCGGGATACTGACGGTACCACTGCAAATTATTAACACTGCCAGTGTAGTTGCAGATCAGTGTAACATCTTTTCCTTCCAAAACATGTTTCTCTGTGAGGAATGGTGTTATCACGTCTGCAGCAGCATTCTCTTATTAAAACAAACACACAAATGCAAAAATGAATTAATTGGACATTTAAATTGTCAACAGTATTAAAAGGGGAAAATAAATCGCTCACCTTTTAGGACAGAAGATATAATGAATACCAGGAGCAACATCTGCACTAATAAGAGACAATGACTCTGAGAGTCAAGACTTACAGTTACTAGAGTAGAAGTGACTCAATGTAAGTCTGTCTACTCTGTTTTTAATCTGAGCTGAGACTGAACTACAATGGCTCCTAGAGCTCCACCTTCTGGCACAATGCAGGTCAGATCTCTAACATTTGCTAACATGGGAAAGACTGAGACACTGCAGGGGAAGAAGCTCCTCCCTCTTAGAAATATGACTATACAATATACAAGACATGTTTTTGTGCAGTGTAGAGGGTTTTCCTGTGACTGTGGGCTCCAGAGCACAGTAATACAGAGCAGAGTCTGATACAGCAGCAGAGGAGATCTCCAGATACACACGCTTATCATTGAGTCTGATGGACATATGCGGCTGAGGTGGAGAAGCTTTGGTGACATACTTAGAAGACTCAACAATCAGCAGCAGAAACTCTGGTGTTGATCCAGGCGTCTGTCGGTACCAGTGGAGACTGTAAGCTGATCCATCATATGTACAGGACAGAGTGATTCTGCTTCCTTCAGTTAAAACTACAGATGGTTGGTCTGGTCTGATGACATTCCCATTCACTTCACCTGCAAACACATTCAACAATCAAGCAATGCAATGGATTTATTTATTTGAGTGATGTTCTGGAATCGGTCTAAAATGTGTGATAAACAGTACTTACAGTAACTGAGGATAAATATTAAAACAGAAGAGATGAGTAGCATGATTCTGTAGTTTGAGTTCAGATTCTATCAGTATGAAGGTAAGGCATTGTTGTCTCTGTTTTATTCTGCTGCGATGTCGACAAAACATTGAGCTCCTCCCTCACATACTGTACCTCCTGCTCATCTTACCTACAAACACTGACTGTATAGGAAGAAGCTGTAGTCAACAACCTAAAAGAGGCATTACGGCAGTCTGATTCATCTGATATTACACTGTTTATTAATACTGGAGCCATTTTTAAGAGCGCAACGATTGTATTTCATGTGTAAGCTTTGGCAGTTTGGTGTGGATACACATATATTGGTTCTTTTCTATTGCTCATTTGTGAGAGTATTTTTATACTTTTAGTTTTATTGCTTGGTATTTCTCACTGCCTGTGGTAAATAAGAATAAATGACATAAGGTTGTGAATATGGCAAGTAACATTGCAGGTAAACAACAACATTATGTGAATCTTGAGTTGTAAGAAAAAGCCAGGTAATTCTTTGAGATGAGCCACAGCCTCTGTATGGTGAATATGTGTTGTTGCCATCTGGACAAAGGTATAGAGTACCGTTATTTCTGACTGCCCGTGCACAACGATCCTTCATATTCTCGAGCATAGCTCTGTTAAATAAATTCCTGTGATGTCACTGTACACCTTTGGCGGTGATTGTGCTGGTGTGAGAGGGATGTTGGTGTATAAGGGTGGTTATATATGTATGGTGTAATGATCAATGTTGTGTTGTAATTTGTTTATGCTTGTTTATACCTGTTCATGCCTGTTATTGTCGACTGAAGGGTGCCACAGATGCAAAAAGATTTTCTGAAAGGACAATAAACTAAACCGCTGCTTTTTGCGGATGACGTTGTCATGTTGGCCTCCTCAGACCAGGACCTTCAGCGTGCACTGGGGCGGTTTGCAGCCGAGTGTGAAACGGCCGGGATGAGAATCAGCACCTCCAAATCCGAGGCCATGGTTCTCAGTCGGAAAAGGGTGGCTTGCCCACTTCAGGTTGGTGGAGAGATTTTGCCTCAGGTGGAGGAGTTCAGGTATCTTGGGGTCTTGTTCACGAGTGAGGAAAGGATGGAACGGGAGATTGACAGACGGATCGGTGCAGCTTCTGCAGTAATGCGGTCGATGTACCGGTCTGTCGTGGTGAAGAAGGAGCTGAGCTGTAAGGCGAAGCTCTCGATTTACCGGTCAATCTACGTTCCTACTCTCACCTATGGTCATGAGCTGTGGGTCATGACTGAAAGGACAAGATCCCGGATACAGGCGGCTGAAATGAGCTTTCTCCGCAGGGTTGCTGGGCGCTCCCTTAGAGATAGGGTGAGAAGCTCAGTTACTCGGGAGGAGCTCAGAGTAGAGCCGTTGCTCCTCCACATCGAGAGGAGCCAGTTGAGGTGGCTCGGGCATCTATTTAGGATGCCTCCTGGACGCCTTCCCGGGGAGGTGTTTTGGGCATGTCCCACCGGGAGGAGGCCCCGGGGAAGACCTAGGACACGCTGGAGGGATTATGTCTCCCGGCTGGCCTGGGAACGCCTCGGGGTTCCCCCGGAAGAGCTGGAGGAAGTGGCTAGGGAGAGGGAAGTCTGGGCGTCTCTGCTTAGACTGTTGCCCCTGCGACCCGGCCCCGGATAAGCGGAAGATAATGGATGGATGGATGGACAATAAACTAACTTATATCTTATATCTTTCACAAATGTGTGTAGAAGCGTCTGCATGCCTAGTGCTTGATTTATACACCTGTGGCCATGGAAGTGATTGAACACATGAATTCAGTGATTTGGAGGGGTGTCCCAATACTTTTGGCAATATAGTGTATATTATCTGAAGAAGTTGTGCCTTGACTGTGTATTGGACACATTTGTACATGCAAATGTGTGATTTCTACCATAATGCTTTAAAGTAGCAATTTTCTACCTACAATATTAATTCATTTGTATTTCATGAGGATGTTTTGAATGGGCAAGATGCTTCTAGATATTCCAGAGGGATCTGTTTAAGATGTAAGATTTCAGGATCTCATTTCTCACGAACTGTGGAACACCATCGTTTCCTTTTTACAGTGTTATTGTGTCTGCTCAGGTTATTGTACAGTGTTGTTGTGTTTCCTGTGACTGTGGGATCCAGAGCACAGTAATACAGAGCAGAGTCTGATACAGATGCAGAGGAGATCTCCAGATACACACGGATTTGTTCCTTCTTTTCAACTTTAACACTGAATCGTGGATCTACATCAGACACCTGAGCTTCTTTTGCATTACTGTAGGTGAGTACCAAAAATTCAGGTTTTGATCTTCCATGCTGACGGTACCAGTAAAGATTATCTGTAGTTGTAGAGGAATAACTACAGGACAACGTAATATTTGAACCCTCCTCAACAAATACATTTGTTTCGTCTGGTTTGATGACATTTCCAAAGACAGTAGCTGAAAAGGAAGAGGTACATTTCTAGGTTTAGTGCTTCTATTAATTTATTTCAGAAATAAATCAACCAAATACATATACACACCAGCTGAAGCCCAGAGCAGAATAACTGAGTGCAGATCCATTGCACAAGTGTCCTCTCTGAGAAGAGTCAGACTGAAGCGTCTCTGTCAGACATCATTATCATGTCAGATCTGGAGTCCCTCCTCTTTTGATCCTTCGAGACAAATGAAGCTTTATTATTTATATAAGAGATTTTTGGGCCTGGCTCATTACTGCTATTATGTGAATTATCTGTTCATCAATGTCGTAACAATATACAGATACCACAGGGAGATGAGTGGACTCAGGTGCAGGAGTTTATTCTTCAAACAAGGCAAACACAGGTACATCTTCAGGTAATAAACTTCCTTATATTCATCATATACATAAACATCAGACTTAGGAAACGCAGCAAATCCCCAAATCATTTTCAGAAATGTTGAACCAATCGAAAATGATTACGGTCTTATCAAAGCTACCGTGTACCCTAAATTACAGCACCCGGTTCTATTCAATCAAAGGCTTTTGAGGCGCTTTCTGTCATCATTAATATTTATAGCCTAAAATAACTAGCTTCCAGCAGACGGCCGTACACAAGTCGACTTGTGCCAAAAGAGTAACTGATGGAGCGATGTATGATAGGATGTAAGAGTGGCGTAAGCCGAGAGTCGGCCGGAAGCTACTTAATTTAGGCTATAAAGATTTAAATATGTATATGTTTCTTTCACAAACCCATTGCTTTGCTTCAGAAGGCCTTTATTAACCCTCCGGGGCCGTGTGAAGCACTTTTAGAATGGATCGATGGACTTTTTTGACCTTCAGAATCTCATTTACCATTCACTGCCGTTATAAAGCTTGGAAGAGCCAGGACACTGTTTAATATAACTCTGATTGTGTTCGTCATACACACCTAGGATGAGCTGAGGGAGAGGAAATCATGGGATACATTTCATTTTTGGGTAAACTATCCCTTTATCCTTCATAGGAACCAAAATTCATTTCGAATTGTATATTAACAAATGTATACATACCTAAATGTATGTCTAGAGTAAATCTGTGTATTAAATGTTAATTTGATCAACTTTATTGCATACATTTGTAATATTTCACAATCATTTTTGTCTTATGGGCCATGTAGAACAGTTTCCTCATTACCCTTGTGCTCTTTCATGAGTTGCTGCACTGGAGACCTTCAAGATTGTCTAACTATAACTTTTTTAAGCACTTGTCTAATTTGTCACATGCCTACATTAGAAGCTCGGGAAGGTTTTTTGTTCAAGTGTAAGGACCGGTTTTACTGCTAAGACAAAAGCTGAGATCCAACACCCTGCATTAAAACAATAAAACTCAATCTGAAGAGAAGATCTCACAGAGAAACTGTAGGACACCGCCCTGACCAAAACCCTCTCCCCTCTCTACCTCCCTTTCCCCCTTCCCCCTGATTCAAGTCCCAGAATGCAGATATACTACATATGATTTATCTTGTGAATCTATTGTTTTATCCCTTTCATGTCTGGTGTCTTTTTAAAGGTCATAGTGCGATTGGTAAAATGGTCTCAACATCACTGAAGTCACTGATAGGGTTAGAAAGATTGAAACATATGAGAATTGTGTTCTTTTTTTGAGTGGTCTCTCCAAAGATATCTGATCTTCTCCCCAAACTAGGTGTTTGTGTTGCAAATAGTTACAACCCTTTGTTCTGGTCTGGGTATTTAAGGAAGGGTGTGGGGCTGCCATTTGGGAATATTCTGTAGACAGAAGCCCCCATGCAGTGTTGTGTCAGTGTCATAAGAGACACGCACACACACTGTATGTAGTGTGCCAGATATGACTCTTTGAAACTATTTTCATATTACTTAATTGTATTTTATGCTGAAAGTTGTGTACCATGGATTCATGTTTAATTATGTTCTTTAAGTTCTGTCTGGCCAAAATAAATGTTAATCTTGATTTATTCAGTATTTTTATAAGTCATTACTCAAGTAGTGTCGCATGAGGAGTTTGTAGGAGTTTCCGTAAATCTTTCTGTCAGGGCAAATTCATACCGAGGACCCCATGACCGGAGCATGGCGCTAAGCATGAGGGGCAATCTGATTTCTGGGTGTCACTGTTATTAACAAGTTGCAGCTTTCGTGACTATTGCTAAAATTACACTTTCTGTTATGAGTAAGCATGTGTGACTCACTTAAAGGTAAAATAGTTCACTCTGTAATCCTCTGACTAATATCAGAACTGACTAATTTGCGTCCGTGAGGTAATGTAATTATAATCGCAAGCATTATCCTCTGAGCGACTCCGGGTCCCATGGAGGAACGAGTATTTGAAATTAAGAGATACTAAGAGAAATCAAAGATCTAAATTAAATCACAACTAAACTTATGATCAGCTGTTAAGTTACAAATGTAACAAATGTAACAAAGTTACAAAGAATTGGAGTCAGATCAAATTATTCATGGAGTCAGATTTAAAATTCGATGGTCATAAATTAAGTGAATCCAACAGAAGTGCTGAGAAGGCAGACACGCAGAAGTCCTTCGACCAGGCCATTAGATTCCGTCCTTGGGCTAACGGATGGACCTTACAAAATGGTGACCCGACGTGATCTCCAGGATGCGAGTGTCTTTTCAGCGAAGTATTGGGATTACAACAAGCAAGAGGTGATTTCCTTCTCTTTCTTCAGCTGTGATGGTAAGTCCATTCTTATTTGCTTTTAGAAATGTTGGGAATATATTGAATACTGTATAAATCCAATCAAGGCTTGAGAATTAGACAACCAAATTCCTTATCAGGGACATGAAAGCAACAGCGTAGAGTAGAAATGATATCCCTTGCTTTAAAATTCTCCTTGTTTGCATACGCAGCAAGAGAGGAAATTTTATTTCGGTACTCAAAAGAAGGCTGTAAATTAAAGGTCCAGTTACATTTGTTTATTTGCTTTGCTGCAACAACACAGCAAAGAAAAAGAACAAATGGCCACGTTAACGTGTGAACAAAATCCTAATGGAAAAGATCTCACTGCAATCCTTTGTGTGTAAAATGTGAAAGTGGAAAAAACTGATTCAGGACTGATGTCACAATTATAAATGTGTTGTGAAATATAGCGCTTTACTATGGTCTTATTTCAGACATTGGAATCGCTGCACTTTTGTGTGCTTATTAGTGTCTCAAAAGAGACTGAGAAAATTAACAGAACAAAGATGAACTTTGTCTTTCTTCATCAGACCTGTCTTTGTCAAACCTTTCTTTTTATATGCAAATAGATTCTCCAAAGAATGCAATTGATAATATCTAAAAATAAGTAAATTGTGCCCAATTCTATATTGTGTAGTCACAAAATCTTTAAATTGAGCAATGATTTGACCCATGCGCTCAGCGTTTGCAGTTTATTGAACGTCCACAGCAACTAAGTTGATAACTGGTTTCCAGTTTGGTCTTGTTGCTGTGTCACACAATGATCATGCCAGCACAGCAGGAGCTGCAGGGCCAATCTGAAAGTTCAGTGAGATTATAACACATTATTCTGGACACAGGACTCAGCAGAGACCCTCTTGAGACCAGCAAATAAAATAATTTTTAATTCATACTATTTTAATATAATATGATTTATATTATGATTATAATGTAAATTATATTATAATGGCTAGGAATGGCTTTTGATCTCATGATGATTCAGCATTATTTAGAGGATGAAAGATTGTTGAAGGAGTAGAAGAAGGATAAGAATGTAGAAAGATGGGATGTGCATTAGGGAACAAGACGGCAAGAGCACTATCAGTGTTGAAATGATGGGAAGGAGAACATAGATGGTTAAAGAAATTAACGTTAAGAAAGATAACTGAAGTGAAAAACCTAAAGAGAAAGAACTTCTTTACCTTCTATTTGTGCAAGAATCTTTAATGAGAAAAATTACAATGCCCAGTTAAATGATTAACCTGATTGCTGTAATTTGAATGGGCTGAATTCATTCAAGACCTAATCATTTACATTCCAATCTCAAACCCAGGGAGAGAGAGGAGGTGCGAGCTTTCCATTGTGATGCAATGACAAACAAAGGGGTGCAAGTTTTAGCAAACTCCTCACTGGGAGCATTAGATGGGATGGGATCTGATCGGGGAAGTTATTTACCGGGAATGTAATGAAAAGCTGTGTGTTATGTTAATCTCAGACATTAACTCCACAGGGTTTACACACCACAGAGATCCAAATGGTCAAGAGTTTGAAAGACACCATAAATACCAAAGAACCTGTTGCTCTAAACCCAGATCTGGCTTGTATAAACAGCATCATTCAAAGAGATCCCCAGGGGACCTGAGTGTGATAATGATCACAATACAGCAGATTGAGTAAACACAACTGCAACAACAGCTTAAGGTGCAACGGGTCCAACTGCATTTACACACCAGCAGTCAGATCTGACCATTATAAATCAGTTTATTTGACCTTTTTCTTTACAGAAACATAATCATGATGATGATCCATGTCTTTGTAAACTAAAACAAATTCTCTCATAATGGCATAAAACCTTAACAGGTTAAAGCCATCTGCAACAACTGTCTGGCTAAGGCCATTGAAGAAAAAATAAGATAGCACCATCTATCTTAGTGAAATTTGTGTAAAGGTCCAATATTAGACTGTTTTTCTCTCTGTGTTTGTTTTCCTTTCAGGCTGATGGCTGTCACTCTTCAGACCCAGACTTCACAAGGGTCTGGGCTGGCCGGCATCAGCCAACATACACACACACACAACTTAACATAGGAGATGGGAGTGAAGATACTTCATGAAGCCATTCACACCCCACAGCACACATAGCTACATGGCTTCCCAGTGTAAAAACTGGAACTAAATTATACAACACAGATTATGGTAGGATAGACACCACCCATCTCCTATACACAACATACACACACACACACACACCTTTAACTCTAAAACCGTACAACATCTCTACCTGGAATAGATCATAGGACTATCCAGGCCAAAATCATTAATATAATGCAAATCTATCATACATTATTCACCTTCATACATATAGGACAAGGGCAATTATTTTCATAATTCCTTTTCAGTTAGGTTGAACAAGTTTATGGCTTACAGCCATGTCAACTTCCTATATGTATTCCATGTAAGGTGCATAAAACATATGCATGGCTATCGACACACATCAATTGATTGACAATTAATTGATTAGTAAATTGATGGACAAAATCTTTATTATGTCCAGTCATTGGTATTGTTGCAAACTGGGAGGGCCCCTAGTTTCCATCATATCACTAATGACAATGAAAATATATCTAAAAGAGTTAGATGCAGAGTGCAGGCATTTCTATCAATTAATAAAACAATTCTCAGCCAGACCTGCCTTATTGAGTGTGTCTTAGCCTGTACATCAAATGCACAGAAGATGAGTGCAAAAGCTAAACTAGAGATTTAAATCTCTGTTTCTGTAAATCTCATCCTCTAAGTGATTTGATTGAAATATTAGCTTTCAGTAATGATTTGAAAGTAAAAACAACTGATATAGACAATTTTCTAATAACAATTATTAAATTGTGTAATTCCATGTTTAATTATGTGATATATTTTGATTATGCATACTTCTGGTAAATATACTTGTTATATTGATGTTTTGTTACCCTTCCTGTAATTCATCCAGACCACGTTTAAATTCCACTTCCATGTCAGTGGAAGAATCTGGCTATCAAATGAGACCGTATTTACCACTCGCACTTCTGATATGAGTTTATCATGTGTTGTTTTTCTTATGTTCTTGTGTTTATCCAACAACTCTCTTTTCCCATCTCACAATAACCAGAAAGTCATCAGTGTTCAATTATTGCATGGTTATTCAGAAGTTGTTCAGGTGTCTCGCACACAATGGAGCATCATCAGTGAAATGATTCCTTCACCCATGGAAATCTGACCTGCCCGGCAAACCAAACCTTCTGCTTGAAGGTGACCGAGGACTTCTCAAAGGGTCAGCTACCTAAGAATCCTGGGGAGGACAGGACACAGATGCTTCCTCAAAGTGTAAAGACACTTTCCACTGACACTTTCTGCTAATGGACACAACAGACTTGGGACAACAAGTCATTCTACAGACTGAAAGCTATCGCAATCAAGTGTAGGTGGAAGCAAACCTGACCAACAGGATCATAGATATCATGTCCAATTGCGGCAGCATCCAGTCAGCGCAGTACGCCTACACCTAAAGGGACTGTGCCAGAGGTGTGTTTTGCAGTGTTTTCATCTTCATGTTCAGTCTGTCTTAATGTTGTTATTTCAGGTGACTACTTGATTCCTGCACCCATGGACCTGTGCTGTTAACAAGGATCAGCACCATGAACACTCCGGAAACAACATCCAAAATATGGAAACAGGGAATATCCAAATATGTCCCCTGGAAACTCATATGAATTTGTCCCAAGGGGCCAGGGGTCGTCTGTAAGGACCGGTTTTACTGCTAAGACAAAAGCTGAGATCCAACACCCTGCATTAAAACAATAAAACTCAATCTGAAGAGAAGATCTCACAGAGAAACTGTAGGACACCGCCCTGACCAAAACCCTCTCTCCCCTCTCTACCTCCCTTTCCCCCTTCCCCTGATTCAAGTCCCAGAATGCAGATATACTACATATGATTTATCTTGTGAATCTATTGTTTTATCCCTTTCATGTCTGGTGTCTTTTAAAGGTCATAGTGCGATTGGTAAAATGGTCTCAACATCACTGAAGTCACTGATAGGGTTAGAAAGATTGAAGCATATGAGACTTGTGTTCTCTCTTTTGAGTGGTCTCTCCAAAGATATCTGATCTTCTCCCCCAAACTAGGTGTTTGTGTTGCAAATAGTTACAACCCTTTGTTCTGGTCTGGGTATTTAAGGAAGGGTAGCAGGGCTGCCATTTGGGAATATTCTGTAGACAGAAGCCCCCATGCAGTGTTGTGTCAGTGTCATAAGAGACACTCACACACACTGTATGTAGTGTGCCAGATATGACTCTTTGAAACTATTTTCATATTACTTAATTGTATTTTATGCTGAAAGTTGTGTACCATGGATTCATGTTTAATTATGTTCTTTAAGTTCTGTCTGGCCAAAATAAATGTTAATCTTGATTTATTCTGTATTTTTCATAAGTCATTACTCAAGTAGTGTCGCATGAGGAGTTTGTAGGAGTTTCCGTAAATCTTTCTGTCAGGGCAGATTCATACCGAGGACCCCATGACCGGAGCATGGCGCTAAGCATGAGGGGCAATCTGATTTCTGGGTGTCACTGTTATTAACAAGTTGCAGCTTTCGTGACTATTGCTAAAATTACACTTTCTGTTATGAGTAAGCATGTGCGACTCACTTAAAGGTAAAATAGTTCACTCTGTAATCCTCTGACTAATATCAGAACTGGCTAATTTGCGTCCGTGAGGTAATGTAATTATAATCGCGAGCATTATCCTCTGAGCGACTCCGGGTCCCATGGAGGAACGAGTATTTGAAATTAAGAGATACTAAGAGAAATCAAAGATCTAAATTAAATCACAACTAAACTTATGATCAGCTGTTAAGTTACAAATGTAACAAATGTAACAAAGTTACAAAGAATTGGAGTCAGATCAAATTATTCATGGAGTCAGATTTAAAATTCGATGGTCATAAATTAAGTGAATCCAACAGAAGTGCTGAGAAGGCAGACACGCAGAAGTCCTTCGACCAGGCCGTTAGATTCCGTCCTTGGGCTAACGGATGGACCTTACACAAGCACTGAATATCCTGTCGTCACAGTGGGCTACAGAGGCTACAGAGTCCCACACACCTGGATTTTGAATTGTCAGAGGAACTGATCTTGTAATAGAATCGTGTCTGGAGAGAAACTGTCCCTTGAACTCAGTGGCTTCATCACCATCTCCAAATTTATGTCTCCGTAGGATATATTTTGGAGAGTCATAACCATGTTGTCTGTACCAGAGTAGAGTAGGGTTTGAGCTTGTAGTATTGTATTTACAATCCAAAGTTACTGCATCCTCCTCTTCATATCCTGACTGGAACATTTTGGGCTGATAAACAAAGTCTTGTGCTCTGCATTCTGTGAAGACAGTCAATCATTTCAGTAAATTTATTTATACATCTAGATACAACTGACAGTTAGGAACAAACGCATACATAACATGGTATATTACCCATGCATGTTGCAAACAGGATTAAAAGAGTTTCCAGACAGCTTCTCATGGTAATCTGATACACAAGACCCACAGAAGTAAACCGTGTCCTCTTGAGTTTAACTGGAACTTGCTGAGATGCTCAAACTCCTCGATGAGAAACTTGTGAAGTCATGACTGTAGAGTGAAGCTGCATATATTTGTTAAAACATCTCCCCAAGTGGAGGAGAGCAGACATACACACACATCTGTCTAATGTGAGGTTTCACTGACACTGCAGTGACTATGAAGTATGAAATGTTTATGCATTCTCACAAGTTATAGCTGGAGAAATCACAATTATTTAGTATCCTAATAATGAAAAAGAAATATGTATGGACTAATTGGCTTAGCTCTCATCACCATTGCTTAGTGGATTTCCTTTAAACTATTTATTTATTTTAGTATAAAAAGGGCCTGTCTAGGACAAGCCAACCTCACAGGTGACAGAGAGACATTCTGCTTCAGACTTTCAGGTATTTTGGTCATGCCATTATTTTGAAAAAGGTTTTTTCAAACTTTTGTTAGTATATAGCCTTTGTTTATGTGTAACAGAGTTGAAGTAATGTTAGTTAAATTCATGCATAAATTGGGAAAACTCACCATTGGCTGTTGCATCACTTGTATTCATGTACGTTATATTGAGGGGCGGTGCTACGTATTCGCTAGCAGTTTCACGATGCTTTGCTGCTGGTAAGCTGCTTTGATAATTGCTCTGTCTTATTAACTAAGTTTGGACTGTTTTCAGGTGCAAAGCTTAACTTTTACACTACACTCAAGTTTACTGCTACTGTCTGTCAGCTTCTAGTTCTGTCATTCGAGTCAAATATGTGTTATTTATGACAATAAAATGAGGAGTGTGTGTATTAACATGCTTGTGAACTCTGAACTCTGTTTATTTTAAGATTTTACATGCAACGTTGATGCAGTGCCTAACCAACCTTTTGCCGTGTGTTTTCCTCAGGCCAATAAAGAAGCTTTGAATGACCATCCTGATTCTCTGCTGATTTATACCATCGACATTAACACAGTCACATATGCCTTTGAGTTCAGGTGTTCAATCACTTCCTGGCCACAGGTGTATAAATCGAGCACTAGGCATGCAGACGCTTCTACACACATTTGTGAAAGAATGGGTCGCTCTCAGGAGCTCAGTGAACTCAAGCGTGGTACCGTGATAGGTTGCCACCTGTGCAATAAGTCCATTCCTGACATTTCCTCACTACTAAATATTCCACGCTCAACTGTTAGTGGGATTATAACAAAGTGGAAGCAATTGGGAACAACAGCCACAAAGTGGTAGACCACGTAATTTCACAGAGCGGGGTCAGCGCATGCTGAGGGTCACAGTGCGCAGAAGTCACCAACTTTCTGCAGACTCAATAGCTCGAGACCTCCAAACTTCTGTGACCTTCAGATGAGCTCAAGAACAGTGCGTAGAGAGCTTCATGGAATGGGTTTCCATGGCTGAGCAGCTCATCCAAGCCTTACATCACCAAGTGCAATGCAAAGCGTGGGATGCAGTGGAGTAAAGCACGCCGCCACTAGACTCTAGAGCAGTGGAGACGTGTTCTCTGGAGTGACCAATCACGCTTCTGACAATCACATGGACGAGTCTGGGTTTGGTGGTTGCCAGGAGAACGGGACTTGCCTGACTGCATTGTGCCAAGTGTAAAGTTTGGTGGAGGGGGGATTATGGGGTGCGGTTGTCTTTCAGGGGTTGGGCTTGGTTACTTAGTTCCAGTGAAAGGAGCTCTTAATGCTTCAGCATACCAAGACATTTTGGACAATTTCATGCTCCCAACTTTGTGGGAACAGTTTGGGGATGGCCCCTTCCTGTCCCAACATGACTGCGCTCCAGTGCACAAAGCGTTGGTCCATAAAGACATGGATGAGCGAGTTTGGTGTGGAGGAACTTGACTGGCCTGCACAGAGTCTTGACCTCATCCCGATAGAACACCTTTTGGATGAATTAGAGCGGAGACTGCGAGCCAAGCCTTCTCGTCCGAGAAGACTCAGGAGGAGCTTCTTCCCCCAGGCCATCAGACTCCTGAACTCAGTCACTTAACATCACGTGACCATCGATACACTGATATTGCACTGCACTTTCTGTTCTCGTTGTTACTGTGTAACAACCTGTTATAAACCTGTTTGCACATTATACTCTTTGTACATTTGTTAACCATTTATTTATAATTCTACAGATTCTATTCTATAAATTCTATAAATTGTAGATTTTATAATTCTACTTGCACTGTCCATGGAGCGGACCTGTTTACATTTCACTGCCGGTTGTATATTCTGTATATAACTGTGTATGTGACAAATAAAACTCTTGAGCGCTTGAAACTCTTGAACTCGTCCAACATGTGCTTCTAGAAGAACGGTCAAATTTCCCATAAACACACTCCTAAACCTTGTGGAAAGCCTTCTCAGAAGAGCTGAACCTGTGAAGAGCTGCAAAGGGTGGACCAACTCCATATTAAACCCTAAGGATTAAGAATGGGATGGCATTAAAGTTCATGTGCATTTAAAGGCAGACATCCCAAAACTTTTGGCAATATAGTGTATGATCTGTATTTGGATTTTTTTAGCTGGGATACTCTAAGATGTACACAGTCTGTTCACTATTCTTATGGACACTGGGCTGCATTTTAGTACTTTTGGACAGTACTTTACCCAACTCATTCACTCGACTGCTGCTGTCTGTATCTGATATGACCTAGGATTAGGGTATACAGATAAATGAATGTTCAGTTATATTAGAAACTTATATCAGAATATTCTTGTGCATGTTATTAAATCGTAGTATCAGTGACTTAATATTCTGAAGTTAACAAATGCTTTGCATCCTAAAAAACAGCGTAATCAGCCTTGTCAATGTTTAATTGAATAAATCCTTTTTTGTTAAATACTACCTTTCTAAGGTCATGACTGTGGTTTGTGTAGGGAGTCAGTAGGTTTCCTGTGACTGTGGGCCGCACAGCACAGAACTACAGAGCCGAATCTGACACTGCCGCAGGGAAGATCTCTAGCTCCATGCGTCTGATGTCTTTTCTGTTGGCCATTGTTATCCCAGGAACCTGAGGAGTAGCATGTGTTATGATCCCAGATGATTCCATTATGAGGAACTGAGCTGCAGAACCAGGGAATTGACAGTACCAATATAAATCGTAAACCGTGCCAGTGTAGTCGCAAAATAGTATCACTTTCTCATCTGCTTTAGCAATTACTGTATCATTGTGGGAGAATATGATGTCTTCAGCAGTAACAACACCTGAAAACAATTAGGAGAGCAATGAGCATGTTTTACAAGAAGAATTCTGCATTGCCTTCAGGAAAACCTCTAATTATATGAAAACTTCCCTCTGAATGTTATTAGGAGAGATTCTATTAAGAAGAATACAGCAAATGTCAACATGGTGCTTCACCAGTCAGGAGAAAAGCACAGGTTTGCTGAAACAAGCAGTTCCTTATGTCATCTTTGTAGAGCTGTTTACTCCTCCTCCACTTGAGCATTTAAGTCCCATGAGAAGTGTTACTCTACGAGGACCATTGGGTTTTACAATCATAGGAGGTATCAAGACATTGAAGTGTGAGTTTCAAGGATCTCTGTATATCAGTTATCTCTTTATATGGTTTATTCTGACTGCCTTTAAAAGTAGAAAGTTGATTGCAGATCAGTGAGATGGGATTTTTGTCAAAGAGGAGCTCAAGACTTCTTCAAAATGATGTGTAGAGTAACTGTTTGTCTCCTCTTCTGCATTGCAAGAGTCATTACAAGGTTGCAAATATCATAACCCTTCAGAAAGTGTAACTCAAGACCATGAGGGTTTGTGTGTGAGTGTGTGTGAGTCACAGTGGGCCTCAGAGCACAGTAATACACAGCAGAGTCAGACACACACACATCCTGGATCGACAGAGGAACTGAGCTTGAAGTTTTGTTGTGATTTGCAGTAAATCTCTCCTCGAAGTCTTTGTCATTCAGTACATCTGTAACAACTATCATCATCATGTATTTGGGGATCCCATTCCTCTTTTGCTGGTACCAGAAGAGAGACGGGGCTGGATCACTGGTTTCATATGTGCAGTTAATCGTTACTGATCTGCCTTCAAAAGCAGTTTGAGCTCTTGTGTTCTGCTCAACACTCTCCAGAGATTCACACACTGGAACAGAAGTTAAAGCATTATCAATTCATATTCTGCATGTTTTAATATATCTATGGCACATTTAGAGACTCAAAAGGATCCTACTCACCCCAGAAATACATTATACAGAAGATCAGATGTGTTTCCCAGTGAGCCATTATAATAACTGTTGTGTGTGACTGAAATATGTAAATCCACTGGAGAGTGTGCAGTTGTTTCAGCTCGTCTTTGATAAGCCTGTTTTACTGTCACACATTTATCAGCTGGGAGGAGCTTGATCTGATGAATGCACACATGCTGGTCTCTTTCCTTATAATTATTTGTTTTATTTATTTTTATTCATTTAGTCTGTTGTTTATAATGTATATTTTATCTTCTGTTCATTTCTCTGTCACGCATACAATTGTAGGGTATTTATATGAAGAACGGTACATAAATATGTAAATGTATTTGTAGTGTACTTAGCATAAAATAAATGTATTTCAAATTAATTTTGGTGCATTTATTTTTCACTAGGGCAGATGCTACAATCATTGCTTTGAAATTACAAGAAAGAAACAATGTTAAAGATTATTAAATGATTTAAACTAATATGTTTGCATTACTTTCCAGGCAGTGAAGTTGCATCTGAAGTTGGGTTAAGTTTTTGACATTTTCACATGTAAGATCCAAATGAAATCTAGTAGCACCAGATGAAATGAAATGTTGATGGCCGATTGTCAGCTTGGTGTGTCCTTTAAACTTAAAACAAAAGTAAAGGTTTCACAATTTGTATCAAATGTTTCATGAAATGTATTTTACTGTAAAGCACGTTCCAGTTCATTATCATATCCTCTCTTCTCTTTCTCTTCTCTTCTCTTCTCTTCTCTTCTCTTCTCTTCTCTTCTCTTCTCTTCTCTTCTCTTCTCTTCTCTTCTCTTCTCTTCTCTTCTCTTCTCTTCTCTTCATGCACTCCTAAACTGTTCAGCAGGTGTTTCCACATTCTGATATTTACAGTCTCAGTGGTACATGTGGTATTATACTCATGTGATTACTGACTTTCAAAGCAATAATGGTGCGTGTGAGTTTTTGTAAAGCATCTCAGGCACTGGGGACCAACTGGGGTCCAACTCTCAGAGCACAATAATAGAGAGCTGAATCTGACAGAGTTACACTGTTAATAATGAGTTCAGTGGAGGTGTGGGATGTAGTCGACTGAAACCGACGGTCTGGTATATTCTCATCACTCCATGATCGAGCCTCTTTCCACAGTAAATACTGCGGTTCTGTGTTTGGATACTGTCTGTACCAGTAAAGTCTAACATAATTACTGCTTGTATCATATGAGCAGCTCAGCGTCACAGTCTCGCTTCCTTCTTTATAACGCTTGTTTCTTTATTTGGCCCAATCTGGTCTGCCGTCATCACACCTAAAACAAAGAAATAAGAACATTACTGAGACAACATGCACAAAATAATTTATTGGACTGTTTTTCTGCATCACTAATGAATAAAGAGAGCCCATTTGTACCTGAAGTCAGAGTTAGTATCAGAAACAGGGGTATTTCCATGTTTAGGTCAGATCAGTGTATTAATGTCCTCTGTGCTCTGATGCTCATGCTTTAGTTCAGCGCTCACAGAAGAGGTGTGTTCCAGACCTTTCTTTATGCTGATTGGTTGGAAGGGACACAAGCACAAGAAATCAGAACGTGTGTGATGGTGACCTTTAAGAGCTCATTAAAAACCATACACACCAACACATTCTGGATCATAGAACTGCTATCTGTAAAAAAAAAAAAATTAAAAAAAAGAGAGAGAGGGAAAAATAGAAGGAAAAGGGTAAATACTGTAGGTTTGCTCTGCTTGGAGTAGAACTATTTTATTTATTTTTATTATTGAAATGATTCCGACTTTGTGAAATATAATTGTATAATATGTTCCTATTTTGTTTATAGTGTTGCTTTGGCAAAGGTGGAGAGTTTTTATTTATTTAGCATGTGTGTGTGTGTGTGTGTGTGTGTGTGTGTGTGTGTGTGTGTGTGTGTGTGTGTGTGTGTGTGTGTGTGTGTGAGTGTTGAGTGTGTGTGTTTACTATCTTTTGCTCTCAATTTTTACAAATTTATCATCTGCATTGATCTGATATGACAGCAAAACTCTTTTGGACATTGGTTACCTCTACACTGGACTGTTTCAGGACACTTTCACCAATCCTTTGTGGCCATCTGAGATTCTTCGGAACGCAGAGTTGAACAATGGACAGAGCCGACAGCGAAGAATCAAAAAACACTGCGGGAAACGTGCTGGGATTCGCAACAGACTGAGAAAAAGGGCATTCAGCCCACCTCTCCCGAGCATCATGCTCGCAAATGTCCAATCCTTGGAGAATAAGATGGACGATCTTAGAGCCAGGATAAGTTTTCAATGGGACTTGAGAGACTGTAACATCTATTGTTTGTCTGAAACATGGCTCACGCCCGCGGTCCCGGACACAGTCATCGTCATCGTCGCGGGCGATTTTAACAAAGCAAACCTAAAGAAAGTTTTGCCAAACTTTCACCAGCACGTCTCCTGTCCTACACAAGGAGCAAACACACTGGATCATTGCTACTCTCCGTTTAAGAATGCCTATAAAGCGTGGTCACTTCCAGCTTTCGGCAAATCGGATCATGCCGCCATTTTCCTCACACCTGAATACAAACAAAGGCTCGTTCAGGAACCCCCGGTGAGGCGTGAGGGAAGTTAAACGCTGGTCACCCCATTCAGAGACCGCGCTACAGGCAGCTCTGGATGATGTGGACTGGGACATGTTCCGAGCGAGTTCAGCTGACGTCAGCGAGTTCACGGATGTGGCGCTTTGCTTCATCAACATGCTTACAGAGCAAGCCACGCAAACAATAACAATAACGTCCTTCTCAAATCAGAAACAATTCAATTGGGTGGACAATTCAATCCGCGCTGCAGTGAACACACGCACTGCCGCTTACAACGCCGGTCTCCTATCGGGGACTATGAATGACTACAAATCATCCTGATATGCTCTCCGACGCACAGTTAAAGCCGCAAAGCTCCATTATAAGGATCGAGTGGAGTTTCATTTCCAACTCAACGACTCCCGGTGCATGTGGCAGGGTCTGAGGTCCATCTGTTCTTTTGGATCTAAATCCTCTGCAGAGGTCAGAGCTGATCCATTGCTTGTGAATGAGTTAAACTCTTTCTACGCTCGCTTTGATTGTAATCGCAGCAGCGCGACTCCGCTGTGTGACGCGTCAGAGGGAATTACTCAGAGCAGCAACAACCACGTGATCTCTGTCTCGGAGGATGAAGTTCGGAGGGCACTCAAGCGTGTGGACGTCAGGAAAGCTGCTTGGCCAGATGGTATTTCAGGTCGTGTTCTGCGGTCCTGTGCTGATCAGCTCACCGGGTTGTTTACATCCATCTTTAATGAGTCCCTCGCTACATCTGTGGTCCCCACCTCCTCCACCATCATCCCTGTCCCTAAGAACAGTAAACCCTCTTGCCTAAATGACTATCGTCCAGTGGTTCTCACATCTATAGTTATGAAGGTCTTTGAGAGACTCATTAAAAACACCATTTGCTTCTTCATTCCTGACACTTTGGACCCTCTTCAGTTTGCCTATAGTCCCAATAGATCGACTGAAGTTGCCATCTCTCATGTCCTCCACTCCTCCCTCCCTTACATCAACAGCAAAAGTGGGAACTACGTAAGGCTGCTATTTATTGACTATAGCTCAGCCTTTAACACCATAGTTCCCATTAAGCTAACCGCCAAATTCCTGGATCTCAGCCTGAATTCTTCTCTCTGCCACTGGATTGAAGACTTCCTCACTGGCAGGCTTCAGGTGGTGAGAGTAGGCCAGTTCACCTCCACCTCCATCACCCTGAGTGTGGGAGCTCCACAGGGCTGTGTCCTGAGTCCCCTGCTCTACTCTCTCTACACGCATGACTGTTTGTCCACACACAGCTCCACTTCTATCATCAAATTTGCTGATGATACTGTTGTCCTGGGCCTCATTTCCAACAACAATGAGACGGCATACTCGGACGAGGTGGAGCATCTAACATCATGGTGCCAGGACAACTGTCTCTCTCTGAGTGTTGGCAAGACCAAAGAAATGATTGTGGACTTCAGGAAGAGACAGCAACGGACATACTCCCCTCTCATGATCAGTGGGTCACCAGTAGAGAGAGTGAGCAGCTTCAAGTACCTGGGTGTAAACATCTCTGAGGACCTGACCTGGACTGCACACATTCAGACACAGGTGAAAAAAGCCAGGCAAAGACTGTACCACCTGCGCCAGCTGAGGAAATTCAGGGTTTCACCAGCTATCCTGAAAACTTTCTATTTAGGGGTGATAGAAAGTGTATTAACTCAGTGCATCACAGATTCAAGATTCAAGATTCAAGAGTTTTATTTGTCATATACACAGTTATATACAGAATATACAACCGGCAGTGAAATGTAAACAGGTCCGCTCCATGGACAGTGCAAATTCACAGTTAAAAACACAAGGAGGAAATTATATAGAAATAGGATAAAAAAAAAAGTAGTACTATCTATATATATATATATATATATATATATATATATAAATATATGTCTATATCTGTAGAATTATAAATAATCAAGTCAAGAGAAAAAAAAGGTAACAAATAAGGATAAAGTGGAATAAAATAATTGAAGTAGACTGTGCAGTGAGTAAACTGTAGACTTATAAATATGTGGTTAACAAATGTATAAAGAGTATAATGTGCAAACAGGTTTATAACAGGTTGTTACACAGTAACAACGAGAACAGAAAGTGCAGTGCAATGACAGTGTATCGATGTTTATCCTGAAGTGAAGTCACGTGACAGTTCAGGAGTCTGATGGCCTGGGGAAGAAGCTTCTCCTGAGTCTCTCAGTTTTGGCCATCAGGCTTTGGAAGCGCTACCAGATGGCAGCAGCGTGAAATGAGGGTTTGCAGGGTGATTAGAGTCCTTGATGATCTTGGTAGCTCTACCTTTGCAGCGTTTGGTGTAGACGTCCTGCAGAGACGGGAGAGCTGACCCTGAGATACGCTCAGATAAGCGCACGACTCTTTGCAGGGCTTTGCGGTCATGACTGGTGCTGTTCCCATACCACGCTGTGATGCACTGAGTTAATATACTTTCTATCGCCCCTAAATAGAAAGTTTTCAGGATAGCTGGTGAAACCCTGAATTTCCTCAGCTGGCGCAGGTGGTACAGTCTTTGCCTGGCTTTTTCACCTGTGTCTGAATGTGAGCAGTCCAGGTCAGGTCCTCGGAGATGTTTACTCCCAGGTACTTGAAGCTGCTCACCCTCTACTGGTGACCCGCTGATCATGAGGGGGGAGTATGTCCGTTGCTGTCTCTTCCTGAAGTCCACAATCATTTCTTTTGTCTTGCCAACATTCAGAGAGAGACAGTTGTCCTGGCACCATGATGTTAGATGCTCCACCTCGTCCAAGTATGCCGTCTCATTGTTGTTGGAAATGAGGCCCAGGACAACAGTATCATCAGCAAATTTGATGATAGAAGTGGAGCTGTGTGTGGATAAACAGTCATGCGTGTAGAGAGAGTAGAGCAGGGGGCTCAGGACACAGCCCTGTGGAGCTCCCACACTCAGGGTGATGGAGGAGGAGGTGGACTGGCCTATTCTCACCACCTGAGGCCTGCCAGTGAGGAAGTCCTCAATCCAGTGGCAGAGAGAAGGATTCAGGCCGAGATCCAGGAGTTTGGAGGTTAGCTTGGTGGGAACTATGGTGTTAAAGGCTGAGCTATAGTCAATAAATAGCAGTCTTACGTAGTTCCCACTTTTGCTGTCGATGTGAGTGAGGGAGGAGTGGAGGACATGAGAGATGGCATCTTCAGTCGATCTATTGGGACGATAGGCAAACTGAAGAGGGTCCAAAGTGTCAGGAATGAAGGCGCAAATGGTGTTTTTAATGAGTCTCTCAAAGACCTTCATGACTATAGACGTGAGAGCCACTGGACGATAGTCATTTAGGCAAGAGGGTTTACTGTTCTTAGGGACAAGGATGATGGTGGAAGGGGACCATCCACAGCGTGGTATGGGAACAGCACCAGTCATGACTGCAAAGCCCTGCAAAGAGTTGTGCGCTTATCCGAGCGTATCTCAGGGTCAGCTCTCCCGTCTCTGCAGGACGTCTACACCAAACACTGCAAAGGTAGAGCTACTAAAATCATCAAGGACTCTAATCACCCTGCAAACCCTCATTTCACGCTGCTGCCATCTGGTAAGCGCTTCCAAAGCCTGATGGCCAAAACTGAGAGACTCAGGAGGAGCTTCTTCCCCCAGGCCATCAGACTCCTGAACTCAGTCACTTAACATCACGTGACCATCGATATACTGACATTGCACTGCACTTTCTGTTCTCGTTGTTACTGTGTAACAACCTGTTATAAACCTGTTTGCACATTATACTTTGTACATTTCTGTTAACCACATATTTATAAGTCATTTATAAGTCTACAGTTTACTCACTGCACAGTCTATTTCACTTTTTATTCCACTTTAATTTATTTTATTTTTTTTTATTTATTTTTTTTTTCTACTTGATTTGATTTATTTATAATTCTACAGATAGACACTATATATATAGTACTTTTTTATCCTATTTCTATTATAATTTCCTCCTTGTGTTTTTAACTGTGAATTTGCACTGTCCATGGAGCGGACCTGTTTACATTTCACTGCCGGTTGTATATTCTGTATATAACTGTGTATGTGACAAATAAAACTCTCTTGAATCTTGAATCCTTCTTTCCCTTTTTCTTTTACTTTCCCTTCCCTTGCTTTAAACTTGATTTATGCTCCAAATGAATGTGTGTATGCACCTCATCTAATATGTGAAGCATTAAAACAGCTAGACAAGTGCTGGGCCAGCCGGAGACAAGAAATCCCAGGCAAAAGTACAAGCTGGAGGGCGAAAGCCCAAGGCCCCCTGGCCCCACATCACACCCACCCACAACTTAATCAGAACCGCACATGGCAGGGACTAGTATGCCACAACCAACCAGGGTCCAGAAGCAGTGAAAAAGAGAAAGAGAGAGATTTAAATATAATCTTACAAAGTCTGTGTTAGTCTGTGTTGCTACCTCTTCCTGACCCCCCTTCCCCCAATCATGTGTGATTATTGATGGTGTATCATTGAGGATGGCTTCAGGCAAAGAAGGTCAGTGAATTCATGACTGTTGGAAGTTAGAGAGAGATGACCAAGAAGGGTGTAATTCTGATGTATTATTTTGAGTGGAGGTAGACAAGTTTTCCGTGGAGATGTAAGGAGTGGTTTTACTGCTAAGACAAAAGCTGAGATCCAACGCCCTGACCAAAACCCTCTCCCCCTCTCTACCTCCCTTCCCCCTGATTCAAGTCCCAGAATGCAGATATACTACATATGATTTATCTTGTGAATCTATTGTTTTATCCCTTTCATGTCTGGTGTCTTTTTAAAGGTCACAGTGCGATTGGTAAAATGGTCTCAACATCACTGAATTCACTGGTAGGGTGAGAAAGATTGAAACATATGAGAATTGTGTTCTCCTTTTTGAGTGGTCTCTCCAAAGATATCTGATCCTCTCCCCAAACTAGGTGTTTGTGTTGCAGATATTTACAACCCTTTGTTCTGGTCTGGGTATTTAAGGAAGGGTAGCAGGGCTGCCATTTAGGAACATTCTGTAGCCACTGTGTCCTTGAGACATTCACACACACATTGTATGTACTGTGCCAGACACAATGACTCTCTGAAACTATTTTCATATTACTTTGTAATTGTGTTTTATATTGTATGCTGATCAGTTGTGTATGATGGATTCTTTGTAATTGGAATTCCTTTATTTGGTTTTTGCCTGGCTAAAATAAACCTTGTGTCTTGATTTACCTTGTATTATTCTGAAACCATTTCTTCTAGTATTGATCAAACCGTAGTCCTTTATTTACGCAATTCTTTTGCCAGAACAGATCAAACCGAGGACCCCTGACTGAAGCATGGAGCACAGCATGCGGGATAATCTAATTTCTGACTATTACTGTATTAGCAAGTTGCTGGTTCTGGATGGAATTACAAGACGTTTGTTTATTCACATTATGTAACACCAGAAGTGGAAAGAGTAACAAAATATTCTACTCAAGTAAAAGTAAAAATTAGTTCATTTAAAATGTACTTTTTAACAGCGGAGTGTGATAGAATGAGATTTTCATGATATGAAAACATCAGTTTCACAGCATCACGGTATTAAACAATTATTTAATAAATAAACTGTATTATTAAATTATGGTTATTAATATCACCAGTTAAAATGGCGTTAAATTAATGACTTTTTTATTTTTTGGTTGAACAAATGCTTTATTATAACAAACTTGAAACCATTTGTTTGTTTTTTGTTTATTAAAATTTCAGTAAAACATGTCTAATCAACTGAATTCAATAAGTTATTATGAATTAGATTAACAACTTATTTTTATCATTAATTTATTAAAATGTTTAAGAATAATAGTCCTATGATTTTTTTTCTTTTTATAATTTAATAGTTTTATCCTTTTTTTTTTTTGGCTGTGCTGCAAAACAGAGATTTACCAAATTAAACCATGGATTAAAAAATATATATATATATATATATATATATATATTCTTAAATAATGATGTATTATTATTATTATTGTTATTATTTCAATTCGTGTGTTCATTTTGTGTGTGTTGTTGTTTGTGGGGTCTGAGTGTGTTTGTTGCTTAGTAACCAGCTGATCTCTTTAGCAGCTGCAGCTTGTTATTTCTGTTTGTTAGCTGCCTATATCCAGCGCGGTGATTAGCGCTTGGTGTTGGTTTGTCACTCTTACCCTATTCCGGGTCCTGAGTTTCCTTTCGGAGTTATTTCCTCGATCTCGTCTGTGTTCCCAGACTTCGGGAGAATGTTTGGAGTTTTCTTCATCCAGTTCCAGGGTCTGTTCAGATCGCTCATCCTCTTCTGTGATTGGGTGTCCTGGTCACTAGCCTGCTACACGTGGCGTTTTGAGTATTATCCCTGTTACTACCTGTCATCAATAAACTGTTTGCTTGCATTTGGATCTATGTCTCGTAGTCTGACAATTGTAGGCCTACAATAGTAATATATTTCTGTCACAATTTCGAGGACTTGCATCTTTGACAATTTCAACTTTAAGAGATAATCCTTACATCATCAACTCTAAAATAAGGGATATTTAAGAAAACCATTTCTGTCCCACATAACAACATTAAGAGAAGTCTGACCTGAACCGGAGTCAAAACCTTCCTATAAATTTACCCTAAAAATGTAAACTTTATCATTATATTATTACATCTGGACTAATTCTAAGGAACAAGAATGTGCCAAACTTCATTGAAATGTGCTCTAGAGAATTGAGTCCTAAAGCGCTCAGACCTCCTGAAGTGAGATACTGAGGATTTGCACAAGGCTAAGTGAATAAATAACTGGTGGTTTTGGTCATTTAAAATAGCCAAGCAATCAACTTTAGTTGAAATTGAGAATATAATTCAGTTTAGATAATCTGTATATCACAGATGGAGCTATGCTGAGGAATAATTAAACACCTGATATAATTAAACTACATTTACCTTATTTTTAACGTAAAGGTTAACCTGAATATCTGCTTCCAATTGTTTTAGCTGTACGAAAACTGTCTGTTATGCTGCTTGATATTGCAAACTGTTATTTGTTATCATATTATTTTAATTTATTATCATAATCATAAACACACTGGTTTGTAGCACAAATTATTTTACCATTTAATGCATTTTGTTATTATTCCAGTTATTTATCTATAGCGACAAATTAATCCCTCATTCACAGAAAATGACTCGCTTCCGCTTTGCAAAATAAGGTGTATAAACATCCCATACAGCAAGTTCTTCTAGTCTGATGTCATATCCTCTCTTCTCAACTCTCTTTATGTACTTCGGTATTGTTCAGCAGGTGTTACCACATTCTGTTATTTACATTCTCAGTGGTTTACAAAATGTATATGTGGTGTGATAAACGTGATAAGAGACTTTCAAAGCAAGGATTTGAGATGTGAGTTTTTGTAAAGCGTCTCAGGCACTTTGTGTCACTGGGGTCCAACTCTCAGAGCACAATAATAGAGAGCTGAATCTGACAGAGTTACACTGTTAATAATGAGTTCAGTGGAGGTGTGGGATGTAGTCGACTGAAACCGACGGTCTGATATATCCTCTGCTCCGTATGATCGACCACCTTTCCCCAGTAAATACTGCGGTTCTGTGTTTGGATACTGTCTGTACCAGTAGAGATAAACATAATTACTGCTTGTATCATATGAGCAGCTCAGCGTCACAGACTCTCCTTCTCTCCTGATTATATTAGTATCCTTGTCATTTGGTCCAACGCTGTCAGCAAACGCACCTGCAAAACACTAAACCATCAGCCTTTTCCATCAATCATAACGTAAGTCTTGCCAAAAACACCACTTTATGTTTAAAGTGTAAAATATATTCACCTGTAATTGTTATGAGACTCACTAGCAGACAGGCCTCCATAGTTTGAGCTATTTATCATTTTTGAGATTCATACTGTATGCAAACGTATAAACTTTTGATAAATTAAATCAATGATGTAGATGGATTTATACTGCAGTGGGAGGGGCTTATGAATAGTGTGGGTGTGGTCAGTGACATCACAGCCAATCCTCAATCCTTTTCTCTTTCATAATGTAAGGAACAATGTACATCAATTGAACTGATGTGAATTACTGTAAATGTAATCAATACTTATCAATGATAAGGTGACGGCTGTCTTCCAATTTTTTTAAGCAATCAATGTCCTTACCTTCAATTCATATCAAATCTAAATATTAACATTTGAAACAGCTTCTAGTTTACAATTCCCTTTCCTTATTGAATATATTGTAGTGTCGTCATTGTGCGATCACATGACTGCTTGATTGCATCCACCTGTGGAGGAGCACACAAAGAGATTTAGAAAAGGGGCGCAGTGGAGAGCGGGGGTGTTTTACGGAGGTGGTGACTTGTGGGGTACGCTTAACTGTCTCTCTGGGGCAATAGGTCCTCCGGAGATGAAGACAGATCATCAGGGAGTTGACTTTGTGTGAGAGAGTGGAGTTAGAGGGGGGGAATTTACTTTAGTGTCACCAATTCCTTTGAACACCGCTCTGTTGATGCCTATGAACTGCCCTGCCAGGCCACAGAATTTATTTTGCCCTTTGCCGGACTTTCGGAATGGGGATTTCATGCTGGGAAAAACTAAATGACTTTGGGTAAATTAATTGCTGATTCAAGCTCAGCCTCCTCATCGTGGATGTGCACTCCCATACCGCTTGCTGTGTCGTGCCCCTTACATCTACGGATGGGTCTCCTCGCCCTTGGGAGAGGGAAGTGTTTTTAATTCATTCATGTATTTATGTACTGTTGATTGTATGATGGCAGCGAGTGTGGGAGGGATGTTGGGGAATAGTGAACAGAGAAACACGCCTGAATTGTTCACTGTGTGCTGTGTACTGTAGGCTGGCGTGCTGTTTTTGAGTATGAAACACTCACTGTGTGCAGATGAATTGATGTGGTGTATTGCGGGTTGTCCCGTGTTTCTTTTCCCCATCTCCGTATTGAATATTACACTTGTGCCTGCGTAATTAATTTGATTGTTCTTCTTAAAATGAAATACAATTTCCTTTGATTTAAGACAACTGGCTGTTGTTTAAGATTTTGTGACAGACATGCTTGGGTTTCAACAAGGTTTATTACAATATTTTAAGTCAGATAGCACAGTTTTGAGAATCTATGCATGGATTGTCCTTTTTAATTTAACCCTCTATGGTGCATCATCATTTATAAATGACACACAAAAAAAATGACATTTTTATTATCATTTAGTATTATCATATGACCCCCTTCGGCCAATAAAATTAATATCTATGTGATTGAGATTTTTGGCAACAAGGAAGTGAAGACATCGTGTTAGGTCACATGCTGTCGAGGCTCCATTGTGAATTCATTTAGACTAGGAAATACATATAAATTCAGTAAAAAAATATATATATATCATTGTACATCCAAATGTGTTTTCTAAATGTTTTAGTCCTTTTAATGCACATTTTGTAACTTTATTTTATTAACTTTAAAAATATCAATTTAGTATCCCAAAAGTACAATTGTAGGGTATTTATATGAAGAACGGTACATAAATATGTAAATGTATTTGTAGTGTACTTAGCATAAAATAAATATATTTCAAATTAATTTTGGTGCATTTATTTTTCACTAGGGCAGATGCTACAATCATTGCTTTGAAATTAAAAGAAAGAAACAATGTTAAAGATTATTAAATGATTTAAACTAATATGTTTGCATTACTTTCCAGGCAGTGAAGTTGCATCTGAAGTTGGGTTAAGTTTTTGACATTTTCACATGTAAGATCCAAATGAAATCTAGTAGCACCAGATGAAATGAAATGTTAATAAATCTTTTTAATGTTTTTTGAAACACTAAGACCTTTTCTCAGATAGTGAAAATGCATTTTGAATGTGTGTGAAGTTTCAGACAATTTGCCAAAAAATAATTAATAGTGTAAGGGTGGATCCTCTACAGCGGTTCTGACTGCAGGGTTGCCGAATGACTAAAGAAACGTTATCAGCAAGATGATAGAAAACTGTACATTTCTTGTCTTTACCACCCACTGCAGCTTATACCAACGACGGAAATAAGCGCAGTTACAATAGCTAAACATGTGGGAGAGCGTGGCTATAATGTGACTATATTGTATTGCAATAGGTAACACTTCAAAGTCAATACCAAATCAAAACTAGTTAGCACATCATTTGTAATTGAAAGAATTTAATGACAAAATCTAGTTATGGTTACACTTAAAATAGTTACAAAATAAACGTATGAGATGATGAAAACTTATACCAAAATCGTACCCAGCATGAATGTTACCTGAGAGAGAGAGAGAGAGAGAGAGAGAGAGAGAGAGAGAGAGAGAGAGACAAAGAAGAGAAGCGAGCAAAGGAGAGAAGAGCCAAAGAGAAGGCCCCAAGAAGAGAGCGCCAGAGAAAAAAGAGCCAGAGCAACAGTTACAATCTTCTTTTATCTATTCCTTGACCATGTGACTTAAACCCTAACGTGAGCCATTCAAACTGACCAATCAGACCAAACTTCCCCACGGTGTTACAGGTGTGACACACATTTGGCCTACAGGCCTTCAGCATTTCTTTGTCTTTAGGAATTCCAAATGGCCCTCCTGGAGAGAGATGGGGTTGAAAACAGTAAAGCAAATGTCTTTGTTCATTTTACAAAATCAAATATCTTTGATTATTTTCAATTCTTTCAGTCCCCTCTTGGCACCATTGGCCACAATCATTGAGTACAAAGGTGGCACAGTCCACAAAGACATGCTTTCTGTTGTGTGTAGATGTCATCTTCAGACTTCTCGTCCACACTTGTTGCAAAAAGCAGCTGGTCAGTCTTCAGTCTTTGTTCTCATCTCAGTCCTGCATGAGAAGGCTCCATCAAATGGTGTTGCACCAATCATTGATATGCAAAACGTCCATTGAATCCTTCACACCTTGAGAAAAGTCACTGAAGGTTAGAGCAAACGCTTGTCCCTCTTTCTGAGGACACAGGATGTGAACTTGTGCAGCAGGGATCCTGTGATTAAAAGAACATATAGCACAACAAAGAACAAAAGCATACATGGTATTTGTCATTGGTCAGAAGTTTGATGTGGTCAGATTAAAATAGTCTCTGGCAATAAGCCATTAAATCGATGTACTTAATAAACTGGTCAAGGTTGAGAATAAAAGAAGATCTCACAAGCTCTTACATTGTTTCTGGAAACATTAAAAATAAATTGCCTTATAACAAAACAACAATCACTGTTGGCTTAAATCCCCTTTTCATGAAGAGTATCAGCAAAATATTCAGTGTAACCAAATACAGAAATTCAATTCCATATATGTCCAAAACATTGTTGCAAGTCAAATGGACAAAATACAAAGACTCAGAAATCAAATAAGTTCAAAATCAAATGCATTGTTACAATACAATGATAAAATAAATGTTTGCACTTAGGTAAGAATGAGAAATGCATAAATTCACGTAAATTTTGATATTTAACTTGGTGAGACACATTATAACTAACTGATTTAGTAAATCTGAAGAAAAACAAAAACATTAACTGGGAGAAATTCACAGTTATAATACAGTCTAGATGTAAAGACTTAAATAAAATAGAATACATTTTGTGAGACAGATGTAGATTTGACTTTGTCTGTGAAGATCAAATCTATGTGGCTGCATTTAGCTGTGGCTATGTGTAAATCATGCCCCAAACACGGCAAGGAGGTTTTACAATTGTGATGCAAATTTGGTCCTGTTGTAACAGGAAGCCAGCATGAGAATGTGAGTGAAGTGTGGTCTGGCTCAAACCAGTGTTTTTGTTAGGGAGCATGATAAAGTGCAAAGGTCAAAGGTACTGAATCCTGCTGTGATGAAAGCATTTTCATGGTTAATGCAATTGTAAATTACACTGTAGCCACATGGCAATTCTATGCTCCTGTACATGGTTTTACTGCAGCTATATGGAAAATAGCAGAGTTTTCCACTCAGGAGACAAACAAATTCAACATAGAAACACATGAAACTGGAAATGGCTAAACAATTCCAGTATTCAAGTTATTCCAATTTTCACAAGATACATGGCCTAGAATGCAAAGCATCAACAGCCTTTATCCTAAGTGTTTCATACAACACTTAAAGTAAAGCAATCATGTGTTTTAAAGAATAAACTTAACTAGTCTATGTGTATATATTAACACAAACAACTATAATGTGTGTTCAATGCGCACAATGTGTTTAGTACAATTACAAATTTGAAAATACAAACAGGATCATTGCAATTTAGATGTTTAACTATTAAACTCACTGCTATGAGGCTGCTAGTCCACTAGCCAATAAGGTTAACAGCTGAAGGCCTTGCATGAACACTGTGGTTAACTCACTGAGAGTTTTACCTGCAAATGAGCACTGATCTTTACCCTTAGAAAGTGATTTCCTAGTTTTCTGAAAATAAGGTGGAGGTCGACCTTACCCAGTGACCAGCATCTCTCCTCTGAGTGGCCTATTTTCCTACAAGAACTGCAAAACCTGTTCTCTTTGCCATAGGATTGAATGCTATGTTCTCCTGGTGTTTGAGGATTTTCATGACTCTCTAATGCTTGTACACCATGCGTACTGGTACATGACTCTGCGCTATTACGGTACTGCATCACCTTAAGAACTGAAATAGGCACACTTTCTTGAGTTGCACATGCATTTTCTGAACTAAACGTTTCAGATTCATTAGAGCAAGTCAGCTCATCTAAGAAGTGAACATGCTTTTTAGTCCCATCGCTGTTAAGCGTTTTGGGAGACATGAACTTTTTAGCATTTAGCTTAGCCTTGAGATCTGCAATGGTCTCCTTGTGATTTTTACACTTTTCAGTCAGGGCGAACTGCTCAGCTAGTAATTTATCTAGCTGTGCTTGAAGATCTTGAATCTTTGCCTCAGACTTTTCTGCTTCTGCATTTTTAGAATGCACTTCTTTACATTTCTCATCTAGACTTGATAATAGAAATGGTATCACATTATGTAGCCTTTTAAAACTTATGAAGTTTAAAGCCTCAATTATTTTACCATGTTTTGATTTCTTTTGGTGTTTGCCAATTATGTCCCACCATCGAATCATTTCATCATCTGAACTTTTAATTCCAATATACTCTGTCTTGAGTTTGGACAAGGTAGGCTCAACTTTTTCACTCCATAAAGCAAACAATAAGTCACTGTTATCAGAAATTTTCCCTTCCATCCCCGAGGAGATAATCTGAATATTCTCGGATTGTACAGTAATGGGACTATTGAAGCTATTTAAAACCTTCTAATTTCTGTTTCATGCAATTCATAAACAATGAAAACAGACTTACCAATTCCTTGGTCAAAAGGTCAGCTTTAATCCATTCACAAGATCAACTGTGAAAAAATGTCCTCATTCTGATGAATTTCAGAAGATTCACTGCAAGGATCCCCGGGTTTCGGCACCATCTGTAAGGGTGGATCCTCTACAGCGGTTCTGACTGCAGGGTTGCCGAATGACTAAAGAAACGTTATCAGCAAGATGATAGAAAACTGTACATTTCTCGTCTTTACCACCCACTGCAGCTTATACCAACGACGGAAATAAAGCGCAGTTACAATAGCTAAACATGTGGGAGAGCGTGTCTATAATGTGACTATATTGTATTGCAATAGGTAACACTTCAAAGTCAATACCAAATCAAAACTAGTTAGCACATCATTTGTAGTTGAAAGAATTTAATGACAAAATCTAGTTATGGTTACACTTAAAATAGTTACAAAATAAATGTATGAGATGATGAAAACTTATACCATTAATCGTACCCAGCATGAATGTTACCTGAGAGAGAGAGAGAAGGGAGAGAGAGACAAAGAAGAGAAGAGAGCAAAGAAGAGAAGAGCCAAAGAGAAGGCCCCAAGAAGAGAGAGCCAGAGAATAAAAGAGCCAGAGCAACAGTTACAATCTTCTTTTATCTATTCCTTGACCATGTGACTTAAACCCTAACGTGAGCCATTCAAACTGACCAATCAGACCAAACTTCCCCCACGGTGTTACAGGTGTGACACACATTTGGCCTACAGGCCTTCAGCATTTCTTTGTCTTTAGGAATTCCAAATGGCCCTCCTGGAGAGAGATGGGGGTTGAAAACAGTAAAGCAAATGTCTTTGTTCATTTTACAAAATCAAATATCTTTGATTATTTTCAATTCTTTCAATAGCATTTGTAGCAAATGTGAATCTGTGTTTTTTAGATTAATAAGTATTAAGGTTCACATAGGCCTTATAACAGTGGAAGTAGTGATCACATCACATATGAAGTTAAAGAACACTCAGATGCTCACACAGGGTTTGTGTGTGAGTGTTGAGTGTGTGTGAGTCACAGTGGGCCTCAGAGCACAGTAATACACAGCAGAGTCAGACACACACACATCCTGGATCATCAGAGGAACTGTTCCTAATGTGGAATCCAGTTTTGCATGAAATCTCTCCTTAAATTCAGGCTCTGTTGTTCCTTTCCCAATGGAAAATTCACTCAGCATGAATGTTGGGGATCTGTATGGCAGCTGTTTGTACCAGAAGAGATAAGCATTTGCAGCGCTCATGAGGGTATAATTACACAATAAAGTCACTTGATTTCCCTCAGCTGAGGTTTCTCTTAAAGGCTGATCAACACTGTCCTGTCCCCAGCACACTGGAAGAGATGGGACATCAATTAACAATCATTTACAGATGCTCAAATAAATAAAGTGTAAATGATGAAAGACTGTTCTCACCTAAATCATGTGCTGTGAAGAAAAGAGTAAACATCACCCATTTAGTCATTGTTGCTCTGAGTTGAAGAGAGTGAGAGAAAAGCATCTAAAGCGAGTCTGTGCTTATGGTGAATCTCTCGATCCTTAGGCGCTTCTCTTGCAGAAACTGCACAGGCACAGGAATTTAAGGGATGCTTCCCCCTGGTGGTGGATTTATATATTAAACGCTTCAGTTTTTTGTAACCTTTAAAATCATTTGATTATTTATATAAACCAAAGAGTGCAATGTCATTTTTTTGTCCAAATTATGGATAATATGACATTATTGTGTAAAAAGAACTCTATATATTTGAATTGAGATGCAGTCAGGTGAGATGACAGGATAATGTGATTTTCTGTATTCTTCATTAGGTTCAGTCTTATACAAATTTGAGGAATAGTACATTACTCTTAAATTTGCTGAGCTGGACAGTCTACATTACATATTTTCATGCTGACAGTAACTAAGGTTTATTCATTTATTCTTATTTTTCATTTAATCTTAAAATAGGTTTGTTTATTGTTTGTGATATGTCCACATCTATGATACAAATTTCTAACATGACCAGAATAGTAATGATCTACTGTAGCAGAGGTGTAAGAGGAGAATTAAACAATATAATGATAATAGTTAACAAGATCAATATCACAAATTTGATTAGGGACCATATTTTTTATCATAAAACATCTCGTTTTTCATTCAAATTTCATTCAAGTGAATACATTATTTCTAGATTTAAATTAAAATTTGAATCCCAGATTCACCACAGCTGATCCAGAGGCAGTTTTGAACACAAGTTATTATCCATTTCATGTTTGTGTGTGAGTGTTGAGTGTGTGTGAGTCACAGTGGGCCTCAGAGCACAGTAATACACAGCAGAGTCAGACACACACACATCCTGGATCGACAGAGGAACTGATCTCGATGTGGAATCCAATTTTGCATGAAATCTGTCCTTAAATTCAGGCTCTGTCGTTCCTTCACCAAAGGAAAAGTCACTGAGAATGAATGTTGGTGATCTGTTTGGTAGCTGTTTGTACCAGAAGAGATAAGCATTTGCAGCTGTGGTAGAATAATTGCATTGTAGAGTAACTTGATCCTGTTCACTTGCAGTCATTTCTCTTATGGGCTGATGGACTCTGTCTTGTCCCCAGCACACTGGAAAATAGATTAACTATTTATAATTTACAAATATTGAGTACTGTAAGTAAAAAGATACTGAAGTGTAATTGATTGTCTTTCTTACCAAAGTCCTGTGTTGTGAAGAAAAGAGCAATAATAATCAGTTTCTGCATTGCTGAGAGATTATTTTAAAATATTCTAATGAATGTGTCTCTCTGTCTTTACTGTAGCTCTGCTTCCTCTCTGCTGCTCTTCTCTTGATATTTCAGGTCTTCAATAGGTCTCTCATGGCACACCGTTGATGCCACTTTTAAAGGCTGCTGCCCCCCAGTGGTAAAATTATGTATTTCTAACACATAACCACATTATGTATACGTTTTGTAGCAGTGGACATACAAGGGACACAATAATGCCCTTGGGCCAGATTTACTAATAGCTTGCACCAGTATAAACCCTCTTTTGCTGTTAAAAATGTCAGGATGTTCTAAAGACATAAAATACATTTTACTGGTACTATATTTATAGCATCTGAGCAACAAAAGCTTTATTGATATTTTACAAGAAACACTTCATAATCTGTCCAAAACAGGCCAAATAAATCTTTTCTAAACAGTCTTGCTTATGACATTTTATGTTGCAGCAGGATTCATATTTAAACTGTGTTTTGCGTTTAATATTCACAGACACTAACAGAATAAACTTACCTCACAATCCAAGCCTGGATCTGTTGCTCTTAGAAATAAACAGCTTTTTCTGAGGTAAAATATTCCAGGATTATTCCTCACCGCGTCTCAAACCGTTGTGAAGTGTTGATGTATTTGAGTTGATGTTGAGTTGATGTGGGCGTCGGCTCTACTCTCATGGATCATGTCAGATTTGAATCTCAAAAGAACACACGCTCCATGGGCGTGGCGCATTAGCGGGTAATGAGAAGATTATGAGACGCTCGCAAACGACTGACATCTCTCCCTTTTCAAACAGATTATATAAACACAGAATATTTGTTTTCGATTTGATTTACATTATTTAGAACCTGACATTTCAATGTTTCTTTAGACATATATCTCATGTTTGAGAGACAAATATTTATTAAGTTATAGTTACTTTTCTGAAGACTATCTGAATGATTCAAGATTCAAGAGTTTTATTTGTCACATACACCATTATATACAGAATATACAACCGGCAGTGAAATGTAAACAGGTCCGCACCATGGACAGTGCAAATTCACAGTTAAAAACACAAGGAGGAAATTGTAATAGAAATAGAATAAAAAAGTATATATATATATATATATATATCTGTAGAATTATAAATAAATCAAGTAGAAAAAAATAAAGAAGTGGAATAAGATAAGTGAAATAAACTGTGCAGTGAGTAAACTGTAGACTTATAAATATGTGGTTAACAGAAATGTACAAAGTATAATGTGCAAAGAGGTTTATAACAGGTTGTTACACAGTAACAACGAGAACAGAAAGTGCAGTGCAATGTCAGTATGTCGATGTTTATCCTGAAGTGAAGTCACATGATGTTAAGTGACTGAGTTCAGGAGTCTGATGGCCTGGGGGAAGAAGCTCCTCCTGAGTCTCTCAGTTTTGGCCATCAGGCTTCGGAAGCGCTTACCAGATGGCAGCGGCGTGAAATGAGGGTTTGCAGGGTGATTAGAGTCCTTGATGATCTTAGTAGCTCTACCTTTGCAGCGTCCTGCAGAGACGGGAGAGCTGACCCTGAGATACGCTTGGATAAGCGCAAGACTCTTTGCAGGGCTTTGCAGTCATGACTGGTGCTGTTAATACACTTTCTATCACCCCTAAATAGAAAGTTTTCAGGATAGCTGGTGAAACCCTGAATTTCCTCAGCTGGCACAGGTGGTACAGTCTTTTCCTGGCTTTTTTCACCTGTGTCTGAATGTGTGCAGTCCAGGTTAGGTCCTCGGAGATGTTTACACTCAGGTACTTGAAGCTGCTCACTCTCTCTACTGGTGACCCGCTGATCATGAGAGGGGAGTATGTCCGTTGCTGTCTCTTCCTGAAGTCCACAATCAGTTCTTTGGTCTTGGCAACATTCAGAGAGAGCATCCAAAGGCGGTGGAGTGTGTTTCATGATCAACAAGAAATGGTGCGATCCTAGGACCATCTCCATTCTTTCGCGATCCTGCTCGCCTCATTTGGAACATTTAACAATCATTTGCTGCCCATTATATCTGCCGAGGGAGTTTTCCTCGGTCATCGCCACTGCTGTTTACATTCCACCACAGGCAAACACAGGGCTGGCTTTATCTGGCCTTCATGATTTTACCAGCGGCTTCATAAACAAACACCCCGATGCTGCTTTCATCGTTGTGGGCGATTTTAACAAAGCAAACCTAAAGAAAGTCTTGCCAAACTTTCACAGAATGTCTCCTGTCCTACACAAGGAGCAAACACACTGGATCATTGCTATTCTTTGTTTAAGAACGCCTATAAAAGCTTGTTCACTACAAGCTTTTGGCAAATCTGATCATGCCGCCATTTTCCTCACACCTGAATACAGACAAAAGCTCGTTCAGGAACCCCCGGTGAGGAGGGAAGTTAAACGTTGGTCACCCCATTCAGAGACCGCGCTACAGGCAGCTCTTGATGACGTCGTCTGGGACATGTGTGTGTGTATATATATATATATATATCTTTTTTTTTTATTCTATTTCTATTATAATTTCCTCCTTGTGTTTTTAACTGTGAATTTGCACTGTCCATGGAGCGGACCTGTTTACATTTCACTGCCGGTTGTATATTCTGTATATAACTGTGTATGTGACAAATAAATCTTGAGAAAGAGATGAAGACAGATGTAACTGCCAATTACAGTAATATGTATGTCAGAGAAATAAAGAGAAGTAATTATTAACATATTCACTACTTTTATTATATGAGCAGCTCAGCTTGACAGTTTCTGTCTCTTTAGTGTTTTTGTCTGTCGCTTTATCTGGCTCAAAGTTGTCTCCAGTCACCAAACCTGTCAACAATAAAAGTGAGTTTTGATTTGTCAAAGAAAGTTGACAAAATAATGTTTCATAGAGTATTTTACAGAAATGCAAATTACTAAATTAATATAAATGTAACAAAAACACAGTAGATCTTTATGTACAGAGTTTCAAGAATATCAAGAATATCAAGATGGCGCCGCGAATGGCTGCTTCGGTGTTGAGCTCTTCAGCTATTGTTTTGTTTTTGTTTGTTTGTTCTGCTTTTAGTCATTCTTTTCCGATCAGTTTCACCAAAGACGAACTACTGGACATTAGGAAACACACACCAGACAATATGTCTGCAGTTTTTGATTATTCAGACGTTTTGTTTGATATCCTCGTTGGAGTCGCGACTGTTTCTTTAAATCGCGCGGCCAGACGCAAGCGGGGGAAGCGAGCCGGTGCGCTGGTTAAACTCCACGCGCGCGGCCTCCGCACTCCTCTTCCCAGTATTCATCTTGCTAATCTCTGCTCTCTTCCTAATAAAACGGACAAACTGCTTCTCCTCACCCGGATTAACAAGGATCTTTCCAACTCTGCTGCACTGTGCTTCACTGAAACCTGGCTGAGTGAAGCCATACCGGACAACGCACTACATCTGCCAGGCTTCCAGCTGTTCTGAGCAGATCGCATCACGGAACTAACCGGGAAAACGAGAGGTGGAGGTTTGTGTTTCTACATCAACGAAAGTTGGTTTTCAGATGTAACAACGCTGAAGAAGATGTGCTCTCCTAACCTAGAGGCCCACTTCATAAACTGTAAACCTTTCTATTCACCGCAGGAGTTTTCCTTGTTTATTCTCGTGAATGTTTACATTCCTCCAGACGCATGTGTCAGCATGGCATTACAACAGCTGGCTGAACAAATAGCTGAGACTGAACAAAAGTATCCAGACTCTCTTTTAATCATTCTTGGGGATTTTAACAAAGCAAATCTCTTTTTTTGCTGCCAAAATACAGACAGCACATTACATGTCCCACCAGAGACAGTAATATTCTTGACCACTGCTACACCACAATAAAGAATGCATATCACTCCGTCCTACGGGCAGCTTTGGGGCTTTCTGATCACTGTGTGGTTCATCTTATACCGTCCTACAGGCAGAAACTGAAATCAGCTAAACCTGTAATAAAGACTGTAAAAAGATGGACTAATGAAGCAGAGCGGGACCTACAAGCCTGCTTCGATTGCACTGATTGGAATGTCTTTGAAGCTGCTACCACTGATCTGGATGAGCTCACAGATACTGTAACATCATACATCAGTTTCTGCGAGGATACATGCATTCCTACCAAGACATTCTTATCATTCACTAATGATAAACCATGGTTTACTGGGAAACTCAAACAGCTTCGTCATGCCAAAGAGGATGCTTACAGAAGTGGGGATAGGGTCTTGTATAACCAGGCCAGGAACAGACTGACAAAGGAGATCAGAGCTGCTAAAAGAAGCTACTCTGAAAAGCTGAGAAACCAGTTTTCTTCTAACAACCCTGCTGCTGTCTGGTCAGGCCTGAAGAATATCACCAATTACAAGCCACCATCCCCCCGACCTGCTGAGAATCAACATCTGGCTGATGAGCTGAATGCATTTTACTGCAGGTTTGAGAAACCCAATCTCACACCTCACAACCGCTCTGATCTGCACTTCACACGTCCCCCAACACCTCCTGCACCCCTCTCCTCCCCGCCATCCAACCTGAGCTTAAGGTCTGTGTGGAGCAGGTAACCAAAATCTTCAAAAGACAGAAGATAAGGAAAGCTTCAGGCCCAGACGGCATCTCATCTGCTTGTTTGAAAGCCTGCGCTGACCAACTGGCCCCAGTCTTCACGCAGATCTTCAATAGATCATTGGAGCAGTGTGAAGTTCCCCGTTGCTTCAAACGCTCCACCATCATTCCTGTCCTCAAAAAACCCAAAATCACTGGACTTAATGACTACAGACCTGTCGCTCTCACATCTGTGATCATGAAGTCATTTGAAAGACTTTTTCTGGCCCACCTGAAGGACATCAATGGACCCTTGCTGGATCCTCTTCAATTTGCCTACAGAGCAAACAGGTCTGTGGATGATGCAGTCAACAAGGGACTGCATTATATCCTGCAACATCTCGACAGACCTGGGACTTATGCAAGGATCTTATTTGTGGACTTCAGTTCGGCCTTCAATACCATCATGCCTGATCTTCTTACAGCTAAACTGACCCAGCTCTCCATGCCATCCTCAATCTGTCAGTGGATCACCAGCTTCCTGACAGACCGGCAGCAGCGAGTGAGACTCACATGAAACTCACATCCAAGACTCTCACTACCAGCACTGGCGCCCCCCAGGGGTGTGTTCTCTCCCCACTGCTCTTCTCCCTGTACACCAATGACTGCACTTCTAAAGACCCTTCTGTGAAGCTCCTGAAATTTGCAGACGACACCACCGTCATCGGCCTCATCCAAAACGGTGATGAGTCTGCTTACAGACTGGAGGTTGAATGGCTGGCTGTCTGGTGCAGTTATAACAACCTTGAGCTCAACACGCTCAAAACGGTAGAGATGATAGTGGACTTCAGGAGGAACAGCCCTGCTCTGCCCCCACTCACCATCATGAACAGCACAGTGGCAGCAGTGGAGTCATTCAGGTTCCTGGGCACCACCATCTCTCAGGACCTGAAGTGGGACAATCACATTGACTCCATTGTAAAAAAGGCCCAGCAGAGACTGGACTTCCTTCGTCAGCTGAGGAAGTTCAACCTCCCACAGGAGCTGCTGATCCAGTTCTACTCGTCTGTCATTGAGTCTGTTTTGTGCACATCCATCACTGTCTGGTTTGGTTCAGCTACCAAATCTGACATCAGGAGACTACATCGTACAATCCGGACTGCAGAGAGGATTATTGGTGCCCCCCTGCCAACCCTCCAGGACCTGTACTCTTCCAGAGTGAGGAAGAGGGCAGGTAAAATCATCACAGACTCCGCTCACCCTGGACACTTCCTGTTTGAACTGTTACCGTCAGGACGGCGACTCCGATCACTGGCCACTAGAACATCTAGGCACAGGAACAGTTTCTTCCCACAGGCCATTTCCCTCTTGAACAGTTGAATACCTGATTCATGAGTGACCCATTTCATTAATTTTTTATTGATGTAGTCCTATTGTTGTTGTGTTTCCTCAGGTTATTGTGTGGTGTTGTTGTGTTTCCACAGGTTATTGTGCGGTGTTGTTGTGTCTCCTCAGGTTATTGCGCATTGTTGTGTATCCTCAGGTTATTGTGCAGTGTTGTTGTGTTTACTCAGGTTATTGTCATTACTGCTGTGCTGTTTACAAACCTCAAAAGCTTTATTTTTGGTTAATTTAGCCACTGTATCAAATAAATACCTAGGGTTGTGTTTGTTTTCTTCTAAGAGAGTCGAGAAATAAACAGATCTAGCAGTTTTTACGGCCTTTCTGTATGCGATCATGCTGTCTTTCCACGAATTGCGAAAAACCTCTAGTTTTGTTTTCTTCCAGCTGCGCTCCATTTTTCTGGCTGTTGTTTTAAGGGCCCGGGTGTGCTCGTTGTACCACAACGTTGGACTATTTTCTTTAATCTTCTATAAGCGCCAGGGAGCAACTGTGTCTAAAGTGCTGGAAAAAAGAGAGTCAATAGTTTCTGTTGCAACATCGAGTTCTTCTAGGCTATCTGGGATGCTGAGGAGATGAAACTGATGAGGAAGATTACTTACAAAGCAATCTTTAGTGGCAGCAGTGATAGTTCTGCCATATTTGAAGTGAGGGGGCGGCTTTGCAGCCTTAGCTAAATTAAGTATACAAGATACTAGGTAATGATTTGAGATGTCATCGCTCTGCTGCAGAATTTCAATGGTATCAACATTTATAACATGTGACACTTTTAGGTCTAGAGTATGATTAAGGTGATGAGTGTTACTGACATGATTCAAGATTCAAGAGTTTTATTTGTCACATACACCGTTATATACAGAATATACAACCGGCAATGAAATGTAAACAGGTCCTGCCTAACTAAATGTGTTGCCTAACTTTAGTTTAGAAGAGTTTAGAATGTCTATAAAAAAAGAATGTCTTTTTCATTATCTACATGGATATTAAAATCACCAACAATTAGTACTTTATCTGCAGTCAGAACTAACTCAAATTCTTTGATAAAGTCTGTATTGTGCCCTGGTGGCCTGTATACAGTAGCCAGCAAGATTCAAGATTCAAGAGTTTTATTTGTCACATACACAGTTATATACAGAATATACAACCGGCAGTGAAATGTAAACAGGTCCGCTCCATGGACAGTGCAAATTCACAGTTAAAACACAAGGAAGAAATTATAATAGAATTAGGATAAAAAAATACTATCTATATCTGTAGAATTATAAATAATCAAGTCAAGTAGAAAATAAAAAAAGTAAACTGTAGACTTATAAATATGTGGTTAACAAATGTATAAAGAGTATAATGTGCAAACAGGTTTATAACAGGTTGTTACACAGCACAAATGTCAAACGGGATTTATCAGTTTCATTACATAATGCTACATAAAGCACCAAAACTTCAAAGAATTATATTTGAAACTAAACTTCTGAGTAATACTGAAGATATTATTATAAATTACAGCAACACCTCCCCCTTTACCTTTCAGACGCGGCTCGTGTTTATAACAGTAATCTTGTGGGGTGGACTCATTTAAAGTAATGTAGTTGTCAAGTATTAGCCAGGTTTCTGTCAAACACAGCACATCTAGATTATTATCTGTAATCATATCATTAACAATAAGTGCTTTTGGGGAAAGGGTTTGAATATTCAGCAGCCCAAGCTTTATCATTTGATCGACTGTATTATATCTGTTGTTTATTTGTTGGACATCAATTAAATTTTTACCATTGAATGGTTTTGATGTTTTTTTGTATTTACTAATTAGCAGATAAACACTGTCTTGATGGTCGTGGTATCATGGTCTCATGTTGTTTCCACCAGCGCAGTACATCTCATTGTTTCTCTTTTAATTAATGAATGTCTAAAATATATACAGCTTTCCTGTAGCTCGAACAATAGGAGCGTGGCGCTAGCAACGCCAAGGTCATGGGTTTGATTCCCAGGGATAGCAAGAACTGGCAAAATGTAAAAATGTGTACTTTGAATGCAATGTAAGTTGCTTTGGATAAAAGTGTCTGCCAAATGCGTAAATGTAAAACCTAAGCCCGGCCCTAGGGGCGTAAAAAAAGTCAGGCTCGGGCAGAAATGCAGGGCTCTACATAGAACTGCTATCTGTTAAAAAATGTATGAGGTAAAAATAGAAGAAAAAAAAGTAAATATTGTAGGTTTGCTCTGCTCTGAGTAAAACTATTTTATTTATTCTTTATTATTGAAATGATTCTAACTTTGTGAAATATAATTGTATAATATGTTTCTACTTTGTTTATAGTGTTGCTTTGGCAAAGGTAGAGAGTTTTTATTTATTTAGCATGTTTGTGTGTGTGTGTTGAGTGTGTGTGAGTCACAGTGGGCCTCAGAGCACAGTAATACACAGCAGAGTCAGGCACACACACATCCTGGATCGACAGAGGAACTGATCTCGATGTGGAATCCAGTTTTGCAGAAAATCTCTCCTTAAAATCAGGCTCAGTAGTTCCTTCACCAACTGTAAATTCACTCAGAATGAATGTTGGTGATCTGTTTGGTAGCTGTTTGTAACAGAAGAGATATGCATTTGTATAAATGGTAGAATAATTGCACAGTAGTGTGACTTGATCTGCTTCATTGACAATCTTTTCTCTAGAAGGTTGTTCAACACTGTCTTGTCCCCAGCACACTGGAAAAAAGATTTCTCCCATTATTCATGTGCATATAATTAATTATCTCACACAGATAGTGAAGTGTAAATGATGAAATAATGTTCTTACCAAAATCATGTGCTGTGATGAAAAGAGAAATAATCATCCATTTTGCCATTGCAATACAAGTTAAAAAGGAGAATATTTTAGTAGAAGTATTTTCTTGCTGTGTAGTCTTTCTCTTTGTAGTTTCAGATTCTTCATAGGGTTCAGCCTTATATAAGAACGAGGAATGATGCCTCCTTGTGGTGAGTTTGAATAGATTTTGCTGAGCTGAACAATTTAAATTTAATGGCATCATATTCCTAAATAATAATTAAACAGTGTGACTAATGTCAGAGTCAATTAATAAATAAAATGTATTGGACATGTTAGTTTGCACTATAAAGAATTTGACTTTGAGTGGAAAACTTTCTTTAAGAGACTTTAGGCAGACGTCATGCAAGAGACTTTGCAGAGGAGAAATCAAATGATAATGTAATGTTTAGTAAAATCTATCAAAATGGTTGTGATGTACAACTGTAATTCAGGAAGCATTAAAAATGAGAATCAAGTTAAATTTTTAGTTTCCTCCAAATAAAATAAATTGTGAAATTGTGTTACATGGGTGAAATTTACCTTTGACTTACAGCCCATATAGTAACTAATGTTAGGTTTGTACAAAGTTTTTGTAAAAACATTACATTTAATCTAATAAATGTGACATCTGCATGTCATTTTTATGCAGGTTCACAGAAATAAGATAATTTTTTAGCACATAGATCTTATGTAAAACTGAAATGTTTAGCGATGAGTGGATGAAATGCACTTTGCACTGCCCAAATATAAAATGTTAAATTCTAAAATATTTTTATAATACATTGTGTATATTGTCATGGGTCTATAGCATATGGATTTGCACTAATTGAGCACTTCCTCTGTTATTCCTCTCTCTGTTTATCCCGAGGTTTACTGCAGTCAGCCGGATCTGGGCCGTTTCCAGATCAGATGGTGGACCTGCATCCAGACAGGACCAACACATCCCTGAAATGTCTGCAGAGAGCGTGTCAAATAAACTCCCCCTGAAATTGCCTCATCAACACAGCATCCTCAATAAACCCGTCCCCGGCGTGATGACTGTGATCTTTTAGAATATTCCTATCTAATAATTGCCTCACCGACACTGCATGATGGCCAGAGGAGAACTGGCACCCTGACTGAGCCTGGTTTCTCCCAAGGTTTATTTTTCTCCATTATGCCACCTGATGGAGTTTTGGTTCCTTGCCACCGTTGCCTTTCACAGTTAAAAACACGAGGAGGAAATTATAATAGAAATAGGATAAAAAAAGTACTATCTATATCTGTAGAATTATAAATAATCAAGTCAAGTAGAAGAAAAAAAGTAAAAAATAAGAATAAAGAAGTGGAATAAAATAATTGAAGTAGACTGTGCAGTGAGTAAACTGTAGACTTATAAATATGTGGTTAACAAATGTATAAAGAGTATAATGTGCAAACAGGTTTATAACAGGTTGTTACACAGTAACAACGAGAACAGAAAATGCAGTGCAATGTCAGTATGTTTATCCTGAAGTGAAGTCACGTGGTGTTAAGTGACTGAGTTCAGGAGTCTGATGGCCTGGGGGAAGAAGCTCCTCCTGAGTCTCTCAGTTTTGGCCATCAGGCTTCGGAAGCGCTTACCAGATGGCAGCAGCGTGAAATGAGGGTTTGCAGGGTGATTAGAGTCCTTGATGATCTTAGTAGCTCTACCTTTGCAGCGTTTGGTGTAGACGTCCTGCAGAGACTGGAGAGCTGACCCTGAGATACGCTCGGATAAGCGCACAACTCTTTGCAGGGCTTTGCTGTTCCCATACCACGCTGTGATGCACTGAGTTAATATACTTTCTATCGCCCCTAAATAGAAAGTTTTCAGGATAGCTGGTGAAACCCTGAATTTCCTCAGCTGGCGCAGGTGGTACAGTCTTTGCCTGGCTTTTTTCACCTGTGTCTGAATGTGAGCAATCCAGGTCAGGTCCTCGGAGATGTTTACACCCAGATCACTCTCTCTACTGGTGACCCGATGATCATTAGGGGGGAGTATGTCCATTGCTGTCTCTTCCTGAAGTCCACAATCATTTCTTTGGTCTTGCCAACATTCAGAGAGAGACAGTTGTCCTGGCACCATGATGTTAGATGCTCCACCTTGTCCAAGTATGCCATCTCACTGTTGTTGGAAATGAGGCCCAGGACAACAGTATCATCAGCAAATTTGATGATAGAGGTGGAGCTGTGTGTGGACAAACAGTCATGCGTGTAGAGCGAGTAGAGCAGGGGACTCAGGACACAGCCCTGTGGAGCTCCCACACTCAGGGAGATGGAGGTGGAGGTGGACTGGCCTATTCTCACCAGCTGAGGCCTGCCAGTGAGGAAGTCCTCAATCCAGTGGCAGAGAGAGGGATTCAGGCCGAGATCCAGGAGTTTGGAGGTTAGCTTGATGGGAACTGTAAGGTCCATCCGTTAGCCCAAGGACGGAATCTAACGGCCTGGTCGAAGGACTTCTGCGTGTTCGCCTTCTCAGCACTTCTGTTGGATTCACTTAATTTATGACCATCGAATTTTAAATCTGACTCCATGAATAATTTGATCTTACTTCCAATTCTTTGTAACTTTGTTACATTTGTTACATTTGTAACTTAACAGCTGATCATAAGTTTAGTTGTGATTTAATTTAGATCTTTGATTTCTCTTAGGTTCCTCCATGGGACCCGAGTCGCTCAGAGGATAAGATTATAATTACATTACCTCATGGACGCAAATTAGTCAGTTCTGAGATTACAGAGGATTACAGATTTAAGTGAGTCGCAAATGCTTACTCATAACAGAAAGTGTAATTTTAGCAATAGTCACGAGAGCTGTAACTTGATAATAACAGTGACACCCAGAAATCAGATTGTCCTCATGCTTAGCGCCATGTGTCATGGGGTCCTCGGTATGAATCTGCCCTGACAGAGAGATTTACGGAAACTCCTACAACTCCTCATGCGACACTACTTGAGTAATGATTTATGAAAAATACAGAATAAATCAAGATTAACATTTATTTTGGCCAGACAGAACTTAAAGAACATAATTAAACATGAATCCATGGTACACAACTTTCAGCATAAAATACAATTAAGTAATATGAAAATAGTTTCAAAGAGTCATATCTGGCACAATACATACAGCGTGTGTGAGTGTCTCTTATGACACTGACACAACACTGCATGGGGCTTCTGTCTACAGAATGTTCCCCAAATGGCAGCCCTGCCACCCTTCCTTAAATACCCAGACCAGAACAAAGGGTTGTAACTATTTGCAACACAAACACCTAGTTTGGGGGGAGAAGATCAGATATCTTTGGAGAGACCACTCAAAAAAGAACACAAGTCTCATATGTTTCAATCTTTCTAACCCTATCAGTGACTTCAGTGATGTTGAGACCATTTTACCAATCGCACTATGACCTTTAAAAAGACACCAGACATGAAAGGGATAAAACAATAGATTCACAAGATAAATCATATGTAGTATATCTGCATTCTGGGACTTGAATCAGGGGGAAGGGGAGGAAAGGGAGGTAGAGAGGGGGAGAGGGTTTTGGTCAGGGCGGTGTCCTACAGTTTCTCTGTGAGATCTTCTCTTCAGATTGAGTTTTATTGTTTTAATGCAGGGTGTTGGATCTCAGCTTTTGTCTTAGCAGTAAAACCGGTCCTTACAGAACTATGGTGTTAAAGGCTGAGCTATAGTCAATAAATAGTAGCCTTACGTAGTTCCCACTTTTGCTGTCGATGTGAGTGAGGGAGGAGTGGAGGACATGAGAGATGGCATCTTCAGTCGATCTATTGGGACGATAGGCAAACTGAAGAGGGTCCAAAGTGTCAGGAATGAAGGCGCAAATGGTGTTTTTAATGAGTCTCTCAAAGACCTTCATGACTATAGACGTGAGAGCCACTGGACGATAGTCATTTAGGCAAGAGGGTTTACTGTTCTTAGGGACAGGGATGATGGTGGATTTTTTGAAGGAGGTGGGGACCACAGATGTACCGAGGGACTCATTAAAGATAGATGTAAACAACCCGGCGAGCTGATCAGCACAGGACCGCAGAACACGACCTGAAATACCATCCGGCCCGGCAGCTTTCCTGACGTCCACACGCTTGAGTGCTCTCCGAACTTCATCCTCCGAGACAGAGATCACATGATTGTTGCTGCTCTGAGTAATTTCCTCTAACGTGCCACTTGGCGGAGTCGCGTTGCCGCAGTTACAGTCAAAGCGCGCGTAGAAAGAGTTTAACTCATTCACAAGCGACAGATCAGCGCTCCCCTCTGCAGAGGATTTAGATCCAAACGAGCAGATGGACCTCAGACCTTGCCACATGCGCCGCGAGTCGTTGAGTTGGAAATGAGACTCCACTCGGTCTTTGTAACAGAGTTTTGCGGCTTTAACTGCTCGTCTGAGAGCATAGCAGGACGATCTGTATTCAGTCATATTCCCTGAAAGGAGCCCGGCGTTGTAAGCGGCAGTGCGTGTGTTCACTGCAGCGCGGATTGAATTGTCCACCCATGGTTTCTGATTTGAGAAGGACGTTATTGTTATTGTTTGCGTGGCTTGCTCTGTAAGCGTGTTGATGAAGCAAAGCGCCACTTCTTTGAAATCGCTTACGTCGGTTGAACTCGCTCGGAACATGTCCCAATCCACATCGTCCAGAGCTGTCTGTAGCACGGTCTCTGAGTGGGGCGACCAACGCTTAACTTCCCGCCTCACCGGGGGTTCCTGGACGAGCTTTTGTTTGTATTCGGGAGTGAGGAAAATGGCGGCATGATCCGATTTGCCAAACGCTGGAAGTGACCGCGCTTTATAGGCGTTCTTGAACGGAGAGTAGCAATGATCCAGCGGGTTTGCTCCTCGTGTAGGACAGGAGACGTGCTGGTGAAAGTTTGGCAGTACTTTCTTTAGGTTTGCTTTGTTGAAATCGCCCGCGACAATGAATGCCGCGTTGGGATGTTTGTTTATGATGCCGCTGGCAACCTCATGAAGGCCAGATAAAGCCAGCGCTGTGTCTGCCTGCGGTGGAATGTAAACAGCGGTCGCGACAACCGCAGAAAACTCCCTTGGCAGATAGAATGGGCAGCAAATGATTGTTAAATGTGAGAATGTGAGAACCCAGAGAATGGGTACATGGTGGTCATAATGGGATGGACATGGTCAGAAACAACGCTCAGGTAGGCCATGGCATTTAGTTGGCACTAAGGGCACTAAGGGGCCTAAAGTGTTCCAAGAAAAAAATTCCCCACACCATTACACCACCACCACCAGCCTGCACAGTGGTAACAAAGGCATGATGGATCCATGTTCTTATTCTGTTTACGCCAAATTCTGACTCTACCATCTGAATGTCTCAACAGAAATCGAGACTCATCAGACCAGGCAACATTTTTCCAGTCTTCAACTGTCCAATTTTGGTGAGCTTGTGCAAATTGTAGCCTCTTTTTCCTATTTGTAGTGGAGATGCGTGGTACCCGGTGGGGTCTTCTGCTGTTGTAGCCCATCCGCCTCAAGGTTGTGCATGTTGTGGCTTCACAAATGCTTTGCTGCATACCTCGGTTGTAACGAGTGGTTATTTCAGTCAAAGTTGCTCTTCTATCAGCTTGAATCAGTCGGCCCATTCTCCTCTGACCTCTAGCATCAACAAGGCATTTTTGTCCACAGGACTGCCACATACTGGATGTTTTTCCCTTTTCACACCATTCTTTGCAAACCCTAGAAATGGTTGTGCATGAAAATCCCAGTAATTGAGCAGATTGTGAAATACTCAGACCGGCCCGTCTGGCACCAACAACCGTGCCACACTCAAAATTGCTTAAATCACCTTTCTTTCCCATTCTGACATTCAGTTTGGAGTTCAGGAGATTGTCTTGACCAGGACCACACTCCTAAATGCATTGAAGCAACTGCCATGTGATTGGTTGATTATATAATTGCATTAATGAGAAATTGAACAGGTGTTCCTAATAATCCTTTTGGTGAGTGTAAATCAATAACATGTATGCTCGACCCTATACCGACTAGGCTATTAAAAGAGATGCTACCAGAGGTCATAGATCCTCTTCTTAATATCATTAACTCATCTTTATCATTAGGATATGTACCGAAAACTTTTAAGTTGGCTATTATCAAACCACTTATTAAAAAACACAACTTGATCCTACAGAATTAGTCAATTACAGGCCGATCTCAAATCTACCCTTTCTGTCAAAAATACTGGAAAAGGCAGTGTCTTCACAATTATGTTCCTTTTTAGAAAGAAATGGTATCTGTGAGGATTTCCAGTCAGGATTTAGACCGTATCATAGTACTGTGACTGGTCTCATCAGTTACAAATGATTTACTCTTATCATCCGATCGTGGTTGTATCTCTCTATTAGTGTTACTCGATCTTAGGGCTGCATTCGCTACTATCGACCACAACATTCTTTTGAATAGACTCGAAACTTATGTTGGCATTAGTGGAACTGCATTGGCATGGTTTAAATCATACTTATCTGACCGTTATCAGTTTGTAGCAGTAAATGAAGAGATGTCACACCGATCACAAGTTCAGTATGGAGTACTGCAGGGCTCAGTGCTAGGACCCTTGCTCTTCACCCTGTACATGCTACCATTGGGAGATATCATTAGGAAGCATGGCGTTAATTTTCATTGTTATGCTGACGATACTCAGCTCTATATTTCTTCACGCCCTGATGAAACTTACCAATTCACAAGATTAACGGAATACATAGCTGATATAAAACATTGGATGTCTAGTAATTTCCTGCAACTTAATTCTGAAAAAAAAAAATTTAATTATTGGACAAAAAAACTCTGCAAGTAGTAACCTAGAATACTGTCTAACACTCGATGGATGCTCTGTCAAGTCCTCGACGTCAGTGAGGAACCTGGGTGTGCTCTTTGATACCAATCTTTCATTTGAAAGCCACGTTTCTAGAATCTGTAAAACTACATTCTACCATCTTAAAAATATATATAAATTACGGCACATCCTTTCAATGTAAAATGCTGAACAGTTAATTAATGCGTTCATGACCTCAAGGCTAGATTATTGTAATGCTTTACTGGGTGGTTGCCCTGCTCGCTTAATAAACAAACTCCAGCTGTTCCAAAACGCAGCAGGTCGAGCTCTTACTAGAACAAGGAAATATGACCATATTAGCCCGGTTCTGTCAACACTGCACTGGCTCCCTATTAATCATTGTATACATTTTAAAATCTTGCTTATTACTTAAAAAGCACTAAATGGTTTAGCTCTCCAGTACTTGAGCGAACTCTTAACACATTATACTCCATCACATCTATTGCGGTCTCAAAACTCTGGCCAGTTGATAATACCTAGAATATCAAAATCAACTGCAGGCGGTCGATCCTTTTCCTATTTAGAGCCTAAACTCTGGAACAGTCTTCCTAGCATTGTTCGGGAAGCAGACACACTCTGTCAGTTTAAATCTAGACTAAAAACGCATCTCTTTACTATGGCTTACACATAAAACATTATCAATTTCTATTATTCAAATCAGTAAATGATTGTTAGGCTGCATTAACTAGGTCAGCCGGAACTGGGAACACTTCCCATAACACCTGATGTACTCGTTACATCATAAGAAGAATGGCATCTACGATAATGTTAGTCTCTCTGTTTATCCCGAGGTTTACTGCAGTCAGCCGGATCCGGGTCATATCCAGATCAGATGGTGCACCAGCACCCAGACATCCCTGAAATGTCTGCAGAGAGCGTGTCAAATAAACTCCCCCCGTAAATGCTGCATCGACACGACATCCTCATTAAAAATCCTTGTAAATAATCTTACGAATATCTATTTACCTAATATGAATTAAGACCTGCAATGTTGCCAGAATTATAATCATACACTGTTTGTTCGTCGGCCAGAGGAGAACTGGCACCCCGACTGAGCCTGGTTTCTCCCAAGGTTTTTTTCTCCATTCTGACCCTGAAAGAGTTTTGGTTCCTTGCCACCGTTGCCTCTGGCTTTTGGCTTGACACCTAAATTTCATCTATATTACCGATCTGCCCGCATTGACACTATATGATACTTGAAATGAGCTGGATAACATCACCATTTCACCAGAACGGCTGTACAAATTCTGTTGCATTATTTTCCTGTTAACAATGTGAAGCTGCTTTGAAACAATTGGACTTGTTAAAAGCTCTGTATAAATAAAGGTGATGATGATGATGATGATCCTGGATCGACAGAGGAACTGATTCTGATGAGACTTTAGAGCAGGGGTCTCAAACTCAACTTACCCGAGGGCCGCTGGAGGTAGAGTCTGAGTCAGGCTGGGCCACATCAAGTATTCTACAAAAAAAGCTTGCATATCTGAAGAGCAGACTCTATTTTTTAAAATATAGCCTATAGAAATTAGTAATCATTATGTAATAATGAAATAATGAATGATTTTAATTTTATTTAAAATAATAGACTAATTCAAAGCAAGGCCATAACCATGTCTTGAACATTTGGGGGGAAGACCATTTTTTTTATTTTTATAAAGCATAAAGAAACTGAAGATTGAACGAAATTCTAGGTCTAATTCTAGTTGGGAAATAATCATTTTGGGACTATTTGCAAAGAATATTTTCATTAATTTGCATCAAATATATTATCTCGAGATTCTTTGCATTAGTGAATAAATACATAGATTCGCTGTTAATGTTTGAATTCTAGTGGTCTGGTGGTAGAAGTTTTAAAAACATTCCTAATCCGAATTTTGACACGGTTCTTAATCTGCTCTCATATATATATATATATATATATACATTTTTATTTTTTTATTTTTTTATTAAAATCAAACATGTTCAATCAATGATTGTATATTAAGAGCAGGGACACATTTGTGTACATTTTGTTTTGTGATTTCACCGGAAAGAATAGAGTCGCTCTCCACAACAGCATTAAGCGATAGATTGATGCGCTCATCTGTGTGTGAAGACTGTGCATGAGCCAAAAGAGAACGTAAACCCCGCCTACTTTGATGTCAAGTAGGGGGCCACAAAATATCATCCGCAAGTTTGAGACCCATGCTTTAGAGTGAAATCTCTCCTGAAACTGAGGATCAGTATCTTCTGATCCATATTTGTTTCTCCTCAGGATGTATTTAGGAAAGTCATTTGCTCTCTGGATGTACCAGAAAAGATCTGGTTGTGATGAAGTTGTTTTATATTTGCATTGTATTGTTACTGATCGGCCTTCAGATCCGTAAGAAACCGACGGTCTGAGGGGTTCCCAGTATCACTCCATGATCACGCCTCTTTTCACAGTAAATACTGCGGTTCTGTGTTTGGATACTGTCTGTACCAGTAAAGTCTAACATAATTACTGCTTGTATCATATGAGCAGCTCAGCGTCACAGTCTCGACTTCCTTCTTTATAACGCTTGTTTCTTTATTTGGCCCAATCTGGTCTGTCGTCATCACACCTAAAACAAAGAAATAAGAACATTACTGAGACAACATGCACAAAATAATTTATTGGACTGTTTTTCTGCATCACTAATGCAAAAATGAGCTATTTGTACCTGAAGTCAGAATTAGTATCAGAAACAGGTGTATTTCCATGTTTAGGTCAGATCAGTGTATTAATGTCCTCTGTGCTCTGATGCTCATGCTTTAGTTCAGCGCTCACAGAAGAGGTGTGTTCCAGACCTTTCTTTATGGTGATTGGTTGGAAGGGACACAACCACAAGACATCAGAATGTCACCTTTTTTTATTTATATAGCGCTTTTAACAAGTCCAATTGTTTCAAAGCAGCTTCACATTGTTAACAGGAAAATAAATGCAACAGAATTTGTACAGCCGTTCTGGTGAAACGGTGATGTTATCCAGCTTATTTCAAGTATCATATAGCGTCAATGCGGGCAGATCGGTAATATAGATTAAATTTAGGTGTCCCCAACTGAGCAAGCCAAAAGCCAGAGGCAACGGTGGCAAGGAACCAAAAATCTTTCAGGGTCAGAATGGAGAAAAAAAACCTTGGGAGAAACCAGGCTCAGTCGGGGTGCCAGTTTTCCTCTGGCCAACGAACAAACAGTGTATGATTATAATTCTGGCAACATAGCAGGTCTTAATTCATATTAGGCAAATAGATATTTGTTAGATTATTCGAAAGATTGGAGTCGTCACGCCGAAGACGGGTTTAATGAGGATGTCGTGTCGATGCAGCATTTACGGGGGGAGTTTATTTGACATGTTCTCTGCAGACACTTCAGGGATGCGTTGGTCATGTCCAGGCGCTGGTCCACCATCTGATTTGCATACGGCCCGGATCCGGCTGACTGCAGTAAACCTCGGGATAAACAGAGAGACTAACATTAGCGTAGATGCCATTCTTCTTATGATGTAACGAGTACATCAGGTGTTATGGGAAGTGTTCCCGGTACCGGCTGACCTAGTTAATGCAGCCTAACAATCATTTACTGATTTGAGTAATAGAAATTGATAATGTTTTATGTGTAAGCCATAGTAAAGAGATGCGTTTTTAGTCTAGATTTAAACTGACAGAGTGTGTCTGCTTCCCGAACAATGCTAGGAAGACTGTTCCAGAGTTTAGGCACTAAATAGGAAAAGGATCGACCGCCTGCAGTTGATTTTGATATTCTAGGTATTATATTATCAACTGGCCAGAGTTTTGAGACCGGAATAGACGTGATGGAGTATAATGCGTTAAGAGTTCGTTCAAGTACTGGGAAGCTAAACCAGTTAGTGCTTTGTAAGTAATAAGCAAGATTTTAAAATGTATACGATGTTTAATAGGGAGCCAGTGCAGTGTTGACAGAACCGGGCTAATATGGTCATACTTCCTTGTTCTAGTAAGAGCTCAAGCTGCTGCATTTTGGAACAGCTGGAGTTGGTTTATTAAGCGAGCAGGGCAACCACCCAGTAAAGCATTACAGTAATCTAGCCTTGAGGTCATGAACGCATGAATTAACTGTTCAGCATTTTGCATCGAAAGGATGTGCCGTAATTTAAATATATTTTTAAGATGGTAGAATGCATTTTTACAGTTGTTAGAAACGTGGCTTTCAAATGAAAGATTGGTATCAAAGAGCACACCCAGGTTCCTAACTGACGACGAGGACTTGACAGAGCAGCCATTGAGTGTTAGACAGTATTCTAGGTTACTACTTGCAGAGTTTTTTTGTCCAATAATTAAAAATTATTTTTTTTCTGAATTAAGTTGCAGGAAATTACTAGACATCCAATGTTTTATATCAGCTATGCATTCCGTTAATCTTGTGAATTGGTAAGTTTCGTCAGGGCGTGAAGAAATATAGAGCTGAGTATCGTCAGCATAACAGTGAAAACTAATGCCATGCTTCCTAAAGATCTCTCCCAGTGGTAGCATGTACAGGGTGAAGAGCAACGGTCCTAGCACCGAGCCCTGTGGTACTCCATACTGAACTTGTGATCGGTGTGACATCTCTTCATTTACTGCTACAAACTGATGACGGTCAGATAAGTATGATTTAAGCCATGCTAATGCAGTTCCACTAATGGCAACATAATTTTCGAGTCTATTCAAAAGAATGTTGTGATCGATAGTATCGAATGCAGCGCTAAGATTGAGTAACACTAATAGAGAGATACAACCACGATCGGATGATAAGAGTAAATCATTTGTAACTCTGATGAGAGCAGTCTCAGTACTATGATACGGTCTAAATCCTGACTGGAAATCCTCACAGATACCATTTCTTTCTAAAAAGGAACATAATTGTGAGGACACTGCCTTTTCCAGTATTTTTGACAGGAAGGGTAGATTTGAGATCGGCCTATAATTGACTAATTCTGTAGGATCAAATTGAGGTTTTTAATAAGTGGTTTGATAATAGCCAACTTAAATGTTTTCGGTACATATCCTAATGACAAAGATGAGTTAATGATATTAAGAAGAGGATCTATGACCTCTGGTAGCATCTCTTTTAATAGCCTAGTCGGTATAGGGTCGAGCATACATGTTGTTGATTTAGATGATTTAACGAGTTTAGCCAATTCTTCCTCTCCTATAGCAGTGAATGAATGTAATTTTTTCTCATGCTCTGAATCAGAATCAGAATCAGAAAGAGCTTTATTGCCAAGTGTGCTTGCACACACAAGGAATTTGTCTTGGTGCTGAAGCTTCCAGTGCACATATACAATACAACACAACATGAACACAAATATACAAATATGAAAAATAGTACAAAATAAAATAAAAATAAAGGTATATATATATATATATATATATATATATATATATATATATATATATATAAGGTCACAGTTACATTTAAGAATATATTGCACTGAACAGTCAAAGTATTGCACTTAAAGGTGGCTGGGGGTGCTGGGGGGTGCTGGGGGTTGGGGGTGGGGGTTGGGTATTCAACTGTTCAAGAGGGAAATGGCCTGTGGGAAGAAACTGTTCCTGTGCCTAGATGTTCTAGTGGCCAGTGATCGGAGTCGCCGTCCTGACGGTAACAGTTCAAACAGGAAGTGTCCAGGGTGAGCGGAGTCTGTGATGATTTTACCTGCCCTCTTCCTCACTCTGGAAGAGTACAGGTCCTGGAGGGTTGGCAGGGGGGCACCAATAATCCTCTCTGCAGTCCGGATTGTGCGATGTAGTCTCCTGATGTCAGATTTGGTAGCTGAACCAAACCAGACAGTGATGGATGTGCACAAAACAGACTCAATGACAGCCGAGTAGAACTGGATCAGCAGCTCCTGTGGGAGGTTGAACTTCCTCAGCTGACGAAGGAAGTACAGTCTCTGCTGGCCCTTTTTACAATGGAGTCAATGTGATTGTCCCACTTCAGGTCCTGAGAGATGGTGGTGCCCAGGAACCTGAATGACTCCACTGCTGCCACTGTGCTGTTCATGATGGTGAGTGGGGGCAGAGCAGGGCTGTTCCTCCTGAAGTCCACTATCATCTCCACCGTTTTGAGCGTGTTGAGCTCAAGGTTGTTATAAATGCACCAGACAGCCAGCCGTTCAACCTCCAGTCTGTAAGCAGACTCATCACCGTTTTGGATGAGGCCGATGACGGTGGTGTCGCTCTGCAATTTCAGGAGCTTCACAGAAGGGTCTTTAGAAGTGCAGTCATTGGTGTACAGGGAGAAGAGCAGTAGGGGGGAGAGAACACACCCCTGGGGGGCGCCAGTGCTGGTAGTGAGAGTCTTGGATGTGAGTTTCATGTGAGTCTCACTCGCTGCTGCCGGTCTGTCAGGAAGCTGGTGATCCACTGACAGATTGAGGATGGCATGGAGAGCTGGGTCAGTTTAGCTGTAAGAAGATCAGGCATGATGGTATTGAAGGCCGAACTGAAGTCCACAAATAAGATCCTTGCATAAGTCCCAGGTCTGTCGAGATGTTGCAGGATATAATGCAGTCCCATGTTGACTGCATCATCCACAGACCTGTTTGCTCTGTAGGCAAATTGAAGAGGATCCAGCAAGGGTCCATTGATGTCCTTCAGGTGGGCCAGAACCAGTCTTTCAAATGACTTCATGACCACAGATGTGAGAGCGACAGGTCTGTAGTCATTAAGTCCAGTGATTTTGGGTTTTTTGGGGACAGGAATGATGGTGGAGCATTTGAAGCAACGGGGAACTTCACACTGCTCCAATGATCTATTGAAGATCTGCGTGAAGACTGGGGCCAGTTGGTCAGCGCAGGCTTTCAAACAAGCAGATGAGATGCCGTCTGGGCCTGAAGCTTTCCTTATCTTCTGTCTTTTGAAGATTTTGGTTACCTGCTCCACACAGACCTTAAGCTCAGGTTGGATCGCGGGGGGGAGGAGAGGGGGTGCAGGAGGTGTTGGGGAACGTGTGAAGTGCAGATCAGAGCGGGTGTGAGGTGTGAGATTGGGTTTCTCAAACCTGCAGTAAAATGCATTCAGCTCATCAGCCAGATGTTGATTCTCAGCAGGTCGGGGGGATGGTGGCTCATGGTGACACTGTAGTAGATGGCTGCATGGTTATAATTTTCTTCCTAATATTATCGATCTTACACGTAAAGAAGTTCATAAAGTCATTACTGCTGTGCTGTTTACAACTATCAGAAGTAGAAGCTTTATTTTTGGTTAAATTAGTCACTGTATCAAATAAATACCTAGGGTTGTGTTTGTTTTCTTCTAAGAGAGTCGAGAAATAAGCAGATCTAGCAGTTTTTACGGCCTTTCTGTATGTGATCATGCTCTCTTTCCATGAATTACGAAAAACCTCTAGTTTTGTTTTCTTCCAGCTGCGCTCCATTTTTCTGGCTGCTGTTTTAAGGGCCCAGGTGTGCTCGTTGTACCACGGCGTTGGACTATTTTCTTTAATCTTCTTTAAGCGCCGGGGAGCAACTGTGTCTAAAGTGCTGGAAAAAAGAGAGTCAATAGTTTCTGTTGCAAAATCGAGTTTCTCTAGGCTATCTGGGATGCTGAGGAAATGAAACTGATGAGGAAGATTATTTAAAAAGCAATTTTTAGTGGTGGCAGTGATAGTTCTACCATATTTGAAGCGAGGGGACGGCTTTGCAGCCTTAGCTAAATTAAGTATACATGATACTAGGTAATGATCTGAGATGTCGTCGCTCTGCTGCAGAATTTCAATGGTATCAACATTTATTCCATGTGACAATATTAGGTCTAACGTATGATTAAAGCAATGAGTGGGTCCTGACACGTGTTGCCTTACTCCAATTGTCATGATAAACAGGCGGACGCGGACGTAAGTGAATCCAGATATGTTTATTAGTAGCAAACCACTGAAGAGGCACGGAAGGGACTGAAGAGAGACAGAAAAGGGCTTAACTGTAGCGGAGATCCAGGTGGTGTTGTCCAGGTGGAAGAAAGCGATCACGGAGATAATACTTGAACACAAGCAAGACGGCATAGGAACCACAAGCGTGAGAGTCGGGTTGTCTGAGACGAGACCGGACAGTGAGTGCAGGCTGAGGGCAACATTTAAGGGTGTTGGTGATTAGTGACAGGTGCTTCAGAACTCGGGTGATTGGGACCGTGTGGGAGGAGTGATTGAGTCTGGTGTGAGGGACATGGTTGGATCTGTGACACCAATAGAGTTTAGAATGTCTCTAAATGCTAATCCCAATGCGTCTTTTTCATTATCTACATGGATATTAAAATCACCAACAATTAGTACTTTATCTGCAGCCAGTACTAACTCGGATAGAAAGTCAGCAAATTTTTTGATAAAGTCTGTATTGTGCCCTGGTGGCCTGTTAGTACGGTAGCCAACACAAATGTCAAACGGGATTTATCAATTACACTACATAATGCTACATAAAGCACCAAAACTTCAAAAGAATTATATTTGAAACTAGACTTCTGAGTAATACTGAAGATATTATTATAAATTACAGCAACCCCTCCCCCTTTACCTTTCAGACGCGGCTCGTGTTTATAACAATAATCTTGTGGGGTGGACTCATTTAAAGTAATGTAGTCGTCAGGTTTTAGCCAGGTTTCTGTCAAACACAGCACATCTAGATTATTATCTGTAATTATATCATTAACAATAAGTGCTTTTGGGGAAAGGGATCGAATATTCAGCAACCCGAGCTTTATCATTTGGATCATCTGTATTATATCTGTTGTTTATTTGTTTGACATCAATTAAGTTTTTACTGTTGAATGGTCTTGATGTTTTTTTGTATTTACTAATTCGGGGAACAGACACAGTCTCTATGTGATAATATCTAGGTGAAAGAGTCTCTATGTGTTGGGATTTATCTGACTTCTGTAACGGGAGACAGCTAGCAGACGGTCGGGTAAGCCAGTCCGTCTGCTTCCTGACCTGGGCCCCAGTTAGTCAAGGTTTAGCTTTAAGACTATATGCCAAATTACTAGAGAGAAGAGCAGCACCACTCCAAGAAGGATGGATGCTGTCCCTCTTCAACAGGTCAGGTCTGCCCCAAAAGCTTTTCCAATTGTCTATGAACCCTATGGTATTTTGCGGACACCACTTAGACAACCAGCCATTGAGTGATGATAGTCTGCTAAGTATCTCATCACTCCTTTTAACAGGGAGCGGACCAGAACAAAAAACTGCATCTGCCATCGTACTTGCGAGTTCACACACCTCTTTAATGTTAATTTTGGTTATCTCCGACTGGCGAAGTCGAATATCGTTAGTGCCGACGTGAATAATAATCTTAGAGAATTTACGATTAGCTTTAGCCAGTACTTTTAAATTTGCTTTGATGTCAGGCGCTCTGGCTCCCGGTAAACATGTGACTATGGTGGCTGGTGTCTCTATTTTCACGTTCCGTGTAATATAATCACCAATAACTATGGCACTTTTAACAGGATTCTCAGTGGGTGCGTCACTGAGTGGGGAGAAACTGTTTGATGTTCTATTCGGAACGGAAGAGTGGTTTTTTGATCCGCGACTATGCCGTCTGACCGTCACCCAAGTGCCCTGCTGCACGGGCTCTACAGCCAGAACCGAACAATGTACAACGTTCACTAAGCTAGTCGCATCCAGAGCAGTGTCTAAAGCTGTTACATTCTCACTACTCTCAAATAAAGTCTGGATGCGTGTCTCTAATTCTGAAATCTTCTCCGTCAGCCTGACTATCTCCTTACATTTATCACATGTGAAGCCCTGCTCGCCAACGGAGACAGATACACTAAACATGAAACATGCGGTGCAAGTGACAGTGACTGGAGAAGAAGACATGGCTTACCATATTTGTTGATTAATCCAATTTACCAAAGTTGTTTGATGGAGTCTATTTACTAATCCAACTCACCACAGTTTAGTGAACTCAGAAAACAGGAATCCCGGGTGCAGAGATGGCAAGCTAACAGGCTAGCAAAAAGCTAACGTGTGATAGTGATTTAGATTAAAAGCTAGTGATGTCAGATTTAATGTGGTAGGCAGTGTTAGACAATATATGAAGATGAGTAGGTTATAATTAGCAGTTTAAACAACAGAGAATTATATCAAATAAAAATCCCAAAAGAGCAGAGCAGAGCACATGTGAACACAGCAGCAATAGCAAACAGGGTAGACAGGAGCAATTGAAGATAGGAGCAATCAATCCAAGCAGGAGCAATCAATCCAAGCAGGAGCCAAATGTGCAGAATGTGTGTAATGGGGACCTTTAAGAGCTCATTAAAAACCATAAACACCAACACATTCTGGATCATAGAACTGCTATCTGTAAAAAAAAAAAAAAAAAAAAAAAGAGAGAGGGAAAAATAGAAGGGTAAAGGGTAAATACTGTAGGTTTGCTCTGCTCAGAGTAGAACTATTTTATTTATTGTTTATTATTGAAATGATTCTGACTTTGTTAAATATAATTGTATAATATGTTCCTACTTTGTTTGTAGTGTTACTTTGGCAAAGGTGGAGAGTTTTATTTAGAATGTTTGTGTGTGAGTGTTGAGTGTGTGTGAGTCACAGTGGGCCTCAGAGCACAGTAATACATAGCAGAGTCAGATCCTGGATCTGGATCGACAGAGAAACTGATTCTGATGACACTTTAGAGTGAAATCTCTCCTGAAACTGAGGATCAGTATCTTCTGATCCATATTTGTTTCTCCTCAGGATGTATTTAGGAAAGTCATTTGCTCTCTGGATGTACCAGAAGAGATCTGGTTGTGATGAAGTTGTCTTATATTTGCATTGTATTGTTACTGATCGGCCTTCAGATTCAGCGATGTGATCAACACGCTCTTCTCCATGACACTCTGTAAAGACATGAAATATTAAACTGTAAAAATTGTAAGCTTTAATAAGGTATAAAACTGTTTTAAGTGATGAAGAACCACTTACCTTGATAAACTGATGCAAAAATGAACAACTTCAACAACCCAAGAGTTATCATATTTGATGTGGTGACTGAAACAGGAGAAGATGAATAAGTCATGTCAGTGAGAACTAGGATGGTGTATAGCAGGGAGGAGAGGTTGAACAGATAAAAAAGAAAAGAAACTCAAATAGATTTTAAGTGTCTACACTGCCCTCTTCAGGATATCATTGTAAAAAGATTTGATCTGAGACAGTTTTTCATTCATTATTCATGTATGACAGAGCATGATTTAACAGTGTTCCCAGGGTCATCACTGAAGTTATTGGTAATCCACACTTCAGACGTTTACATTCTGTACATGTGCAGTGCAAAGTGACAGGAATATATTTAATCCGTCCTTTATCAGAAGTAACACATGACCTTAACAATGTAACATCCTAACCCTAACCCTTAATGTATAGGGAAATATAGGGAATAGAAAAGTTAGATTTATGAAGTTATAATCATCCAACCTGACATGATGAGAGAAGCATTCAATCAACAGGATAGGCAACGACTGTGTGAGTACTATATAATTTTTCTCATTGTTTTCTAGATCAGCTGTTATTTAGAATGTTTGTCTGTGTAGTGTAGTGTGCTGTGTGGTGAAGTAGCGTTTGTTCACATGGTCTTGCGCGAGGGAACAGTTTCGATGAGGCATGGCCTGCTGTATTCAATAACGAGTGTGTATAAATAGAGTGGTAGTCTGCGGCAGCCCTGGTGTGAAGCCCTCATCGTGTGAAGACCAAAGAGTGTAAAGACCAACGACTCCACTCTGTGAGACTCCACTCGAGCAAGGACACCGACAAGGCACTTGAGTATAGCTTTCCTTTCACTTTAACCCCTTCTGTGTTTAGCTTGTTTTCATCTGTTTATTTCTCTGACCCGTATCCACCATGTGCTTTCAAATCTCTACTATTACTACTACCACCCATAAATCACACTCTGCTTATGGTACGGATTTCCTCTGCCACTTGGAATTGCCAGTCTGCTGTAAACAAAGAGCTTGTGCGGGATTTATTTCATCTATCTCCACTCATTCAAATCTCAGTCTCATGGCCCTAACTGAGACCTGGATCAAACCAGAGGACATGGCCACTCCTGTGGCCCTCTCAAATAATTTCACTTTTTCTCACACCCCTCGCCCGATTGGGAGGGGTGGAGGTACTGGTTTGCTCATCTCAAATGTTTGGAAATTTGAATCCATCAATTCCATCCGTCCATTATCTTCCGCTTATCCAGGGCCAGGTCGCGGGGGCAACAGTCTAAACAGAGACGCCCAGACTTCCCTCTCCCTAGCCACTTCCTCCAGCTCTTCCGGGGGAACCCCGAGGCGTTCCCAGGCCAGCCGGGAGGCATAATCCCTCCAGCGTGTCCTAGGTCTTCCCCGGGGCCTCCTCCCGGTGGGACATGCCCGGAACACCTCCCCGGGAAGGCGTCCAGGAGGCATCCGAAATAGATGCCCGAGCCACCTTAACTGGCTCCTCTCGATGTGGAGGAGCAATGGCTCTACTCTGAGCTCCTCCCAAGTAACTGAGCTTCTCACCCTATCTCTAAGGGAGCGCCCAGCCACCCTGTGGAGAAAGCTCATTTCGGCCACCTGTATCCGGGATCTTGTCCTTTCGGTCATGACCCACAGCTCATGACCATAGGTGAGAGTAGGAACATAGATTGACTGGTAAAACGAGAGCTTCACCTTACAGCTCAGCTCCTTCTTTACCACGACAGACCGGTACATCAACCTCATTCCTGCAGAAGCTGCACCGATCCGTCTGTCAATCTCCCATTCCATCCTTCCCTCACTCGTGAACAAGACCCCAAGATACCTGAACTCCTCCACCTGAGGCAGAAACTCTCCACCAACCTGAAGTGGGCAAGCCACCCTTTTCCGACTGAGAACCATGGCCTCGGATTTGGAAGTGCTGATTCTCATCCCGGCCGCTTCACACTCGGCTGCAAACCGCCTCAGTGCACGCTGAAGGTCCTGGTCTGAGGAGGCCAACACGACAACGTCATCCGCAAAAAGCAGCAACGAAATCATGTGGTTCCCAAACCGGACACTCTCCGGCCCTTGGCTGCGCCTAGAAATTCTGTCCATAAAAATTATGACAGAACTGGTGACAAAGGGCAGCCCTGCCGGAGTCCAAGATGCACTGGGAACAAGTCTGACTTGCTGCCGGCAATGCGGATCAAGCTCCTGCTCCGGTCGCACAGGGACCAAACAGCCCTAAGCAAGGGGCCCCAGACCCCGTACTCCCAGAGCACCCTCCACAGGATGCCACGAGGAACACAGTTGAACCTCCTGGACAACAACCAATCTGGCTTCAAAAGCACCCACTCGACTGAGACTGCCCTGGTCTCGGTTACTGAAGCACTGAGACAGGTAAGGGCAGCTTCCAAATCCACAGTATTCATCCTACTGGATTTTTCTGCAGCTTTTGACACAGTTAACCCAGATCCTCCTGTCAACTCTCGTGAAGATGGGCATCTCAGGAACTGCTCTCCAAAGGATCAAGTCTTATGTCTCAAGTAGGTCCTTCAGGGTGTCATGGAGAGGTGAACTGTCTAAATCACATAATCTAGCTACTGGAGTTCCCCAGGGCTCAGTGCTTGGACCACTTCTCTTCTCCATCTACATGTCATCACTGGGATCTGTCATCCAGAAACATGGCTTTTCCTATCACTGCTATGCTGATGACACTCAACTGTACTTCTCATTTCAACCAGATGATCCCACAGTTGGTGTTGCTGCCTAACAGATATTTCTGCCTGGATGCAGGAACAACACCTTCAACTCAATCTGGCAAAGACAGAACTCCTTGTGATCTCAGCCAACCCAGCACTTCACCATACTCTCTCCATTCAGCTCGGTTCATCATCCATAACTCCGTCCAGGACAGCCAGGAGCCTTGGAGTTGTGATTGATGATCAGCTAAAATTCACTGACCACATCACTGCAGCAACCAAGTCCTGCTGATTTGCCAAGCTGTTGTTCTCTCTAGACTGGACTACTGTAATGCTCTTCTAGCGGGCCTTCCAACCCTTGCAACTGATCCAGAATGTAACGGCGAGAGTGGTCTTTAATGAGCCGAAGAGAGCGCACGTCGTGCCTCTCTTCATCAGTCTGCACTGGCTGCCAATAGCCGTTCAAATCAAATTCAAGGCACTGGTGCTCACCTACAAGGCAACCACTGGCTCTGCACCAACATCCCTAAACTCGCTTGTCCAGACTTACACACCCTCCAGAAGCTTGCGTTCTGCAAGTGAACGGCGCCTTGTGGCACCATCCCAAAGAGGCATGAAATCCTTCACAAGGATCTTTTCCTGGACCATTCCCACCTGGTGGAATGACCTGCCTGTCTCAATTCGAGCAGACGAGTCGGTAGCCACTTTCAAAAAATATCTTAAAACGCATCTTTTCCAGCAGCACCTGACCGATAAAGAATAGCACTTATCACTCTATTCGTTTTCTGTTTAATATAAAAAAAATAAAAAAATTGGTCTGTCCTATGTGTTCTGTGCTAGATTAGGTTAGGGTTAGGGTTAGGTTAGGTTAGGGTTAGGTTAGGGTTAGGGTTAGGGTTAGGTTAGGTTAGGTTAGGTTAGGTTAGGTTAGGTTAGGTTAGGTTAGGTTAGGTTAGGGTTAGGGTTAGGGTTAGGGTTAGGGTTAGGGTTAGGTTAGGTTAGGTTATAGGGATAAAAAAAGAATTTGCACCCCCTCAAGTGCACCCCCCCTGTATTTTTGCACCCGTAGGTCCTAGAGAGCTGAAATTTCGTATATATACTAATTAGGCCAAGCCCTGTCGATTGGGCGTGGTTTGGGACCTCTAGCACAGGCACTGAGATATGGTATTGCACCCCTACCCCTAGGGTTGAGTTTATGCAGTTTTGTGTTTTGACTTGGGTGTGACTTGTGTTTTGACTTGGGTGGGACTTGTTTTTTGAGTTTGGTGGGTTGGACTTTGGTGGGTTGGACTTGTGTTTTGATTTGGGTGGGTGGGACTTGTGTTTGAGTTGGGTGTGACTTGTGTTTGAGTTGGGTGTGACTTGTGTTTTGACTTGGGTAGGACTTGTGTTTGAGTTGGGTGTGACTTGTGTTTTGATTTGGGTTGGACTTGTGTTTTGACTTGGGTGGGACTTGTGTTTGAGTTGGGTGGGACTTGTGTTTTAACTTGGTGGGACTTGTGTTTTGACTTGGGTGGAACTTGTGTTTTGACTTGGGTGGAACTTGTGTTTTGACTTGGGTGGGTAGGACTTGTGTTTGAGTTTGAGTTGGGTGGGACTTGTGTCTTGTGTTTTTGGGTGGGACTTGGTGGGTGTGACTTGTGTTTGAGTTGGGTGGGACTTGTGTTTGACTTGGTTGGGTTAGGTTAGGGTTAGGGTTAGGGTTAGGGTTAGGTTAGGTTAGGTTCCAGGGCTAGGGTTAGGTTAGGGTTAGGTTAGGGTTAGGGTTAGGTTAGGGTTAGGGTTAGGTTATAGGGATAAAAACGAATTTTGCACCCCCCCTCAAGTGCACCCCCCCTGTATTTTTGCACCCGTAGGTCCTAGAGAGCTGAAATTTCGTATATATACTAATTAGGCCAAGCCCTGTCGATTGGGCGTGGTTTGGGACCTCTAGCACCAACAGGCACTGAGATATGGTATTGCACCCCTACCCCTAGGGTTGAGTTTCGCAGTTTTGTGTTTTGACTTGGGTGTGACTTGTGTTTTGACTTGGGTGGGACTTGTTTTTTGAGTTTGGTGGGTTGGACTTTGGTGGGTTGGACTTGTGTTTTGATTTGGGTGGGTGGGACTTGTGTTTGAGTTGGGTGTGACTTGTGTTTGAGTTGGGTGTGACTTGTGTTTTGACTTGGGTAGGACTTGTGTTTGAGTTGGGTGGGACTTGTGTTTTGATTTGGGTTGGACTTGTGTTTTGACTTGGGTGGGACTTGTGTTTTGACTTGGGTGGGACTTGTGTTTTAACTTGGTGGGACTTGTGTTTTGACTTGGGTGGAACTTGTGTTTTGACTTGGGTGGAACTTGTGTTTTGACTTGGGTGGGTGGGACTTGTGTTTGAGTTGGGTGGGACTTGTGTCTTGATTTGGGTGGGACTGGGTGGGTGGACATAAAATTTGGGTTGTGACTTGAGTTTTGGGTGGGTGGGACTTGTGTTTGATTTTGGTTTGGTTAGGGTTAGGGTTAGGGTTGAGGTTAGCAGTTTAGGGTTAGGGTTAGGGTTAGGTTAGTTAGGGTTAGGTTAGGTTAGGTTAGGTTAGGGTTAGGTTAGGTTAGGGTTAGGGTTAGGTTAGGGTTAGGGTTAGGGTTAGGTTATAGGGATAAAAACGAATTTTGCACCCCCCCTCAAGTGCACCCCCCCTGTATTTTTGCACCCTTAGGTCCTAGAGAGCTGAAATTTCGTATATATACTACTAATTAGGCCACGCCCTGTCGATTGGGCGTGGTTTGGGACCTCTAGCACCAACAGGCACTGAGATATGGTATTGCACCCCTACCCCTAGGGTTGAGTTTTCGCAGTTTTGTGTTTTGACTTGGGTGTGACTTGTGTTTTGACTTGGGTGGGACTTGTTTTTTGAGTTTGGTGGGTTGGACTTTGGTGGGTTGGACTTGTGTTTTGATTTGGGTGGGTGGGACTTGTGTTTGAGTTAGGTGTGACTTGTGTTTGAGTTGGGTGTGACTTGTGTTTTGACTTGGGTGGGACTTGTGTTTGAGTTGGGTGTGACTTGTGTTTTGATTTGGGTTGGACTTGTGTTTTGACTTGGGTTGTGTTTGAGTTGGGTGGGACTTGTGTTTTAACTTGGTGGGACTTGTGTTTTGACTTGGGTGGAACTTGTGTTTTGACTTGAGGTGGAACTTGTGTTTTGACTTGGGTGGGTAGGACTTGTGTTTGAGTTGGGTGGGACTTGTGTCTTGATTTGGGTGGGACTTGGTGGGTGGGACTTGTGTTTGAGTTGGGTGGGACTTGTGTTTGACTTGGTTGGGACCTGGGTGGGTGGGACATAAAATTTGGGTTGGTTGGTTGAGTTTTTGATGGGTGGGACTTGAGTTTTGCAATTTTCAGGGCTATTTCAAGGGTTGGTTTGCAGTTTCCAGGGCTAGGGTTAGTTTCCAGGGCTAGAGGTTAGGTGAGTTTTTGGCGTGGTTTTAAAAGTTTGGGGTTAGGGTTAGGGTATTGAAAACCAGAGTCTAGGGGTTGAGTTTCCAGGTTAGTGCAGTCCTTGTAGTTTACGTCTTAGGTGTTAGACAGAAAAGGCAGGGTTAGGAGTTGAGGTTCCATGTGGTTAGACACCCCATAGCAGTGGGTGAAGAGTTAGTTGTTTTGTTTTGGGTTCAAACCCAGATGGGACTGTGTTTGCACCCCCTCAAGTGCACCCCTGTATTTTTGCACCCGTAGGTCCTAGTTTTGTGACTTGTGTTTTATATATACTAATTAGGCCACGCCCTGTCGATTGGGCGTGGTTTGGGACCTCTAGCACCAACAGGCACTGAGATATGGTATTGCACCCCCTACCCCTAGGGTTGAGTTTAAAGCAGTTTTGTGTTTTGACTTGGGTGTGACTTGTGTTTTGACTTGGGTGGGACTTGTTTTTTGAGTTTGGTGGGTTGGACTTTGGTGGGTTGGACTTGTGTTTTGATTTGGGTGGGTGGGACTTGTGTTTGAGTTGGGTGTGACTTGTGTTTGAGTTGGTGTGACTTGTGTTTTGACTTGGGTAGGACTTGTGTTTGAGTTGGGTGGGACTTGTGTTTTGATTTGGGTTGGACTTGTGTTTTGACTTGGGTGGGACTTGTGTTTGAGTTGGGTGGGACTTGTGTTTTTTAAGCTTGGTTTAACTTGTGTACTTGTGTTTTGACTTGGGTGGACTTGTGTTTTGACTTAGGTGGGTAAACTGTTGTTTTGGGACTAGTGTCTTGACTTTGGGTGGAACTGGGTTAGTTTTGAAGGTTTGACTTGGGTGGGTAGGGTTGGGTTGGGACCTGTGAGTTGTGTTTAACTTTGGGACCGACTGGGTTGATTTGGGTTTGGGTGGTGGTGAGTTTTGACTTAGTTTAAAGAGGAGTGGTTGAGACTTAAGGTTTGACTTGCAGGCTGTGGGGTTAGGGTTAGGTTTTAGGTTAGGTTAGGGTTAGGATTGGTTAGGTTAGGTTAGGTTAGGTTAGGGTTAGGTTTAGGTTAGGATTAGGTTAGGTTAGGTTAGGTTAGGTTAGGGTTAGGTTAGGGGTTAGGGTTAGGTTAGGGTTAGGTTAGGTTAGGTTAGGTTATATGGGGATAAAAAGAATTTTGCACCCCCTCAAGTGCACCCCTGTATTTTTGCACCCTTAGGTCCTAGAGAGCTGAAATTTTGTATATATACTAATTAGGCCACGCCCTGTCGATTGGGCGTGGTTTGGGACCTCTAGCACCAACAGGCACTGAGATATGGTATTGCACCCCCTACCTCTAGGGTTGAGTTTCGCAGTTTTGTGTTTTGACTTGGGTGTGACTTGTGTTTTGACTTGGGTGGGACTTGTTTTTTGAGTTTGGTGGGTTGGACTTTGGTGGGTTGGACTTGTGTTTTGATTTGGGTGGGTGGGACTTGTGTTTGAGTTGGGTGTGACTTGTGTTTGAGTTAGGTGTGACTTGTGTTTTGACTTGGGTAGGACTTGTGTTTGAGTTGGGTGTGACTTGTGTTTTGATTTGGGTTGGACTTGTGTTTGACTTAGGTGGGACTTGTGTTTGAGTTGGGTGGGACTTGTGTTTTAACTTGGTGGGACTTGTGTTTTGACTTGGGTGGAACTTGTGTTTTGACTTGGGTGGAACTTGTGTTTTGTTGTGGGTAGGACTTGTGTTTGAGTTGGGTGGACTTGTGTTTGGGACTTAGTGGGTGGGACTTGTGTTTGAGTTTTGACTTTTGACTTGGTTGGGACTTGTGTGGGACATAAAATTTGGGGTTGGACTTGTGTTTGAGTTGGGTGGGACTTGTGTTTCTTGAGTTTTGCAGCTCTTTGGCTAGGGGTTGAGACTTGTTTCCAGGGCTAGGTTGGGTGTGACTTGTGTTTAGGTTAGGGTTAGGGTTAGGTTAGGGAGTTAGGGTGGACTTAGGTTTAACTTGGTGGGTTTGGTTAGGTTAGGTTAGGTTAGGTTAGGTAGGGTTAGGTTTAGGTTAGGAGGTTAGGTCTAGGTTAGAGTGTGAGTTAGGGGCGGGTTGTGGTTAGGAGTTTGTGTTTGGAGGGTTAGGTTAGTTGGGGTTAGTTAGGGGTTAGGTTAGAAGTTAGAGTTAGGTTAGGTTAGGTTAGGGTTAGGTTAGGGTTAGGTTATAGGGATAAAACAATTTTGCACCCCCTCAAGTGCACCCCTGTATTTTTTTTGCACCCTTAGGTCCTAGAGAGCTGAAATTTCGTATATATACTAATTAGGCCACGCCCTGTCGATTGGGCGTGGTTTGGGACCTCTAGCACCAACAGGCACTGAGATATGGTATTGCACCCCCTACCCCTAGGGTTGAGTTTTCGCAGTTTTGTGTTTTGACTTGGGTGTGACTTGTGTTTTGACTTGGGTGGGACTTGTTTTTTGAGTTTGGTGGGTTGGACTTTGGTGGGTTGGACTTGTGTTTTGATTTGGGTGGGTGGGACTTGTGTTTGAGTTGGGTGTGACTTGTGTTTGAGTTAGGTGTGACTTGTGTTTTGACTTAGGTGGGACTTGTGTTTGAGTTGGGTGTGACTTGTGTTTTGATTTGGGTTGGACTTGTGTTTTGACTTGGGTGGGACTTGTGTTTGAGTTGGGTGGGACTTGTGTTTTAACTTGGTGGGACTTGTGTTTTGGACTTTGGGTGAACTTGTGTTTTGACTTGGGTGGAACTTGTGTTTGACTTGTGGGTAGGACTTGTGTTTGAGTTGTGGGACTTGTGTGATTTTGGGACTGGTGGTGGGACTTGTGTTTGAGTTTGGGTGGGACTTGTGTTTGACTTGGTTGGGACTTGGGTGGGTGGACATAGGTTGTTGGACTTGAGTTTTGTTTGGGACTTGAGTTTTGCAATTGTCAGGACTTGAGTTAGGGTTAGGGTTAGGGGAGTTTTGCAGTTTCCAGGGCTAGGTTTTGGGTTGAGTTTTGGTTAGGGTTAGGGTTAGGGTTAGGGTTAGGGTTAGGTTAGGTTAGGGTTAGGGTTAGGGTTAGGGTTAGGTTAGGTTAGGTTAGGTTAGGTTAGGTTAGGTTAGGGTTAGGGTTATAGGATAAAGCGAATTTTGCACCCCCCCTCAAGTGCACCCCCCCTGTATTTTTGCACCCTTAGGTCCTAGAGAGCTGAAATTTCGTATATATACTAATTAGGCCACGCCCTGTCGATTGGGCGTGGTTTGGGACCTCTAGCACCAACAGGCACTGAGATATGGTATTGCACCCCCTACCCCTAGGGTTGAGTTTCGCAGTTTTGTGTTTTGACTTGGGTGTGACTTGTGTTTTGACTTGGGTGGGACTTGTTTTTTGAGTTTGGTGGGTTGGACTTTGGTGGGTTGGACTTGTGTTTTGATTTGGGTGGGTGGGACTTGTGTTTGAGTTGGGTGTGACTTGTGTTTGAGTTGGGTGTGACTTGTGTTTTGACTTGGGTAGGACTTGTGTTTGAGTTGGGTGTGACTTGTGTGATTTGATTTGGGTTGGACTTGTGGTTTGAGTTGGGTGGGACTTGTGTTTTAACTTGGTGGGACCCTTGTGTTTTGACTTGGGTGGAACTTGTGTTTTGACTTGGGTGGAACTTGTGTTTTGACTTGGGGTGGGACTTGTGTTTGAGTTAGGTGGGACTTGTGTCTTGATTTGGGTGGGACTTGTGTGGGTGGGACTTGTGTTTGAGTTGGGTGGGACTTGTGTTTGACTTGGTTGGGACTTGGGTTAGGGGGTGACTTGAGTTGTGTTTGGGTTGGGTGGACTTGTGTGGGTTGACTTGGTTTTGAGTTGGGTTAGGTGGATTTCAGTGGCTAGAGAGTTGAAATTTGGTTTTGGTTAGGGTTAGGTTAGGTTAGGGTTAGGTTAGGCGTAGGTTAGTTAGGTTAGCACCAACAGGCAGTTAGAGTTAGGTAGTTAGGGTTAGGTTAGGTTAGGGTTAGGGTTAGGTTAGGGTTAGTGGTTAGGGTTAGGGGTTAGGGTTAGGTTAGGTTAGGAGGTTAGGTTAGGTTAGTTATAGGATAAAACGAATTTTGCACCCCCTCAAGTGCACCCCTGTATTTTTGCACCCTTAGGTCCTAGAGAGCTGAAATTGTGTATATATATACTAATTAGGCCACGCCCTGTCGATTGGGCGTGGTTTGGGGGACCTCTAGCACCAACAGGCACTGAGATATGGTATTGCACCCCTACCCCTAGGGTTGAGTTTTGCAGTTTTGTGTTTTGACTTAGGTGTGACTTGTGTTTTGACTTGGGTGGGACTTGTTTTTTGAGTTTGGTGGGTTGGACTTTGGTGGGTTGGACTTGTGTTTTGATTTGGGGTGGGTGGGACTTGTGTTTGAGTTGGGTGTGACTTGTGTTTGAGTTAGGTGTGACTTGTGTTTTGACTTAGGTAGGACTTGTGTTTGAGTTGGGTGTGACTTGTGTTTTGGTTTTGGGTTGGACTTGTGTTTGACTTGGGTGGACTGTGTTTGAGTTTTGGGACTTGTGTTTTAACTTGCTGGACTTGTGTTTTGACTTAGGTGGAACTTGTGTTTTGACTTGGGTGGAACTTGTGTTTTGACTTGGGTGGGTAGGACTTGTGTTTGAGTTGGGTGGGACTTGTGTCTTGATTTGGGTGGGACTTGGTGGGTGGGACTTGTGTTTGAGTTGGGTGGGACTTGTGTTTGAGGTTTGGGTGGGACCTGGGTGGGTTAGGGTTGGGGTTGATTTGGTTGGGTTGAGTTATAGGGATAAAGGACTTTTGTTTGAGTTGGGGTGCACTGTGTATTTTGCACCCTGAGTCCTTGAGTTTGAGGCCAGGTGGGACTTATAGGAGTTAGGCCAGGACTTGTGTTTGGATTGTGGGTTGGGACCTCTGTGCACCAGTTAGGTTAGGAGATATTTTAATTGACCTAGGTTTAACTTGAGGTAGAGTTTTGTGTTTGACTTAGGAAGAACTTGTGTTTTAACTTGGAAGTGGAACTTGTGTTTTGGGTTTTAGCAGTGTTTGTGTTTGAGTTTGGGAGACTTGTGATTAGACTTGGATTTGGGTGGTTAAATTCACTTAGGTTGGGACTTGTGTTTGAGTTAGGTAGGGTTAGGGTTAGGTGTTTGGAGTTAGGGTTAGACTTAAAGTTAGGTTAGGACTTGTGTTAGGGAGTTAGGTTAGGTTAGAAGTTAGGGTTAGGTATGATAAAAGTGTTTGCACCCCCTCAAGTGCACCCCTGTATTTTTGCACCCTTAGGTCCTAGAGAGCTGAAATTTAACAGATATATACTAATTGTGTTTAGCCACGCCCTGTCGATTGGGCGTGGTTTGGGACCTCTAGCACCAACAGGCACTGAGATATGGTATTGCACCCCTACCCTAGGGTTGAGTTTCAGTGAGTTTTGTGTTTTGACTTGGGTGTGACTTGTGGTTTTGACTTGGGTGGGACTTGTTTTTTTGAGTTTGGTGGGTTGGACTTTGGAAGGTTGGACTTGTGTTTTGATTTGGGTGGGTGGGACTTGTGTTTGAGTTGGGTGTGACTTGTGTTTGAGTTGGGTGTGACTTGTGTTTTGACTTGGGTGGGACTTGTGTTTGAGTTAGGTGTGACTTGTGTTTTGATTTGGGTTAGGACTTGTGTTTGAGTTAGGTGGGTTTGTGTTTTACCTTGGTGGGACTTGTGTTTGACTTATGGTGGAACTTGTGTTAGGGTTGAGTGGAACTTGTGTTTTGACTTGGGTGGGTAGGACTTGTGTTTGAGTTAGGTGGGACTTGTGTCTTGATTTGGGTGGGACTTGGTGGGTGGGACTTGTGTTTTTTGGGTAGGGTAGGACTTGTGTTAGGTTAGGTGTGACTTGTGTTTGAGTTAGGTGTTAGGACTTGTGTTTGGGTTGGTGGGACTTGTGTTTGAGTTGGGTTGTGACTTGTGTTTTGATTTGGGTTTTGTTTGAGTTGAGTTTTGTGTTTTAAGTTGGGTTAGGTTAGGTTTTGACTTAGGTGCAGTTTGTGTTTTAGGTTGGGTTGACTTGTGTTTTGGGTTAGGTTAGGAGTTGTGTTTGAGTTAAGGTTAAATTAGGTTAGGTTAAAGAAGAAGTTAGGTGGGTTAGGTTAGGTTAAAATTACTTTAGGTTGTGGGTTAAGAAGTTAGGTTGTGTAAGGAGTTAAGTAGGGTTAGGTTAGGTTAGGTTAGGTTAGGTTAGGTTAGGTTAGGGTTAGGTTAGGTTAGGTTAGGTTAGGGTTAGGGTTAGGGTTAGGGTTAGGGTTAGGTTAGGGTTAGGTTATAGGGATAAAAACAATTTTGCACCCTCAAGTGCACCCCCTGTATTTTTGCACCCTTAGGTCCTAGAGAGCTGAAATTTCGTATATATACTAATTAGGCCACGCCCTGTCGATTGGGCGTGGTTTGGGACCTCTAGCACCAACAGGCACTGAGATATGGTATTGCACCCCCTACCCCTAGGGTTGAGTTTCGCAGTTTTGTGTTTTGACTTGGGTGTGACTGTGTGTTTTGACTTAGGTGGGACTTGTTTTTTGAGTTTGGTGGGTTGGACTTTGGTGGGTTGGACTTGTGTTTTGATTTGGGTGGGTGGGACTTGTGTTTGAGTTAGGTGTGACTTGTGTTTGAGTTTGGGTGTGACTTGTGTTTTGACTTGGGTGGGACTTGTGTTTGAGTTGGGTGTGACTTGTGTTTTGATTTGGGTTGGACTTGTGTTTGAGTTGGGTGGGACTTGTGTTTTAACTTGGTGGGACTTGTGTTTTGACTTGGGTGGAACTTGTGTTTTGAAACTTGTGTTTTGACTTGGGTGGGTAGGACTTGTGTTTGAGTTGTGGACTTTGTGTTGGGTGGGACTTGGTGGTGGGACTTAGTTTGAGACTTGTGTTTGAGTTGGTTGGGACTTGTTAGGGTCTTAGGATTTGGGTTGGTTAAGGTTGGTGGTTGGGACTTAGGTTAGAGTTAGGTTAGAATTTAGGTTAAGAGTTAGGGTTAGGTTAGGTTAGGGTTAGAAGGTTAGGTTAAGTTAGGTAGTTAGGTTAGGTTAGGGTTAGGGTTAGGGAAGAAGTTAGGAAGAAGAAGTTAGGTTAGGTTAGGGTTAGGTTAGGTTAGGGTTAGGATAAAAAAGGTTAGGTTTTAGGTTAGGTTAGGTTAGGTCAAGTGTTAGGATTTATTTTTGCACCCTTAGGTTAGAGCTGAAAGGTTAGAGATATATAAGATTAATTAGGCCACGCCCTGTCGATTAGAAGTGGTTTGGGAGTTCTAGCACCAACAGGCACTGAGATATGGTATTGCACCCCACCCCTAGGGTTGAGTTTCAGAGTTTTGTGTTTTGACTTGGGTGTGACTTGTGTTTTGACTTGGGTGGGACTTGTTTTTGAGTTTGGTGGGTTGGACTTTGGTGGGTTGGACTTGTGTTTTGATTTGGGTGGGTGGGACTTGTGTTTGAGTTAGGTGTGACTTGTGTTTGAGTTAGGTGTGACTTGTGTTTTGACTTGGGTAGGACTTGTGTTTGAGTTGGGTGGTGATTTTGTGTTTAGACTTAGGTGTGACTGTGTGTTTGAGTTAGGTGGGACTTAGTGTTTTAACTTGGTGGGTTTGTGTTTTGACTTGGGTGGAACTTGTGTTTTGACTTGGGTGGAACTTGTGTTTTGATTTGGGTGGGTAGGACTTGTGTTTGAGTTGGGTGGGACTTGTGTTTGATTTAGGTGGACTTGGTGAGGTGGACTTGTGTGGTTGACTTGTTGTTTAAAGTTAGGAGTTAAGAAGGTTGGGTTAGGATTTGGGTTAGAAGTTGTGTTTGGGTTAGGTTAAGGTTGGACTTTAGGTTAAAGAGGGTAGAATTGGGTTACTTGTGTTAAAATTAACTTAGGTTGTTAGGTTGTGTTTAAAGTTAAATTGGAGGTTAGGGTTGGGTTTAAGTTAGGGTTAGGGTTAGGGTTAGTTGGTGTTAGGGTTAGGGTTAGGTTAAGTTGTGTTAGGGTTTGGGTTAGAGTTAAGTTGTGTTAGGAGTTGGGTTAGGGTTAGGGTTAGGAAGTTAGGTTAGGTTAGGTTAGGTTAGGTTAGGAATTAAAGGTTAGGTTAGGTTAGGAAGAGGTTAGAAGTTAGGTTAGGTTAGGTTAGGTTAGGGTTAGGGTTAGGGTTAGGTTAGGTTAGGGTTAGGTTAGGTTAGGGTTAGGTTTAGGGTTAGGTTATAGGATAAAAAGAAATTTTGCACCCCCTCAAGTGCACCCCCTGTATTTTTGCACCCTCTTAGGTCCTAGAGAGCTGAAATTTCGTATATATACTAACTAGGCCACGCCCTGTCGATTGGGCGTGGTTTGGGACCTCTAGCACCAACAGGCACTGAGATATGGTATTGCACCCCTACCCTAGGGTTGAGTTTCGCAGTTTTGTGTTTTGACTTGGGTGTGACTTGTGTTTTGACTTGGGTGGGACTTGTTTTTGAGTTTGGTGGGTTGGACTTTGGTGGGTTGGACTTGTGTTTTGATTTGGGTAGGTGGGACTTGTGTTTGAGTTGGGTGTGACTTGTGTTTGAGTTAGGTGTGACTTGTGTTTTGACTTGGGTGGGACTTGTGTTTGAGTTAGGTTAGGTTAAAGTTTGAGTTGTGACTTGTGTTTTGATTTGGGTTGGACTTGTGTTTGAGTTGGGTGGGACTTGTGTTTTAACTTGGTGGGACTTGTGTTTTGACTTGGGTGGAACTTGTGTTTTGACAGGGTGGAACTTGTGTTTTGACTTGGGTGGGTAGGACTTGTGTTTGAGTTGGGTGACTTGTGTCTTGATTTGGGTGGGACTTGGTGGGTGGGACTTGTGTTTGAGTTGGTTAGGTTAGGTTAGGTTAGGTTAGGTTAGGGTTAGGTTAGGTTAGGTTAGGGTTAGGGTTAGGGTTAGGTTAGGTTAGTTGGGGTTGAAATTGGGAATTAGAAGGTTAGGTTAGGTTAGTTGCAGTTTATTAAAATTAGGTTAGGTTGTTGAGTTTAAGTTTAAAGATTAAAGTTAAAGAGTTAAAAGTTTGGGTTAGGGTTAGTTAGGTTAAGTAAAGTTAGGTTAGGTTTAGGTTAGGTTAGGTTAGGTTTAGGTTAGGTTAGGTTAGAAGAGGGTTAGGGTTAGGGTTAGGGTTAGTTAGGGGTTAGGGTTAGGTTAAAGAAGTTGGGTTTAGGGTTAGGTTAGGGTTAGGTTAGGGTTAGGTTAGGTTAGGGTTAGGGTTAAGGTTAGGTTAGTTAGGTTAGTTAGGTTAGGTTAGAGTTAGGTTAGGGTTAGGGTTAGGTGGTTAGAAGGTTAGGGTTGGGTTAGGGTTAGAGAGTTAGGTTAGAAGTTAGGGTTAGGTCAGTTAGGCTGTCGGTTGGGTTAGGGTTAGGGTTTAGGTTAGGGTTAGGCAGAAGAGGTTAGGCTGTTAGGGTTAGGGTTAGGGTTCTCGTTAAGTTGTGGGTTGTGACTAGGGTGTGGTTAGGTTAGGTTTAGTTGGTTGTAGTTGTGTTAAAGTTAGGTTGTGAAAAGGT
>CM031944.1:19869960-19940491 GCA_018749465.1 Paracanthobrama guichenoti | reverse complement strand
AACCTCACTAACCTTCTCTTTCAGTGCAGAAGGAAGCGGCCATTGTACCAGCACCTGTTTCTGTGGAAATTGGTGAAATGATGGCTTTGTTAGGCATTGCCCAGGCAACCAGGAGAAAAGAGCATGAGGGTGAGCGGGAGGAGGAGGAGGGGCAGCTGAGGTTTGGGTGGGGGGGAGGGGCCACTGGACCTGGAGGGCCCGCTCTTGAGGAGAGGACTGGAGGGGACGGAAGAGCTGAGTTATAATTGGGCAAAGGATTTATGTTGTTCGATATTGTTCTTATATGCTAAGGCCCTGACTACGTTACAATAAGTGACGCATTCAAGATAACAGAGAAATAAGATGTCTACTGTTCAAGAGTTTTTAAAATAAATACTTTTTTTAATTTTAATTGATGCATTAAACTTATCAAAAGTGACAATGCAGACATTTCTAATGTTACAAAAGATGTCTTCTTCAAATAAATGATCAAAGAATCCTGAAAAAATGTCCTGAAATGTATCACGGTTACCATGAAATATTAAGCAGCACAACTGTTTTTAACATTAACAATAAAAATAAATGTTTATCATCACATCAGCGTATTAGAATGATTTCTGAAGGATCATGTGACTCTGAAGACTAGTATCGACTGCTGAACATTTTATTGTCGTTTAGATCAAATAAATGCAGCCCTGGTGCATGTAAAAACAGACAAACTTACAAAATGGTAGTGTGTGTATAGGCCTATATAAATGATTTATCCATTATACTTATAAGGTGCAGTGTGTAGTATTTATGAGGATCTATTGACAGAAATGCAATATAATATGCATAGCTATGTTTTCAGTGGAGTATAAAGACCTTACATAATGAAGCGTTATGTTTTTATTACCTGTGAATGAGTCGTTTCTATCGACACACACCGGTAGCCCTAAAGGACAAACTTCTCTACAGAGCGCTAGTCACTCTCTGCTCTCTCCAATGACATTTTTGTCCTGTGTCGGCCACCGTAGCTTCTCTATGTGCTTCCAAAGGGAGGGGTGAGCAGTGATTGCAATTCACAACCTCACCACTAGATGTCACTAAAATTCACACACTGCACCTTTAAACAATATTTTGGTGGAGTCAATCAAACAAGGCTGACGTGAGTGCTTCACCTGCTGCTGGTTATGTGCTTCAGAGTCAGAGGAGATGCTAAAAACAATGAATGTTAAATTAATTAATAGTTTGAAAGTATATAAATAAAAAGTAAATGCATAAATTATATTACATTAACACTTAAAGGTCACTAGATAATGTTCATTCAAATTTTATATGTGATATCTATATTTCTTTAATATGTCCCCGTGCATTTCCCTGGACCTTTGGTTTACTGTAGATCATACCAGAGAGAGGAGATTACTATTTCTAGTGAAGGCAGCATATGTGACGCTTCTGGAGGCATCGTCTGAGTCTCCCACCAGAGGGCAATCATTAATCACGAGTCAGCGCTGAATGAGCAATGATGTGAAACCAGGCTCATTATGCTGAATGGCAGACTCTTCAAGCTTCAAGCTATATATATATATATATATATATATATATATATGTATTGAAACATCATTTATTCCTGTGATTCCTGTGACTTTTCATCAGCTGCAGATGATCCTTCAGAAATCATTCTAATATGCTGATTTGCTACTAAAGAAACATTTCTTATTATTATCAATGTTGAAAACAGTTGTTAATATTTTTTTCATGAAAACTGTGATGCATTTTTATTTTCAGGATTCTTTGAAATATGAGCCCCAGCGCTGCGTCTCACGGTATATCTGTGGCAATAGCCAACAATACATTATAAGGGTCAAAATGATCCATTTCTCTTTTATGCCAAAAATCATTAGGATATTAAGATCATGTTCCATGAAGATATTTAGTAAATGTCCTAGCGTAAATATATCAGAAATGTATTATTAGTAGTGATATGCATTGCTAAGGACTTCATTTGGACAACTTTAAAGGAGATTTTCTCAATATTTAGATGTTTTTGCACCCTCAGATTCCAGATTTTCAAATATTGTCCTAAACAAATTTAAAAAAGTGACCCTTATGACTGGTCACATATATGTATGTCTGTACTGTCATGTTTGATTAAGTGACTGCATTCTTGCTAAATGAAGGTATTATTTTCTTTCAAAATTTTGAATAGTAGTGTATATATGTATATAAACAATAACTGTTAACACACAATGTACATGACCTTATGTGGACAACCAGGCTGTAGAATTACAACTTGCCTTTAATTCTGAATAAAGATATGGTCAGGCAGAGAGAGCAGCATCAGTACGCTCAGGTCTGGAAAGTCCCAACCGCTTCACTCAATCCGAGCAAATCCACCTTCCTGAACTGACCACATTTGAGCCATTGATTGGATGACCATTTCCACTAATGACAGCCCTCAGCTGGATCATAATCAGAGGAAGCTCCATCTGTTCCTCCAGTTTGAAGAAGGAAACTGGTCATGATTCGTTGAATTATCAAGAACCATTTAGTAACCCACAAAAAGTATATTTAACTTGTACAAAAATATAAACGCAGCCCTAGGTGGACAATAACATGCACATATGATACCTCATATCTTTCTCTTGGGGATGATTTGTGAACTGTAAATGTGGTCAGTTAAAGCAAATAATATATTTTACAGACTCACTCTGGTGTTTATACTGCATAAAACTGGGCATTCCTCAGCTGAGCAAATATTAAAATAAAAGTATTGGGGTTAGTAAGATGATGAAATTATTTTACACACACACAAACCAAAAATGATTCAGACACCAGATATAATGTTTTATTAGTGTGTGCAGGACACTATAGTTCATTTCTGTAAGTGAGGACAGCAAAATAAAGTTTCCATGGAGGCCCCAAATGGGTTAACCCAGATGGGTTAATGATGGGTCTCTTGATGGGCTCATACCGGGCCCATGTGGGTAACCCAGGTAGCACCCATTTGGGGTCTACATGGGTCTGCCCATATGGGTTGATGACGGGACCCAGATATGGGCCTGGCGCACGTACGTGCGTGCGTGTGTGTGTGTAACGTGTGTGTGTGTGTGTGTGTGTGTCTGTGTGTCTGTGTGTGTGTGTATGTATATATATATATATTATTATTACTACATTTATAACACAAAAGTATCAACAAAAAAAAAGTTCCTGACAAACTCTTTGTTTATATATGCATATCTGTACACTCTAAGATAATGTATTTCACAAACAAATCAAAGAAAAAACAGTGCAGCTCCTCACTCCTCTGTCGTCGCTCTCTCAACGGCCCTTTGAAAAAGACCAAACAAATCAATCAACCATTGGGTCACTTTTTTATTCCCTTTTTCACAGTTAAAGCCTTTTGGTGCCCTGCATCAAGTTGATCTGACTAAAACAGATGGCGAAGAAACGACACACGCTAACGGCAAAAGAATTAAGGATTAAGGTGAAGAATTAAGTGTGAAACCATCAGAAACCCTTTAGTCTGCAGCGCCACCAGTTTCCAGAGCTGCAACCTACCTGGAATATCCAGAAGGTGTCAGGATCTCAGAGACTTAAGTTAGCTAAAGAATCCTAAAAAAAATAAGAAGAATCACAAGCGGATGTGTTGTAAAATACATGGTTATGGTTTCAAACCTGCCTTGGTATACCAGCATCCCTGAAAATGTTGTATGTCTCCCTATATCTGACACACCCATTTCAGGTTGTGCGGTCTCTAATGAGCTCATGAGTTGAATCAGGTGTGATTGATGAGGGAGACACACAAAATGTGTTAATTATAAAGAGAAGATCCTGCTGTAACCTCCATGTAATCAACCTTTGGAATTGACTGTGTTTGCACTTGTCTTTTTGGTCAAATGAATGAGACCACTGAGTAGCCCATTTTCAACCCATTAACTCATTTTCCATTAGTGAACCAACTAGGTTTGCCCATGTGGGAGCTACTTAGTTGACCCAAGTGGGTCCCAGATAAGATGCCCATTTTGGGCCCATGCCCACTCTGTACCCCTGTAGGCCATGTTTAATCCACGTGGGCCCCACATACACGTGTTGGCTGGGATATTATACCCAAACATTCTTCATACAGTGACTAGCAGTAAAACTGATAGAAATTTCGGGCTAAAATGATCCAGACACTTTGAGCTGAGCATGTTTTGCTTCAGTGTTTGTTCTTTAATTACTAATGTGACCTTTGACACCACAGACTGAACTAAATGAAGCCTCGCTCGTCATTGATTGAGCTAAACTGGTATTATCTAATTGTGTTCTTAAATCTAACAGCTGATTGGTTGATTGGAATCCACACATCTCTTTCTATCAAAGTTATTTGACATTATCAAGATGAGTTTGTTCAGTTTAATATATATATATATATATATATATATATATATATATATATATATATATATATATAATTGTTTCGGTTTCATCCGTTTGGTACTGTAGTCCAGTGGGTTGATGTGCACAGGGGATGGTGCACTGAATTGGGGTGGTCTTTGTGTCACTCCCATTGGCATTAAGTCAACGAGGTGATGGGAGTGCTGTTGGCATGCCAAGCAAACCCACTGCACCCTGCTCTTCTCTCATTCCCATGCGTCCATTCAAGAAAGAGAGAGAGACAGAGACAAACAGAGCGAGGCAGAGATGGACAGATAGTCCAGACAATGTTTTCACAGATCCAAGCAGAGACAACTAAGGACTTCTGTTTGAAAAACATTTCTTTTTAGTGACAGTATAAACAAAAATTACACACTTTATCATACATTTTGGATTAATCAGGTAATAATATCATATTGAGATAAAATGTTAAAGAACTACACTATATTGCCAAAAGTATTGGGACGCCCCTCCAAATCACTGAGTTCAGGTGTTCAGTCCCTTCATGGCCACAGGTGTAAAAATCAAGCACTAGGCATGCAGACGCTTCTACACACATTTGTGAAAGAATGGGTCGCTCTCAGGAGCTCAGTGAACTCAAGCGTGGTACCGTGATAGGTTGCCACCTGTGCAATAAGTCCATTCCTGAAATTTCCTCACTACTAAATAGTCCACGCTCAACTGTTAGTGGGATTATAACAAAGTGGAAGCAATTGGGAACAACAGCAACTCAGCCACGAAGTGGTAGACCACGTAAAATCACAGAGCGGGGTCAGCGCATGTGCAGAATTCATCAAATTTCTGCAGAGTCAATAGCTACAGACCTCCAAACTTCTGTGGCTTTCAGATGAGCTCAAGAACAGTGCGTACAGAGCTTCATGGAATGGGTTTCCATGGCCGAGCAGCTCATCCAAGCTTTACATCACCAAGTGCAATGCAAAGGAGAACGGTACCTGCCTGATTGCATTTTGCCAATTGTAAAGTTTGGTGGAGGGGGGATTATGGTGTGGGGTTGTTTTTCAGGGGTTGGGCTTGGCCACTTAGTTCCAGTGAAAGGAACTCTTAATGTTTCAGCATACCAAGACATTTTGGACAATTTCATGCTCCCAACTTTGTGGGAATAGTTTGTGGAAGGCCCCTTCCTGTTCCAACATGACTGCGCTCCAATGCACAAAGCGTCGGTCCATAAAGACATGGATGAGCGAGTTTGGTGTGGAGGAACTTGACTGGCCTGCACAGAGTCCTGAGCTCAACCCAATAGAACACCTTTGGGATGAATTAGGGTGGAGACTGCGAGCCAGGCCTTCTCGTCCAACATCAGTGCCTGACCTCACAAATGCGCTTCTAGAAGAATGGTCAAAAATTCCCATAAACACACTCCTAAACCTTGTGGAAAGCCTTCCCAGAAGAGTTGAAGCTGTTAAAGCTGCAAAGGGTGGGTCAACTCCATATTAAACCCTACGGATTAAGAATGGGATACCATGAAAGTTCATGTGCATGTAAAGGCAGGCGTCCCAAAACTTTTGGCAATACAGTGTAGTTCACCCAGTCATCATTTCACATCAACCTCATGACGATCCACACCATATGACTTTCTTTCTTCTGTGGAACATGAAAGATTATGTTTTAAGAAAAGTCTAACTTTTTGTGCATACAAGTAAATGGTAACCAAACATTTGTGGTTACTGTCTTCTTTCAAAATACCTTGTACGGCACTCGGCAGAAAGAAAGAAGGTCATACAAATTTGGAAAGACATGAGTGCAAGAAAATAGTTTTCATTTTTGGGTTAACCCTTTAAGCTAAATTGAAATGCTGCCATCAGTATTCTCTTGTCTAAATCAATCGAGTCCACTCTAAAGTCTACTAACAGCCATGCATGACCCTACAGATTTACAAGTATGTGTGCTTGTCATTGACTAAGAGACTTTAAAATGCGGCTCGGTAGGACCTTCACGAATGACCGCATGCTTATAAAAGCTACTAAAAGTGTCCTCACAACTGTCATGCATGTGTTATTTTTAAGTGTACTGCACTACCACCTTCCTTTAAGCCCAAGACAGATGGAAAAAGACTATATGGGGTAGAAGTTGTCAGGCATACAGTAGGCTATCGTTTGTTCGTTCGGAGACAACATAAAGCACCCCATGCGTAGGAGAGGACCATTATTCCAGGGAGTGGAAGAAAAGATAGGTCCAGCTGCGTACACACACCTACACTTACAGACACAGAACATATGTGCACATTCACACACACCAAGAGGGCTGAAACACATGCCTGATTCTGTGCCGCAGAATGGTGTGTGAGGGGGCTAGTTAAGAATGATTTATTTCCGCGTGGGGATTCACAGGATGGCTCCAGTTCAACAGATTTCCCAGAGTGAGCGGAAGCTGCTACCAGCCATAGCAGGCAGGAATTCTCATCCCCGGACCCCCCTCGGGGACGTCCTCAGTCCCCAGGCCCCTCGGACCCTGTGCGAGCAGATACTTGAACCTGAACACGGCCTGCTTCTCATGCAATGCGGAAACTGACCACAAAGTGGCGCTGTGCAAAAAGAAAATATCAAAATTGCTACAGAAGCAGTTGTACAAGATGCTTCATTGGAACTTGGCAAATTTTCCTCTTTTTTGTATAATAAAAGTCACCTAATTCACACAATTGCTTCCACACATTTTATGATGTTGCTTTTACAGTCTCAATGGAACCTTCTTACTTTTCCATACTTGCAAGCACATGTGCTATCTGAATAGGCACAAAATGAATATATTGAAATATATTCTTCCTAAAATAAAGTAACAAGGATCTCAACGAAAAGGCTTACTTTTGAGTATTTAAAATGTCTAAAAGAATGCAAGTGCACAATTGTAGTAAGTGCTAAAACAGATGTTTTGTCCTCCTTTGTTTAATTGCGTGTGTGTGTGTGTAAACTTTGGTTAAAAAGTTATGAGACTCACATGTGCAGACATCCTCCCACACACACAGACTCAGACATAGCTCTCTCTCTCTCTCTCTCTCTCTCTCTCTCTCTCGAATACATATGAGTAACCACACACACAGGTAAAACAAGCAGGCGCACAGAAACACACCTTTACAAGACATCACCTCTCACTAGGTGCCGACAGGACCACACACACTGTCTCACACAAAATGTTTGGAATGCTGTAAACATTTATTTCAACAGAAACCTAAATGGTTCCATCTCGAATAGTCTTCCGGGGACATCTTACTGCACCTGAACTCAATAATAAACACAAAGGTGCACGACCACAGTGAAAACATGAAAACATTGCTTGGGTGGCTTTACTACAGTTTGGGTATGATTATTTTAAGACGTGCGTCATCCTGAGATGCTTTTCAAACATCACCCTGTGAGTTTACACTAAAGGAGAAGTCGCATAAAAATAGACTCTGAATCTAATGTTTGCTCAGGTATATGTATAATAAAGAGTTCTTTATAGAAGTATGAGTTTAAATATAATTTTAAGTGTTGGAATAGCACTATTTTCCTTAAAGCTGACGTGAAACCCCATTCACAACTCGTTTTATCTCCGTGTGAAGCATTTCAGAGTAGGGCCGAAACAACATGTCAACATAATCAATGACATAATCAATTTTATGTTAATTTATGTTCATATTTATTGGTATATGTGACCCTAGAGCACTTCACCAGTCCTGCGTCTCACGGGTATATCTGTGGCAATAGCCAACAATACATTATAAGGGTCAAAATGATAAATTTTTCTTTTATGCCAAAAATCATTAGGATATTAAGATCATGTTCCATGAAGATATTTAGTAAATGTCCTACCGTAAATATATCAGAAATGTATTATTATTAGTAATATGCATTGCTAAGGACTTCATTTGGACAACTTTAAAGGAGATTTTCTCAATATTTAGATGTTTTTGCACCCTCAGATTCCAGATTGTCATATAGTTGTATATCGCCAAATATTGTCCTATAATAACAAGAATCCCAGTTTAAAAAAATTGACCCTTATGACTGATTCTGTGGTCCAGGTTCACACGTGATATGTAAGCTAATGTCATCAGAAGGTTATTTCAAAGGAATGCAAGTTTTAAGAAAAAATTAAGTTGCATTTGAATTAAAGATTACAAAGCCATTTTCTTTTCTTTTCTATATATATATATATATATATATATATATATATATATATATATATATATATACCTACTCACCTAAAGGATTATTAGGAACACCATACTAATACTGTGTTTGACCCCCTTTCGCCTTCAGAACTGCCTTAATTCTACGTGGCATTGATTCAACAAGGTGCTGAAAGCATTCTTTAGAAATGTTGGCCCATATTGATAGGATAGCATCTTGCAGTTGATGGAGATTTGTGGGATGCACATCCAGGGCACGAAGCTCCTGTTCCACCACATCCCAAAGATGCTCTATTGGGTTGAGATCTGGTGACTGTGGGGGCCATTTTAGTACAGTGAACTCATTGTCATGTTCAAGAAACCAATTTGAAATGATTCAAGCTTTGTGACATGGTGCATTATCCTGCTGGAAGTAGCCATCAGAGAATGGGTACATGGTGGTCATAAAGGGATGGACATGGTCAGAAACAATGCTCAGGTAGGCCGTGGCATTTAAACGATGCCCAATTGGCACTAAGGGGCCTAAAGTGTGCCAAGAAAACATCCCCCACACCATTACACCACCACCACCAGCCTGCACAGTGGTAACAAGGCATGATGGACCCATGTTCTCATTCTGTTTACACCAAATTCTGACTCTACCATCTGAATGTCTCAACAGAAATCGAGACTCATCAGACCAGGCAACATTTTTCCAGTCTTCAACTGTCCAATTTTGGTGAGCTTGTGCAAATTGTAGCCTCTTTTTCCTATTTGTAGTGAAGATGAGTGGTACCCGGTGGGGTCTTCTGCTGTTGTAGCCCATCCGCCTCAAGGTTGTGCGTGTTGTGGCTTCACAAATGCTTTGCTGCATACCTCGGTTGTAACGAGTGGTTATTTCAGTCAAAGTTGCTCTTCTATCAGCTTGAATCAGTTGGCCCATTCTCCTCTGACCTCTAGCATCAACAAGGCATTTTCTCCCACAGGACTGCCGCATACTGGATGTTTTTCCCTTTTCACACCATTCTTTGTAAACCCTAGAAATGGTTGTGCGTGAAAATCCCAGTAACTGAGCAGATTGTGAAATACTCAGACCGGCCCGTCTGGCACCAACAACCATGCCATGCTCAAAATTGCTTAAATCACCTTTCTTTCCCATTCTGACATTCAGTTTAGAGTTCAGGAGATTGTCTTGACCAGGACCACACCCCTAAATGCACTGAAGCAACTGCCATGTGATTGGTTGATTAGATAATTGCATTAATGAGAAATTGAACATGTGTTCCTAATAACTTTAGGTGAGTGTATATATATATATATATATATATATATATATATATATATATATATATATATATATATATATATATATATATATATATATATATATATATATATATATATATTATATGCTGGCATCATTTGATTCCCATTGAATGCATTAATTCAATTCAATTCACATTTATTTGTATAGCACTTTTCACAATACATATCATTTCAAAGCAGCTTTATAGAAAATGCATGAGTCTAAATAACAATTTAAAGTGATATGTTATCAGAGGAGACTCTGTCCAAGTTATGGATTTCAGAAAAGTACATATACAAATCACACAGTTGAAATGGGCTATAGTTGATAAAAGGTAAACTTTGTAGTTTGTTTTGGATAAAAAAGGTCTGATAAATATATAAACGTGAATTACACTCTAAAAAAATTGCTGGGTTAAAACAACTCAAGTCGGGTTAAAAATGGACTAACCCAGCAATTGGGTTGTTTTAACCCAGTAAATAGGTTGTTTTAACCCAGCGGTTGGGTTAAATGTTTGCTTAAAACAACCCAATCACTGGGTTAAAACAACCCAGTCACTGGGTTAGTCCATTTTTAACCCGACTTGAGTTGTTTTTAACCCAGCAATTTTTAGAGTGTACCAGTTATTGACAATAAGATGTGAGCCTTAAAGTTGCTATGAAATAGAAAACAAATTTCGTCAGTATTGTGACGTACATCCAAATGTAACTGGTTATTGGTTATTGATTGTTGATTGTCTAGTGAGAAGTGGGCATTGAATTTAAAAGTGGCGGGAGATGAGAAGTCATTTTCACTGTAAGGTCCAGTTATGATATTTTGATTAAACATTACAAGGTCAGGTTTTTGTTGTTGTTGTTTTAACGAAACATCCACAAATTAGTTTTTATTACAATAAAATCTATAACATGCATTAAAGGGCTAATGCTAATGCTATTTAATGCATTTTGAGTTATTTACACTGTTAAAGAGTTCATTCTCATGATAAATATGGACAAACTTCAGTACAGTGTATGTGTCTGTTATAAATATGATCAAACTAAAGACTCTTCTGAGATATGAAGGATCAACACTACTCTAGAGATACTCCAGATTAACACGAGACTGGCAGAAACTGTGTGTGTTATGACCCTTTAAGAAAATAGACTGGGTGGATTTTCATTTCTTTGCGACTTAAAGAAAGCTTTTTTGTCAATTTTGATTTAATGATTTAATGATGATTTTGATTTAATGTTGACTTGATTTAATGTTGATTGCTAAAATGATTAGCCTATGTAACATTTAAAATACATATCCCACAACCAAAAGAAGGATTGAACACGGTCAACGGTAACAGAGAAGCGTTTGGTTCACAGAGGAGTGTAGAAAAGGAGACGGTTTAACCGTGACTCAGTCTGAGCCCTGGCCTCATTAGCCTAGTAAATTAAATCCTAAAGTGTGATTTGAGAAAGCCTCTGTGTGTGTGTGTGTGTGTGTGTGTGTGTGTGTGTGTGTGTGTGTGTGTGTGTGTGTGTGTGTGTGTGTGTGTGTGTGTGTGTGTGTGTGTGGGATGTGTGTTTGTGTGTGCGCACGCGTGCGTGTGTGTGTGTGGCAAGAAGTCCCACCCATATTTGTTCTGCCAGCAGACTGCTCACACAGTGAAGGTGGACCTCACACAGCGCTCAGCCAAAGCCGCAGCGTTTCCGACAGTGTTCCGAGCCTGGCAGCCGCTGCAGGGAGAATGAGGAATTCTCTGAGAACGGAGGAGATGCTGCCAGATATCAGCCTGGAGGCCGCAAAGTACATTTCTCAGGACAGCCAGTTGGGTGTCTGAGTCTGACAGAAGAAGCAATCTCTATCAAACCACAACGAGACACTGAGGACTTTTCTGACACTCATCGGTCTAATTACGACGAGAGAGAATCAAAAACCCTTCAGTGTGTTTGGGACAAAACACCAGCGTTTTGCCTGGGGACACTAGACATTCAGAAATACTGAACAGCAAATATATAATTATTGTCGTTGAGGGGCGTCATTATACCTGTCATCATTACACAGTGTCTTCCCTCATTCATCTTCTACGTTCAGATCCAAGCATGTAATTCATTAAAGACGCATTAGAGTATTATTCAGGCAGGTGAAAGATGCTCTATTGATACAACAAAACTCAAACCACACATCGAAAATTCATCACAAAACCACACTAGTATTATATCCGTTGTGTTTGGCGTGGAAGCTGCAAGCTATTCCCTATCTTGTCAACCTTTATAAATCTGCTCAAAGCTTTATAGATTTCTTCTTTCTTCCAGATTTAGCCGAAAAGATGGATCGAGTCCAGCTGGATAAAATAGGCACACTTACACATAAACGCGAGTCAACCACCAACGAAAAGCCACTGTGAGTGGAAGATATCACAGGATGCCTCAACTATGACATTAGATAGTGATTAAACACTGCTTAGATGTGCCTCGATCATAATTAACAGAAAATTCCCCAACCGTAATGAGCCACTGCAAGATTTAACGCTCATTTTTCTCCAGAAAGTCCCGGTGTTTGGTGCCTGGAGGCAGGCTCCCCACGTGCAGAGAGATAGTGTGGGCACGGTGTTGGAGACAGCGGGGATGTTTGAAGCGGCGTGGGGAGCATGTGTGGTCACAGACCTCACAGACCGACGGGTTCGGGGTGGACACAAGCAAAGCAGACACACACAGAGATCACAGGAACCCGGCGGACTGATGTGTGCAGTGAAAAACATTATTTTTAGATCAAGTAAATTATGTTGAAAACAAATTATAAAGATTTACTGGACCCACTTTATATTAGGTGGCCTTAACCTGTTAAAATTAGGTGGCCTTTAATTAAAAAATTTATAATTTGATACAATGCACTTATTGTGTACATACATGTGTTTACATTGTACTTACATTTTAAAAATTACCTACATGCAATTACATCTGTAATTCATTTCTGTAGTTACACTTTTAATTACACTGTTGACACTTCCTTACACCTAACGCTACCCTTAAACTGACCCACGCCACCACACCTGTCCCTAACTTTACACCCTTAACTGACTTACGCCCACACCCACGACCCACGCCACACCTGTCCCTAACTTTACCCTTAAACTGACCCACCTGCCACCACACACCTGTCCCTAACTTTACCCTAACTTTACCCTTAAACTGACCCACGCCACCACACCTGTCCCTAACTTTACACCACCCTGTACACTTACCCACGCCACCACACCTGTCCCTAAACGCACCACACCTGTGACCCTTAAACTTACACCACACCTGTCCCCTAACTTTACCCTTAAACTTACCCGCCACCACACCTGTCCCTAACTTTACCCTTAAACTTACCAACACCACCACACCCTTAAACTTACTAACACCACCACACCTTCCCTAACTTTACCCACACCACCACCACACCTGACCCTAATTTTACCCTTAAACTTACCCGCACCACCACACCTGACCCTAACTTTACCCTTAAACTTACCCACGCCACTTTACCCACACCTGTCCCTAACTTTACACTTAAACTTACTCACGCCACCACACCTGTCCCTAACTTTACCCTTAAACTTACCCACACCACCACACCCACACCCTAACTTTAACTTTACCCTTTAAACTTATCCACACCACCACACCTGTGCCTAACTTTACCCTTAAACTTAACCACCACACCTTACCCACCCTTCACCACACCTGTCCCTAACTTTCCCTAACTTAAACTTACCCACACCACACCTGTCCCTAACTTTACCCTTAAACTTACCCACACCACCACGCCTGTCCCTAACTTTACCCTTAAACTTACCCACACGCCACCACACCTGTCCCTAACTTTACCCTTAAACTTACCCACACCACCACACCTGTCCCTAACTTTACCCTTAAACTTACCCTTAAACACCCACACCACCACGCCTGTGCCTAACTAACTTAAACTTTACCCTTAAACTTACCCACACCACCACACCTCCCTAACCCTACCTGTTAACCCTTAAACTTACCCACACCACCACACCTGTCCCTAACTTTTACCACTTTACCCACACACCCCACACACCACCACACCTGTGCCTAACTTTACCACCCTTAAACTTACCCACACCACCACACCTGTCCCTAACTTGTCCCCCTTAAACTTACCCACACCACCACACCTGTCCCTAACTTTACCCTTAAACTTACCCACACCACCACACCTGTCCCTAACTTTACCCTTAAACTTACCCCAAACTTACCCTAACACCACTTACCCACACCACACCTGTCCCTAACTTTAACTTTACCCACACCAAACTGTCCCTAACTTTTACCCTTAAACACCACCACACCTGTGCCTAACTTTACCCCTTAAACTTACCCACACCACCACACCTGTCCCTAACTTTACCCTTTTAAACTTACCCACACCACCACACCTGTCCCTAACTTTACCCTTAAACTTACCACACCACCACACCTGTGCCTAACTTTACCCTTAAACTTACCCACACCACCACACCTGTCCCTAACTTTACCCTTAAACTTACCCACACCACCACACCTGTCCCTAACTAAACTTCTGTTAACCCTTAAACTTACCACACCACCACACCTAACTTTACCCTTAAACTTACCCACACCACCACGCCTGTCCCTAACTTTACACTTCCCGTGTGTAGTTACAGGGTTACTGTTCTGTATAGTGTAAAAAAAATACAGTACACCCAGAAATGTACACCCTCACCATTTTCTTTGCCATCCGAGATGTATACGACTTTCTTTCTTCAGATGAACACAGAAAAATAAATCATCTCTGCTAATGAAAACTCATTTGGGTGCCTAAAAGTTGAAGCATCAAACAGCACATATAATACAGCAATAACTACAGTAATCCATACGATCCCAGGGGATGAATCAATGTCTTCTGAAATTAAACGACAACAAAAAGTGTTTGTAAGAAAAATAACAATATTTTAAATAACATTAAACTTAAACTTCCAAGCATAGAACCTACGTGGAATTGGTCATTAATAATCTTTATTTATATCTATTCCTTATGTACTTGTGTGGTAGTATTGTATTTTATTACATTATTAGTGAAAATAAGACGCTACAGAAAGGCGTTTATCTCAGTAGGCAATGCAAAGACTATTTTTCCACAACTTAGCACTGCGTTTGATTAATTCTTCTCAAATAAACAGCCACAAACAACAGAACAATAAAAGTGAACAATTTCAGAACTGATTTCAACATATTTAGTCTTTACACAAGTAAATCTCACAACATGAATCCTTGTAATCCATGACTTTATTATAGTTTTTTTTTCTCTCTACCTCTCCCTATGCCCTCCTCTCCTCCCTTTCATTACCCAGGTCTGGCCCGTGACTCTCTGTCTGGACCCTGGCCACAATTAGGAATTATAGCAATCATTAACCAAGTGGGATATGAGGCAAGCCAAGGCCAGACAGCATGTAAAACAGTCAAAACCCTACCACAGACACTCACCTAGCACAGTCAGGGAGCCTGGCACTTGCAGGGCCCATAGCTCCGGAAGGGAATAGCCTTCCAGGCTGGCCTGTAGCTTGAGGCAACTGGGATGTGTCTTACCACTGCCACTATAGCGCAGCACCCATGTCAGAGTGGAGAAGGGTCTACACAAGCTTTACAAGGAATCTGAAGTTTATGAAGTGTCACCCTGCTAAGTCTGTGTTTAAAGCCACTGAGTTAATGATGACTGTCGGTGCTGTTATCACAAATTACAAATCCTTGGGGAGAACAGTCTTTCAGCATGTGATGCCAGCATTAATGAAGTCCTTAAAGAGCTACACAGAAATGCTGAGTTATTTTATTTTAACCCTTCAGCCTGCTGGGTCATTTGATTGGGTTATTTTTTATATTTTTACTCAGTGCTGGGTAGTTTTTCTGTAACTCAGCTGCTGGGTCAATGTAACCCAATGTTGGGTAGTCTGTGCCAAACCGGGTAAAACTGGATACGTTTGTCAACGGTCATTTTGTGTTCTGTCCAAAGAGAAAACTTCCTGAATGAAATTAAGGTTTGTATTACATTATATTCCTATCAAATTATTACTGTGCAAAGAGGAAAATGTCTCAGATTTGACCTTTTCTGTCTGACAGTTTTTAAAAAAAAATCTAATTTGTACCAAGGGGGTGTTTTACCCCACAGGTGGAGTAAAATGCCCCCAGGGTGGGGTAAAAATGCCCCCCAGGTGGAGTAAAATGCCCCACAGTTGGAGTAAAATGCCCCCAGGGTGGGGTAAAATGCCCCACAGGTGGAGTAAAATGCCCCACAGGTGGAGTAAAATACCCCCAGGGTGGGGTAAAATGCCCCACAGGTGGAGTAAAATGCCCCCCAGGGTGGGGTAAAATGCCCCACAGGTGGAGTAAAATGCCCCCAGGGTGGGGTAAAATGCCCCACAGGGTGGGGTAAAATGCCCCCAGGGTTTGGTAAAATGCCCCCCAGGTGGAGTAAAATGCCCCCAGGGTGGGGTAAAATGCCCCCAGTTGGAGTAAAATGCCCCAGGGTGGGGTAAAATGCCCCACAGGTGGAGTAAAATGCCCCCAGGGTGGGGTAAAATGCCCCACAGGTGGAGTAAAATGCCCCAGGGTGGGGTAAAATGCCCCACAGGTGGAGTAAAATACCCCACAGGGTGGGGTAAAATGCCCCACAGGTGAAGTAAAATGCCCCCAGAGTGGGGTAAAATGCCCCACAGGTGGAGTAAAATGCCCCCAGGGTGGGGTAAAATGCCCCACAGGTGGAATAAAATGCCCCCAGGGTGGGGTAAAATGCCCCACAGGTGGAGTAAAATACCCCCAGGGTGGGTTAAAATGCCCCACAGGTGGAGTAAAATGCCCCCCAGGGTGGGGTAAAATGCCCCCACTCTGACAAAACAATTTGCTTTATACGTTTACAGCAAAATCAGCAAAAAACAAGCCAAAATAACAGTACATGGTAACTAGAGTAATTATTATAGTGGGAATAGTGGGATACTGGGGGCGCTTTACCCCACAGACTAGGTTTGGAAAACCTGAAAAATATAAATTTCTGAAAATATAATTATATTTTCCTTAAATAACAGGTATTCCCTAACTACAGGCCTTGCTCTTCTCATATCATATAAATATGTGTTGTTCTGCAAAACAACAAGCTTTAAAACACTTTTTTTTCTTAAAATTATATCACTTAACGTGAAATCTGTCACCATTTGCATTTTCTCCCTCTGTTTGTGTGTATTTAAGCCCAGTGTCTAGTTCAGTTTGGTAGTCTGTTATTGTTGTGCATACGTTGTTGTTCTGTTCCTTGTTCTGTTTATTAAATCCTGAAAATTGCTGCAATTAGATCCTGTTTCAACTTATTTACCTGTGACAGAATAACGGTCCATTTTAAAAGGATCTAGCAGCAATGAAGATGGATTGAATTCTAGAGGAATTTGTAGAATTTTGCCATTTAAAATCCTGGGATGATCAGAGCCTAATGGATTTATTCTGGAGTGGACTGGACAGTCACATTGCACCATTAATACCGGTAGGCAATCCAACACGCTCCCTTAAGATGTACCCAGACTGGGTGTTGTGGATATGTGGCTCTCGGTGAGATCCGTGAGATGGAGGACAACGACACTAAAGGAAATTTTCTCCAGTACCCAATCCTCTTCGAGGCGATAGTATTTGTCAATCAACACCAAGCTGGTATCAACCACCAGAGCCCAGCCAAAGTCTTGTCATGCTCAGTTTGCCCAACCCAGTTCCACTGAAACCGTTCCTGTGTATGAAATCTCAGAAGCTGAATCCAAAATCGCCCCCTAAACCCTCATTCACTATTCCCTACGTTAGTCCAATAATATAGTTCACTTGAAGGAATGAATGGAAACGAGTGAGTGAATTCGGACAGCCGAACTGTGTACATCAGCTGTGCACCCGTTATTGTGGTGTAATGTGGGATTGAATGAGTGCACTCAATAACGTCCACTATAAATGGCTGTCCCCTCAAATAATGCCCTATTTGAGGGTATGGGGGTGATTTCGGATTCAGCCAGAGTCTTCAGCCAAGATGGCCGCCACGACTGAGAATGCATTCCACTCCACTTTTAGACACGCACTTGCGAACTTCCCTAAGCACTTCCCCTCGGGGGAATCCCTGCCACCATTTTGAAGTGGACGAGGGACGTTTGGACAGACCCTCTCTCCCTAGATTTTGACCGTCATAGTTGGGTAAACTTCTATAGTGGTGAATGAGATACATTAAATATAGATTTTTGTGTTCCCATTTGCTCAAATAGCAAAAGAAAAACTCAACAATAGTGTTTTCACAACTTTCAAAAGTGGAAAAAATAGAGATTGATAACAGCAGTCAGAAGAAAGATTTTTTTTTTTTTATTAAACAATAAAATGTATAATTGAAATATAAATTTTCTCTTTATTCATTAAAATGCATTATATCAGCATCATGCATAGCAGTCATAGTCATTCAAGTCTTCTTATAATTGGGAAAACCTGGAAGCTAAAGAAAATAAACATAGATATTATTTTTATTAGACAATATACAATATCACTCAATATTACACAAACCTGAAATATTGAGTTAATACATATAAAAACACAAACCAACACATTCTTACCTGTTAAAAGTTATCACATTTCTTTGGGAATTTAAATCTTGGCAGATTCACACTGTGAACTGATTCTTACTGTGAGTGACGACATGCTGACTGTTCCAAAATGGCAGGTGCGCCGACGTGTCTTTAACCCAGCAATTGGGTTGTTTTAAGCATTAAAACAACATTTAACCCAACCGTTGGGTTAAAACAACCCAATCGCTGGGTTAGTCCATTTTCAACCCAACTTGGGTTGTTTTTAACCCAGTATTTTTTAGAGTGTGCAATTGGTCTAATAGCCGTCCAAACACAGACATCTAGGCTAAAACAAGGCAAAATCTGGGCTGTCAGTGAAAATGCAATAGCCGTCTAACCAAAGAAATGAAACCAAACACCTTTTAATCACTGTTGACTTTGGGATATCATTCATCTTTCAAGTTATTTGGGCAAAAACGACATGTAACCAAATTCAAGGTTATTTTGGCTAGAAGTGGGTTACTCATGACTATATCGGGTCTATAGTTTACCGAGACAGTGAAATGATGGCTATTGCTTTCTGGGTACCTATAGGCTACATATTGCCATTTACACATGTAACTGTGGTTCATTGAATTTCAGATTACCGTCAGAGGCAGTGTAAACACTATTGGATTATCGCAGCGCCAGCTAGATAGGTCGAGAAAATATACCAACAAAGTCACGTAGTGACGTATGATGAGCCCTGGGGGGTTATAAGCCACAATAGCTCAGCACTCTGCCTCAGTGCGCCTTTCTCACACATTCCCAGTGACTGAGAACTCTGCCAGTCATCCAGAATTCACAGAACCACAGTTACATGTGTAACTAGGGTTCTGTTTAGTTTGTACTGACCACCATGTCACCCACCTGATGAAAAATTAAGGCCGCTCCTGAAGAACCGCTCAACTCATGGTATGATGATCAGAAACGTTGACCTTATAAAATGTGCGTGGAGAAGCCCAAGTAGCAGCATTGCAGATGTCCGCCAAAGAAACTTTAAAAACAGCCCATGAACATGAGATTACCCTAGTGGAAAGATAAGTTAGTCCCCAGGGCCATGGTTTGCCTACTACCCTGTAAGCCAGTGTAATAGTCTCCACTATCCACTTTTGGCAGAAAAGAAGGATTGGGTTGTAGGACCACCCCGGAATCATCCAGCAACCAACTCAAGTACAGTTCGCTAACAGACAGGGCATGCAACACACTGACTCATTTTGCAGAAGCAATAGCCAAAAAAAAGGATATCCATCTTCAAGGATATCCATTTAATGTCAATGCTTTGCAAGGGCTCAAACTGGGATGAGCAAAGGAATGCAAGCACGAGTGGCAAATCCCATACAGGAAAGTGAGGATTCTGAGCAGGCTTCAGATGCTGTGCACCCTTCCGAAAACTGTGGACAAGACTGTGAAATCCAAGAGAAGATCCCCAAAGTGGAACATGATATGCAGAAATCGCAGCGACATACACTTTCAGTGTGGAAGCAGCTTTGCCCTCTTCTAGTAAATGTTGAAGAATGCTTAAGATTCTCAGATCGAGCCCCTGCAACACCATGAAGAGAAAAGCTTTCAACGCGAGGCATACATCTGTCTTGTGGAAGAAACCCTAGCATTGGAGAGGGTGTGCATAACCGCAGGGTCACAATGCTTCAGAGAAGGATTTAACCCAATGGTCAGACCCAAAGCTACGCTACAGACGACCTGGATCAGGGTATCAGACGCTGGCCTCCAGCTGGGAGAAGAGGTCCTTCCTGGGGTGAATCTTCTGTGGACTGCCTGTCAGAAATCTCAGCAAAAAAGGAAACCATTGTCTGGATGGCCATCGAAGTGCCACAAGTAGCACTTGCACAGGGAGATCCTGTGTAATGCCTCCCATAACACAGGGATAGGTAGGAACGCATACATTAGGCAGTTCAGCCATTTGTGAGTCCTGGTCCAAGGGACTGGGTACTTCTGTCTTTGAATCATCACTTCTGAACCATAAGCGACAGTGAGCGGTCATCGCTCAAGCAAAAACATCCACCTCTGCTCTTCCAAATCATAGCCAGATCTCCTACACTACATCAGGATGAAGCATCCATTCCCCTGGATGTAGCTGATCCCTGGAAAGAGCATCCGCTGTCTGGATGTATGCTCCCAAAATATGAGCTGCCCTCAGTGAAGCGAGTGACACCATGTCAGAATCTCGTGAGTAAGCTGTAGAGACCTGCGGGATTTTGTGCCACCCTGGTGGTTCAGATGGAACACTGTTGAGGACCGAACGAGAACATGGCGGCAAGAAACACTTTATAGCCATGAACACAGCACATAGTTTCAGCAGGTTGATATCTTCTGTGGCCTGGGTCGGTGTCCAGTGCCCGTAAATACCCCTCTGATTCCACGTTGCCGCCCACCCTGTGAGGTAAATGCCGCTAACATCCCTATTAGTAGTAGAACCACCCGGTACTGCAAAGACACACCCAGGCGAAAGTGAGCCCAGAGTTGCAGAGTGTTTGTTAACCGTTCCAGACATTAGGCGGGAATTCAGGGTCATGCCTATGAACGTAGCAGTCTGTGTTGGAATCAGACACCTCTTTTTCTCGTTCACAGAAAAACCCAACTTCTGCACGTGTCTCAAATGCAGTCTGGAGTCTTGCACAGCCTGCCGTTTGGTGGGGGTCCTCCTGGCAACTGTCGATGAGTTGGCCGAAAAACTCTAGCATCTTCAGTAACACGAGGCCTGTGAATGAGGTGTAGCTGTTTCCAACAGTTCCTGAACATTAGGTCCAAAAAGATGCCTGGGAACAAATGGAAGCATAGTCGTGCTTGGGCTGCCAGAAGCGTGGCTGTAAGATTACCCAGCTGGCGGGTCACATGGCCCATTGCCAAAAGAGCCATTTGCAGGAACTGTGAAATTAAAGGATCAACATTTGAAGGTTCCAGCATACTGGTGAAAGCAAGGAGTAATTGACAGATTGTGTTTTCTCCACAAGTTATGTAGGCGACAGATTTGTATGCCTTCTTTAGCAATGAATCTGTGCAATCACATTGTACACCAGGACATCGCACATTCCCTCATAGAGCCTCGTCAGGAGACACCACCAAAGCTGCAGCAGACTGCTCTATTCATAGTTTTCAGTCACGGGACTGTCGCGGAGCCTTGGAGGGCAAAACCACCATAGAACTCCATAGAACTGCAGCACAAGCCTATCAAATTTACATCTTAAAACTAAAATAACAAGATGCACGTTTTGGGCACTTAATGATCCATATACAGCTCCTGCTGCAGTATTTAAGTCACTAAAAACAGCGGGACGTTTTTAAAACGCTTAACATGAAAAACACTATAGGGTGAGTCACACCAATAAGTATTCAATTAAGCAAAGTTTAACACTAAAGGATTTGTTGATAAGGGTTTTATTTTAAATCAAGTTGTTACGCAGTAAAACCGTTATAGAGCTGATCGAGCAGACGGAGGGTGAACTGACACCAGGCTAAAGAATCATTAGTGCAACCCACCCTTAAAGTGACTTAATGTACTATAACAGTGATATTAAAAGATCAAATTCAGTTTACACCTTTTTGATGATGCATACTATGTACAGGTGAGTAGATGAGCCAAGAATATGAACGCAATGCGTTTTCTTTATAATGGGTTTCGATGGGGAGAAACCTCGTTATGTATGTAGGCGCCTTATGTAGGCGACAGATTTGTATGCCTTCTTTAGCAATGAATCTGTGCGATCATATTGGGACATCGCACACTGTCAGGAGACACCACCAAAGCTCCAACGGGCTGCTCTGGGGTCTGCGCTGCCTGAAAAAAAACACATCAGTTTTGGCAGATTGGGCCGGTGACTTATCAAGTCCTAGATGAGCATTTGCCATTCGAAGCATGGACAAAATATTATCAGAAGAGGACTGGGCCTGTCCAGATGACTGAACTGACCCCCAGCTACTCCTCCGTTGCTGGATAACCAGTAAAAAACATCCACAGCATCCCCATGATCACGAAAAACTTAATCCGAAAATGAGTCAGAATGATGTGGAAAAACAAGGGGAATCAAGAGACTCTTCCACAGCACCCTGATTCTGTACATTCTCAACCTCCTGTGTCATCTTCACAGGTGTAGCAGATGTGACAGGTGTGACAGGCTGAACCGAATGAAGCGGGCGTTTCAGCTCCGCCATCTCTAAAGAAAGCACATAAACCATCTTAGAAAATCAATTTTCTTCAATGAGCAAATGTTCATCACTTCACGATGTGGCCCTCTTCGTAGATAGGAGGGGAGCGCCAGTGAGTGAGGACTAGGGATGTGACGGTGAGTAAACGGTGAGTTTTCCCACCGGTTAATCGACGTGTGACAACACCTATAAAACCAGTATCACCGGCAGGGGCTTTTCAAATAGCTAATTTTAAACCAAAAGTATTATATTAAATAATGTCCACTATGGTTTTGGACACCCCTACAAATGGCTGTCCCTTCAAATAGTGCCCTTTTAAGGGTATAGGGAGCGATTTCAGACACAGCCACTGCTACTAATATGGTTCATTTCACAAATTGTGAGAACAAAAATGGGATTCGATTAGATTCGAATAACTATACTCTAAAAAATGCTGGGTTAAAAACATTGAAAATGGACTAACCCACCGATTGGCTTGTTTTAACCCAGTAAATGGGTTGTTTTAACCCAGCGGTTGGGTTAAATGTTTGCTTAAAACAACCCAATCACTGGGTTGAAACAACCCAATTGCTGGGTTAGTCCATTTTCAACCCAACTTGGTTTTAACCCAGTATTTTTTAGAGTATACTCAAATACTGTATGTAAGCAGTTTTGTGAACAGGACAGAGGTCACACCTTTTTTTCAGCTCTTGTTATCACTATCAGACATTGTAAAAATTGTGAATATTACACTCTAAAAATGCTGGGTTGAAAATGGACTAACCCAACAATTGGGTTTGTTTAACCCAGCGGTTTGGTTAAAATGTTTGCTTAAAATAACCCAACTGCTGGGTTAAAACAACCCAATCTCTGGGTTAGTCCATTTTCAACCCAACTTGGGTTGTTTTTAACCCACCATTTTTTATAGTGTATACTATTCTGATCAAAACAGCTGGGTATTTAACAGAAGTTTTAATAAAGCTGTGTGGATGCCTTCGGGCGACACTAAAAAGCTGCCAATAATGGTAAAAAGCTGTCATTCGGTTGTGCAAAATAGTGAAAGATTAGATCATCCCTTTTAAAATGGTTTCATATTCTTTTTGCAGCTGGAAGGTCATAAAAGCTGCTGTGTGAGACGTACACACACAAGCACATACACAAATAGGCTGTGAGTCTATAAGATTAATGCATGCAGATTGCATACTGTAAGTTAAATTCTGGATTTGTTATATTACAAACACCTCCATGCCATTTGGACCTATACGTATTTTTGCTCATCGTGATTTATAAATGAACAATCATAAATACCTTCACAGGCAGTGCTGCAGTTCGGCATGGAACTAACCGAGCGGTTGTGTGGCCATGATTTATGCACCATTATCAGTTGCTAATGGGACTGTGAATGTGTATTCTCACAGTTCAACCTCCATGTCAACTAGCACTCACTGGGAGACCTGCTACAGCAGAGTCCAATTGTGCATTAATGAAAACCATGTGCCCAGACTCTGTCAAACTCTGGGATAATTCCTCAGTTCTTTTAACCCAATACTTTGAGTCAAGCAATGCCTCACTTACACACTATACTCAAGACCACACCAACGTAATCTTTAATCTCTCAAGTAAACAACACAAAATGTTTTTCTGTTCCTTCACTTGTCATGACAAGAATCCTTTTCTGTTTCCACATGCATTATTATGTCTGTAAAGGCATCCTGTAAAGCCTTGTGAATGGCAGATTTCTTTTTCTTTCTTTTTTTTTCACAGGAGCAGTGAATGAAAAAGGGCTTTCTGAAATGCACAGGACAGAGGAGTATGGAGCCCGTGGAGCCCAGTGTGTTTATCTATGTCACAGTCTATCGGTGGCTGACCGTGAATAAGTTGGTGGGGTGGGGGGGTGTTTTTGTTTCCATGGCAGATGGGGCCCTCTCTCTCTCTCTCTCTCTCTCTCACACACACACACACACACACACACACACACACACACACTCTCTGTCACTGTCTCTTTCTCTCTCTGTGTCCAGGAAGTGCCGCAAACACAAACCACACTGAGCGTGTTGTGCTTTCGGCCTGGCCGTGGCTTGCAGCAAGGCAGCGGTCAGGCCTGAGTCTCACTCCCTGGGTGGTCTGGCCCTGCAAATGTTTATGATCTAAACCAACCTAATCCAACTGGCTTGTTTAAGGGAATTGAGAATGATTTACAAGAGCTGCGATGGCCAGGAATAGGAAATCAGAGGAAATCGAGGCAGAGCTTCAAGTCTGTGGTAGCCTTATGACTCTGCTTTGCTTCTATCTATCTGGCCTCATTATCCCATGCCGGAAAGTCTTTATGTTGACCGCTTCAATGGCAAATTGTCTGGCTCAGTTATCTTGATAACATAAGGCTCAGTGGATGTGTCACAAATGTTGGAGTTTTACACCTGAATGCATATTTAAACCACATTTAAAGTCATGCAGTTTTATAAGTCATGCTGCATTTTAGACAGAATAGTGGAGCTTTCTATGTATCAGACAGACAGACAGACAGACAGACAGACAGATAGATAGATAGATAGATAGATAGATAGATAGATAGATAGATAGATAGATAGATAGATAGATAGATAGATAGATAGATAGATAGATAGATAGATAGATAGATAACATTATTGTGAATGTTTTTCAAATGTTTTAAATTATTTGAGTTACTGAGTTTATTTTAAATTAGATTGCATCCCTAAGTTTTTATGAATGTTTTTGTGCATGTTCATCTCAAATAGCACTCATCAAGGACTTTATTCCATAGGGTTAGGGTTACACAACACCTGCGCCACATTTCCTCTCCGTGCCCCATCCCTTCATCCCTCCATCCCTCCATTAGCACAGTCATGTCTGCCTTTAGTCTTAAGCCCTCCATAGTTTGTTATGGTCACAGGTTAGTGCTGTAAAAGAGCAGATAATCACTAGAGAAGTGTCAGTGACCTGGACTGACTTTTATTACCGCTTTTCTTGAACCAGAGCCTGCTGTAATGACAAAAATATTGCCATCTGTATGTAGTGAACAGCTTGTAAATAAAGATGAATCACAGGTATTAGAACATAAAAACGCTTATGGATTGCAGAGATGATAGTTGCCAGATTGTATGGATGTTAAAATGCTCCCCCTGACCTTCACTTTGAAATTCAAAGAAGTGATATATGACGGTCAAATACTGAAATTCATGCCAACAATTCTGTAGGAAAGTTTGAGCTTTCATATGTATGGTTAGAGTTCACTGATCAATATTGCTTTTTATGACTGATAGTATACAACGGGGCTAACAGCACACCTTAAGAAAAATGTGCTTTACACTACTCCCATAGTTGTTTGTTGGGGGATATATTCATATGTATTCATACATATGAATATATCCCATATTGATAGGATAGCATCTTGCAGTTGATGGAGATTTGTGGGATGCACATCCAGGGCACGAAGCTCCCGTTCCACCACATCCCAAAGATGCTCTATTGGGTTGAGATCTGGGGACTGTGGGGGCCATTTTAGTACAGTGAACTCATTGTCATGTTCAAGAAACCAATTTGAAATGATTCGAGCTTTGTGACATGGTGCATTATCCCGCTGGAAGTAGCCATCAGAGAATGGGTACATGGTGGTCATAAAGGGATGGACATGGTCAGAAACAATGCTCAGGTAGGCCGTGGCATTTAAACGATGCCCAATTGGCACCAAGGGGTCTAAAGTGTGCCAAGAAAACATCCCCCACACCATTACACCACCACCACCAGCCTGCACAGTGGTAACAAGGCATGATGGACCCATGTTCTCATTCTGTTTACACCAAATTCTGACTCTACCATCTGAATGTCTCAACAGAAATCGAGACTCATCAGACCAGGCAACATTTTTCCAGTCTTCAACTTTCCAATTTTGGTGAGCTTGTGCAAATTGTAGCCTCTTTATCCTATGTGTAGTGGAGATGAGTGGTACCCGGTGGGGTCTTCTGCTGTTGTAGCCCATCCGCCTCAAGGTTGTGCGTGTTGTGGCTTCACAAATGCTTTGCTGCATACCTCGGTTGTAACGAGTGGTTATTTCAGTCAAAGTTGCTCTTCTATCAGCTTGAATCAGTTGGCCCATTCTCCTCTGACCTCTAGCATCAACAAGGCATTTTCTCCCACAGGACTGCCGCATACTGGATGTTTTTCCCTTTTCACACCATTCTTTGTAAACCCTAGAAATGGTTGTGCGTGAAAATCCCAGTAACTGAGCAGATTGTGAAATACTCAGACCGGCCCGTCTGGCACCAACAACCATGCCACGCTCAAAATTGCTTAAATCACCTTTCTTTCCCATTCTGACATTCAGTTTGGAGTTCAGGAGATTGTCTTGACCAGGACCACACCCCTAAATGCACTGAAGCAACTGCCATGTGATTGGCTGATTAGATAATTGCATTAATGAGAAATTGAACAGGTGTTCCTAATAATCCTTTAGGTGAGTGTATAATATTTACAATCTGAATCTAATCATGTCAACAAATGGGAAAGTCAGCTATCTAATTATTATCATGTTAAATATGGTGCCTTTTACCCCAAATACCAGACATTTACATATCCGTTATTGAAAAACTGTTGAATTAAACAGAACCTTGAACAGAACTGAAAATCATTAAGAAGTTTGTCTCAAAATATATTAAATAATTTTACCGATTCTCATTTGCTACATAAATCTACAAAATGTTTAAGAACATCAAGTATTAGATGAAATGAGCGCAGAACTCTCCGTGATCGTGTCAAACATCAGCCAAATTTCCACGTGCATCTTGAAATCAAAGGAGTCTTTAGCCCCATTGTACCCTAATATACAGATGATTTTATAAATGCAAATGTGCAATAATTGCTCGGCCTATCATTCTTCTCCGAAATGAATCGCATTTTTGAGGGCCTAAACATGCTCAAAAACTCATGAAACTTTGCACATGCGTCAGAAGTGGCATAAATTTACGTCTGATATGGGTTTCAGAATTAGGTGTGGCAAAATGGCTCAATAGCGCCACCTACCAGTGTTGTAGTCCGAGTCAAGACAGAGACCAGAGAAAATCCACAAACAACATTAGAACTTAATTTGATTAACATTTTAGTTATGGAGGGCGTGCACAGAGTGACTGCAGAAAAATTGCTGTGAGACATTTTTAATTTTCTACTTAATTTTGTACTTTAACAAACTCCTCCCAGAGATTTAATCAGATCAATATCATATTTGGTCAGTCTAATCCAAAGGCCTTGGCGACATTAAACTGAGAAGATCTTGAGTTTTCGCTGAAATGTCTGATCTGCCTCAAACTTCACGTTTTATTAGAGTCCTGGCCTGAAGACATTTACATGCCAAAGTTTAGTTATAATCCAAATGACTAATATAGTCTTCTTATTTTTATATTCTTAAATGCATATTGTCCACCGTGCTCTGTTTTCCAGGTGGCGGTGGCCCAGGGTGCGAGGACCCTTTCAGCTTTAATTATTATTACTGCCATTTCATATCAGCAATAAGCCACTCGATGCTTTACTGTCCCTGTCATTTACATGCTTATTCCACAGAACATCTGAAGAGGTTTCAACATAATTAGATAACAATGGTTGAATATTTGGTCATATTTTGAATTGCACACATCTGTTTTTAACCCAGTTTTAATGATGCACATCACCAACATATCATTTCCCTCACACAGCCCAAACAAAAAACAGATTTGCTTGTTTAGCTGGACATAAAAATGTAAATGCGAATGCTTGTTTTTACTCTCTGTTTGTGATCATTTAACATGACCCCACAGAAACTGCAGCGGTCCGTTCAGGCAGTACACCAGATGTTAAACTTGGGTCATGTAATCCATATGAGATTTCTCGGGTTATCCTTTAAAAATATTGCTTCACTTTACAAAAGAAGAAAAGATAAAGTTTTGGAGAGTGTGAATCACAAACAGTTGGTGTTAGGGGACATAGCAAAGGTGTGAATTCAGCACACAAACACTCAGCTTTAACATCAATATTTCCTTTGCTTTAACTTTTCTTTCTGCCTTTTTTCTAATGGAGGCAGCCTGCCCTGTTATTCCAATGTTTCTTCTGCAGGCAGCGACCAATGAAGCTCATCTCCTGTCCAGAGAAAACAAAGCTAAGCCACATTCCCAGAGTTCAATTTGCTGTTACATCGGAGGTCTGTGAATTGGGGTTTGGGCCATGTCTGTTGACTGAGGGGATCTGGGTGGAGGGAACTGGGCTTGAGAGAGGACTTTAAATTTCAACTGTGAAACTGGACAGTTTCTTAATAGGCTACACTTATAGGTTCCCAGCGAATTTTTATACAAGGGAGCACTGTTGATGTGAGAAGGAAAAATCTCTTACAAAAATGTACCATCATAGTTAGGGTTGGGTACCGAACTCTGCACTTTTAAGGGCACTGACCGAATTAGGTCGGTACTAGAGTACTGATTCACATTAAAGGTGCAGTGTGTAGTATTTATGAGGATCTATTAACAGAAATGCAATATACATAATGTTTTCAGTGGAGTATAAAGACCTTACATAATGAAGCGTTATGTTTTTATTACCCGTGAATGAGCCGTTTCTATCTACACACACCGCGGGTCCCCTTACAGTGAAGTCACCATTTTGTGCCACCATGTTTCTACGGTAGCCCTAAACGGACAAACTTCCCTACAGAGCACTAGTCACTCTCTGCTGTCTCAGACGACCACATCTTTGTCCTGTGTCGGCCACCGTAGCTTCTCTATGTGCTTCGAAAGGGAGGGGTGAGCGGTGTTTTATACAGTGCACCTTTAACTCATTCGGTGCCAAATTTCGGTACCTGCGAACGAATCTGGTGATATACACTATAGTCTTTTTGCAATATTCACAGACAATTCACAGGTTTAATTGACCTCACACACACTGAATCGCACATGACAGTCATGTGTTTCCATCTCTGCCGTCTCATAGAGGACATGAATGCATGAACTTCATCTCCAGAGCCGCTCTGAGAGTCACTTCATGAGCATTTTACCGTTTCATTTGAGAAAAACTACCGTCATATCATAAACACACAGAAACTCAAAGAAACTCAAGAGACTTGTTTTTATGAATTCAATTAATTAAGTAGCTAGTAGCCTAATATTTACTGGTAAATATTACAGTGAACAAACATCACAGACGATGGCAGACAGAGACCAAGGCAGCTCTGGCATAATGTCAGTAACACTTCTATAAATGACTTACAGTTTCTGTACAGTTATTGAGGGAAACATCCCTAAAGTACTGAAAAAGCACAGAATTTCAAGTACCACTAGTTAAAATGTGAACTCAACCCTAATCATGGTAATAATATAGTTAGGTACAGCTGTTACTGCTGTAAAACTATAATACATTAATATTTGATAGGCTATTTAAACACTCCAAGAAGCATTCAATATTCTTTCTGTCAGAAAGATTATTGTATTATGGTATTTATTATGGTATTAATACATTTATTTATTTATTAACTATGGTGGTATAGTTGTTTTAAGGGGTGAGATGCTATGAAAATGAATGGTTAAATCCAGTAGGCTATCTGTTGCATGACATATATGTGTAAAAGTATTGTATTGTTATAATCTATATTACATTTATGCTTGTTTTCCTATTAATTTAAACATAGCTTGCATCATAACCCCTTCTGAAAATCCTTTACCTAGTTAAATTATATAATCAAACAAACAAAAAAATGCATAATGCATATACTAACGCAAAAATATTTCACATTATGCTGTAAGCGCTCTTTTGCTTTTATACAAACAACACAGTAGGCTATTGTTTAGTATTGTAGGCTATAAAAGAAAAGGCATTAGGCTATTATATAAATCCAAATATCAATTCAAATTAAAGCTGCGAGCAGCGATGACGGGCCCAAGCCGGTGGCACCGCCACCTCGGCGGCTTCAGGGAAACTGTGCACGACAGGCAATATGCATTTAAACAGGAGAATATTTTTTTTTTTTTACAAATATTTTAAATATGCCACATTTACCGCAGCAGCTGGAGCCACTATGACCACAAGCCACACCCATGATGTCATTGAAATATAGATTAACTTTATTGTCACAGGATATAATAGGTCACTTTCAAATATTTGCAAAGTTATCTTTTGCAGCTCAAAAATTCATAAGTCCAGAAGGCCAGTGTTTAATTCAAGGTATTAGTATAGTTTTTCTAAAAACTTTTTGTCACACTAAAGTGATAGTTATTTGTGATAGCCTATGATATGAAACGCATCTAAACTCTATTGTTGTGTACGTGTAAACATGGGTACGCACAACACATATTATACGTTAAAATATCTTAAGATCAATCATCATTACGTAAAGTACATTAGGCAAGCTGTTTATTTATGTATTTTTTGCAGTGAAAATAATGTTTTAATAAAATGACTGTCAAAGTCATTTGAATTCCCCTCATTAACTGCAGCAGTCGGTGCTGCTATGACCACAAACCACAACATCTATGAGATCAATTCAATTTAGATGAGTTTCATGTCAGATGATGTCAAAGCTCAATTTCAAATGAGTGCAGAATACCGTCCGAATGCTGATGTTGTATTATCCTAACATTTCTCTTCATGTGTTTTTGACCTACCTTAGCTACTGTTTGTTCACCAATCTCATGCACCAAAAGCGTGTCTAAATCTTATAGAAGTTTATTATAAACAGCCACTTTTATAAAATCATGTGAAATTTACTTTTTTAATAAATTTGAATTCTGTCAGTAAATAATTCATTAAAGACATGCGTCATACATGATCTTTGCAAACACAGCACATGTCCTTCTGTAAAGCCCATGTATCTTGTATAGAAAACACATACACACACCCACACACACACACACACACACACACACACACACACACACACACACACACACACACACACACACACACACACACACACACACACACACACACACACACACACACACAGAGCCAGAGACAAAGAGGGAAGCAGGGATTTTTGCTTCATTACTAAGTCAACAGTGCCATCTTTTGGACAATGAAGGGAGGGCAAACAAAATAAGATTCAGATGAAATATATTAAATAAAATGAATATATTGATCTGAAAAATAGTACATCAATTTTAAATTCACCCAGGTTCAATTACCGAACATACAATCTTAATTTAAATCAAACAATGATTTTACAAGAAATTAGACATTTTCTGTTTCCTTTTTTTGTCCTTCATTTAATCCCTCGCCATAGCAGCACCCTTTGAGATATCCTATAATCGTTCGCACTATAGCATCTTCAGTGTCTTTGTTTCATGTTGACCGAGTTTGGTGTCGATTCCATGCATCTCCTACGAATAGTTTATAATAACTCAGAGCCTGATTTATCCAAAATTCCAAATTCAAACCAAAATATCTGACTTCCTGTTGGTCAGAGCTAATGACTGTAAATTAGAAAGATGTCCGGCTTGATGAGAACAATATATATACAGAGTTTGGTGACTGTAGAGAAAACTACCCCCACTTTTGTCAAAAGCCCGCCACCACGCCCGTTTCTAAGTTTCTAAGACTTTGGCCATATCTACTGGAAGGCATCACTGATGTGTGTGTTGAGTTTCATGCCATTTCAAGCATGCTAAGAGTCTCAAAACACCCTAAAAGATTATTCAACTTTGACACGTTGCCATGGCAACAGTATTTAAAATATCAGGAATCCATTCATATGTCTATATCTGCCATGTTTTGACATTATACTGATGAAGTTTGAAGTAAATCGGGTGAAAATAAGACGGTGATTCAAAGCATTTTTGATAAAACAAGCACTTCCTGCTGCCAGTTGGTGGCGCTATAACTTTGACTCACAAAAGTCATATCCATGTGATCGGCCTCTTACAACGAACACACAGCTGAAGTTTCATCCAAATTGGTCAATGTATGCAGAAGTTATAACACACTTCCTGTTTCCCATTTCTCGCCATAAATTCGTCTCCTGCCACGGCCAAACCGTTTGAGATATCAAAAATCCGCTCGCAATTTAGCATCCTCAATGCCTTGACTTCATGCTGACCGAGTTTGGTGCTGATCGGGTTAATCGCCTAGGAGGAGTATTTCAAATTCCACAGTATGTGTTTTAAAACGACCCATAATAGCTCACTTCCTGTTGGGCTGGCGCATAACTTAGAGCGCGGAAGTTGTTCGCCCGATGAGCTCTATATGTGTACCGAGTTTCATACTAATACATGCAAGCGTTTTTGATTTATGGACAGTTTCTTTTTTTCAAGGGGCGCTGTTCAAGGCTGCCCTGTCGGGTACCAAACCCAGCCCCCCTGCCACGCCCGGGTACCAAACCCAGCCCAAACCCCCCTGCCACGCCCGGGTACCAAACCCAGCCCAAACCCTGATGGCCGCGCGTTCCAACGAGTGTGCAAAGTTTCAAGAGTTTTCGAGCATGTTAAGGGCCCCAAAAAGGCCAAAAAGGCGAAAGAAAAATAATAATAATAATAATAATAATAATAATAATAATAATAATAATAATAATAATAATAATAATAATAATAATAATAATAATAATATTAATAATAATCCTTAGAAGAACAATAGGGCCTTCGCCCTTTCAGGGCTTGGGCCCTAATAATAATAATAATAATCCTTAGAAGAACAATAGGGCCTTCGCCCTTTCAGGGCTTGGGCCCTAATAATCTTTGCATATATACAAACTACAAATGGACGTCATCTGGCTATTTTCACGCTCTTTGTCAAAAAGAGGAACTGAATCTCTAGGCGGAACCAAAGTTTCTGGTCGTGATTTCTGCACGACCCATTTAAAAGTGACGGTCTTATGTCATTATCTGGAAATATCTTGTTATTTATTGTAGGATACTACATATAAACTATTCAGAGGAATTTTAGTTATTCGTATTTTTGTGTTTAAATAGTTATACTATTTCGGTTTTAGCAGTAAGTGTTTGAAGACAGCGAGTCTAGACAGACTGATCCACATCTGCAGTTCTTCACGTGCACGGACTCGATACTTCACAAATCATAAACATTTGGACGACCAATAGAGGCAAGTCGAGTGTGTGTGTGTGTGTGTGTGTGTGTGTGTGTTGTTTCCATCTGATCCAGTGTGTGTGTTTGTGTGTGTTGTTGTTTCCATCTGATCCAGTGTGTGTGTGTGTGTGTGTGTGTGTGTGTGTGTGTGTGTGTGTGTGTTTCTAAGCCTTTATAAACGTTAACAAATAGTTGTTATTATTGTGTTTTGAGCGTCTCAGTTAGTGTAGATGATGAAACAAGAGTCCTGTCAGGAGTAATGTGTTAAATCAGAGATGTTTCCATCTGTCAGTCTGATTCAGTGTGTGTGTGTGTGTGTGTGTGTGTGTGTGTGTGTTGTTTCCATCTGTCAGTCTGATTCAGTGTGTGTTTGTGTGTGTTTGTTGTTTCGTTTCCATCTGCTCCAGTGTGTGTGTGTGTGTGTGTGTGTGTGTGTGTGTGTGTGTGTGTGTCCATGTTGTTTCCATCTGCTCCAGTGTGTGTGTGTGTGTGTGTGTTGTTTCCATCTGATCCAGTGTGTGTGTTTGTGTGTGTTGTTGTTTCCATCTGATCCAGTGTGTGTGTGTGTGTGTGTGTGTGTGTGTGTGTGTGTGTGTTTCTAAGCCTTTATAAACGTTAACAAATAGTTGTTATTATTGTGTTGCCGAGCGTCTCAGTTAGTGTAGATGATGAAACAAGAGTCCTGTCAGGAGTAATGTGTTAAATCAGAGATGTTTCCATCTGTCAGTCTGATTCAGTGTGTGTGTGTGTGTGTGTGTGTGTGTGTGTGTGTTGTTTCCATCTGTCAGTCTGATTCAGTGTGTGTTTGTGTGTGTGTGTTTGTGTGTGTTTGTTGTTTCGTTTCCATCTGCTCCAGTGTGTGTGTGTGTGTGTGTGTGTGTGTGTGTGTGTGTTGTTTCCATCTGCTCCAGTGTGTGTGTGTGTGTGTGTGTGTGTGTGTGTGTGTGTTGTTTCCATCTGATCCAGTGTGTGTGTGTGTGTGTGTGTGTGTTGTTTCCATCTGATCCAGTGTGTGTGTGTGTGTGTGTGTTGTTTCCATCTGCTCCAGTGTGTGTGTGTGTGTGTGTGTGTTGTTTCCATCTGATCCAGTGTGTGTGTGTGTGTGTGTGTGTGTTGTTTCCATCTGATCCAGTGTGTGTGTGTGTGTGTGTGTATTTGCTGCTGTATGAAGACTGAATGTGTGTTGTTTTGTGCTGCAGGTGTTTGGGATGGAGCTGCAGGCGGTGCTGATGGCAGCAGGTGGAGGCTCCAGGATGATGGATCTCACCTATAACACCCCTAAACCTCTGCTGCCTGTGGGGAACAGACCCCTCATCTGGTACCCGCTCAACCTGCTGGAGAGAGTAGGCTTTGAAGGTAAAGATGCTGTCATATCAGAAAACAAAGTCCATTAAACAATTGTTGTGTATATAAGCAGGGTGTGATTTTGTGAAAAGGGTTTCACACAGTTGAGCTACACACACACACACACACACACACACACACACACACACACACTACCAGTCAAAAGTTTGAGAACGGTATGATTTTTAAAATGTTTTTAAAGAAGTCTCTTCTGCTCACCAGGGCTGCATTTATGTTATTAAAATTACAAAAAAAAATATTGTGAAATATGATTAAAATGTAAAATAACTGTTTTCTATTTGAATATATTTTAAAATGTAATTTATTCCTGTGATCAAAGCTGAATTTATCATCATTACTCCAGTCTCCAGTGTCACATGATCCTTCACTGATCATTCTCATGAGGATTTGATGATCAGGAAACATTTATGGTTATTATCAATGTTGAAAACAGTTGTACATTTTTTTTCAGGATTATTTAACGAATAGAAAGTTCAAAAGATTAGCATTTATCTGAAATAGAAAGCTTTTGCCACATTGTACTACCGTTCAAAAAGTTTTGGTTCGGTAAGAATTTATACATTTTTTGGGGGAAAGAACCTCTCCCTCATGTCGTTCCAAACCCGTCAGACGTTCGGTCATCTTCTGAACACAAAGATATTTCTGATGTAATCCGAGAGCTCTCTGACCTTCCATAGACAGCGATTTAATTCAGGGGAAACTGTGTAGGGGACTGACACAGGCTAGAATGAAATAGTTGAATAAAGTCATTGTTTTTTTTTTGCGCACAATGTATTCGTCGCTTCATAACATGAAGGCTGAACCACTGGAGTCGCATATCTGCATTACGACAATAGAGTGAGTTTTGAGCAGAAACATTGTAATATGTCTCATACAGTCACTCTGAAGTAGATTAATGGTGCGTGACTTTCTGAAAAGCTCTGCATGGATTGAGGCGGGTGAAACCGGAACGAATCCCAGAAGAATCTTTACGCGGGAGCTAACAGCTTAAAGGGAGGTTGAGTGCCCCTTTTTACAAGTCTCCCAGAGTGTGTTGGTGAAGTTTTAGCTCAAAATACCCCACATTTTTATAGCATGTTAAAATTGTCACTTTTTGAGGGTGAGCAAAAACGCGCCGTTTGTGTGTGCGTGCCTTTAAATGCAAATGAGCTGCTGCTCACAGGGCGGAGCTTCAAGAGCTCGTGTTAGCAGCTCTGATTACCTCATGCAGACAGGCACTGAAACCGTTCACCCTTTTATGTTCAAACCGGAGTCGGACAACGATGGAGAGACTCAAGAAGAAGAGACGATATGTGGAATATTCCTGAATGGTTAGTTGATTAATTTATGAGTCAACTCTCTTCAAGTCATTGATTAGCATATTCTGGCATGATAATCTCACCCCCTTTGTTGTGTGTTCCTGGGGGCGGGGTTTATGTAAATGTCAGGGTTAGTGATGTCACTAAAAAGCTTGTGTAGTCCCTACCAGCCGTTTGTTAGTCCTTAAAAAGTGATTTCTTTAAAAGAAAATATCTCCCTTTGCTCTGAACTTTGCAGGTGTTGTTTAAGCTCAAACAGCAGCACTGCACACTAAAGTTAAAAAAGTGAAATCATAATCAACCACCCCTTTAAAGTCCATTTCTGATTTTATTGTTGCTTGTATTCATGTTACAGCTTTTTACTTGGCGATAGTACAATAGTTTACTTGGTTTTATTGATGTTTATATATAGACCAGAAGGTGGGAAACCCCAAACACACAAAAGGGTAGATTCTTCTTTCATCTGTTCTTAAAATCACAGCTGTTCCTAACATTACAGAAAATATCAATATAAATGAATACATAAATACAGATGAAATAAAAAAGTACTGTCATTTTTTTGTTGAATGCATCTTTGCTGATTAAAAGTATCAATTTCTTTAAAATCTTACTGACCTCAAACTTTTAACAGTAATGTAAATATGCACTATAAGAATAAATATTCATATAATTAAATTAATATAATCTCAGCAAGTGACAGGTGATGCAACAAGATCAGGTGAGGCAATAACAAAGAGGTATACATGAAAATATATACGTTTTATTCTAGCTAAGCTAAGTTATAGAAGACAAAAGCTCCTCACACCGTTAATAAATACATTCCGTGCATGTGCGTGGGTTTATGAGAAAGGAAAATTGTTTGAATTTGAACATTTTTGTCGTCTGTTTTAAAATAAGACACTGTGGCTTGAAATTACTTTAAAGGGGAATTCTTTATTTCATTTTATTTCATCAGACCCACAGTTAATGTTTATCTCGTGAGTAGAAATGGGTTTCTCAGTCAAAATGATGATAAAATCTATATTCTAGTTTCATAGCATGCATGTCAGTATTCTGACAACATTACATTGTCTTTTACATGAGTTTTAAGTTACATTTTTGCATTTTAGATATATTCATTTTATTATCGTTATAAAGTTGGTTTTATAGTTAATCGGTAACACTTTACAGGGTTTTCATTGGTTAAGGTTAGTTAATGCATTAACTAACAATGAACAATACATTAATTACAGTACTTATTCATCTGTGTTACCATGGGTTAGTAAATGTTGAGATTAACTGAGATTAATAAATGCTTTAGAAATATTTTCCATTGTTTGTTCATGTTAACTAATGTAGCTAACAAATGAAACCTTATTATAAAGCGTTACCATTTACTCTTGTTTTATTAATTATGGTATTTTTTACCTGAACTGAGCCATTGAACCGTTGCCATTGAACTGAACTCCATCTCCCCTGCCTCTATTCCTCCACAGCTATTTTAACAATTTTGAAAGGATTTGCAATGCAATATTACTGCAATAACATGCACAAGATACTTTAATCTGTTTTTTAGGATTTACATTTTTCTTCCATATTTTTATATATACTTATTTATTGTTTTTCATGTGGGTGGGTGTGCGTGTGTGGAATGTGGACAAATACAGTTCGTTTTTTTATTTTTATTTTTTAATTTTTATGAGAGATATCAAATTTTGTTGCATGTCACATGCAATGGCAATAAAGGCAAACTTACTTAAAGGTGCAGTGTGTGAATTTTAGTCACATCGAGTGGTGAGGTTGTGAATTGCAATCGCCCACCGCTTACCCCTCCCTTTGGCCTACACAGGACACAGGTCGTGTGAGACAGCAGAGAGTGACTAGCGCTCTGTAGGGAAGTTTGTCCCTTTAGGGCTACCATAGAAACATGGCGGTGCAAAATGGCGATTTCACTGTAAGGTGACCCGCAGTGTGTGTCGATAGAAACGGCTCATTCACAGGTAATAAAAACATAACGCTTCATTATGTAAGGTCTTTATACACCACCGAAACCATAGTTATGTCTATTATATTGCATTTCTGTCAATAGATCCTCATAAATACTACACACTGCACCTTTAAACAAACTTAACTTAATTGTTTTTATTTGAAATAGTAGCTGCTTATTGTTAGGCTTTCCTATTGTAAAGTATTTTGAGCTGCATTTCTAGTAGGCAAAGTTATTATAATATTCAAAATAATTAACTGTCAGTGTCCTGACAATCCTGGACTCTAATAAATAAATAAATAAATAAAAATAAAAAAGGACTGACTATTGCTTTTACAGCTAGAAACAGTAACTGTATGCCTGTGAATTGCTTTGCATAAGTCAGCTGACATCGGATTGGCTGTTTGGCGGCGGGATTTGGAGAGTGGGTGTGTGTGTGGTGGAGGTTAAATTGCTTACAACACATTTAAGCTGCAGGTGGTAATAATTTGCGCAGGCTGCTTAAATTGAACTAATAAAGTCCTTATTTCCTAAATAGGAAAGGTAGAGCTGTTTTAACAATCGGCATACTATAATGGCATGGTTTCCATGTTACACCCAATCGCACATACCAGCACCCATGTTGCGTCCCATTTTTAGTGTCGAGACTCTTTTAGTCAGGGAACAGGAGCTTGATGAGCTGTTTTTTGCTTTGTTTTGATTTTATAAGCCCTACATTTTTATGTTTTATGTGTTCTACAAACCCGACTCCAAAAAAGTTGGGACTGTACAAATTGTGAATAAAAAAGGAATAATTTACAAATCTCATAAACTTATATTTTATTCACAATAGAATACAGATAACATATCTAATGTTGAAAGTGAGACATTTTGAAATGTCATGCCAAATATCGGCTCATTTTGGATTTCATGAGAGCTACACATTCCAAAAAGATTGGGACAGGTAGCAATAAGAGGCTGGAAAAGATAAATGTACATATAAGGAACAGCTGGAGGACCAATTTGCAACTTATCAGGTCAATTGGCAACATGATTGGGTATAAAAAGAGCCTCTCAGAGTGGCAGTGTCTCTCAGAAGTCAAGATGGGCAGAGGATCACCAATTCCCCCAATGCTGCGGCCAAACATACTGGAGCAATATCAGAAAGGAGTTTCTCAGAGAAACACTGCAGAGAGTTTGAAGTTCTCATCATCTACAGTGCATAATATCATCCAAAGATTCAGAGACTCTGGAACAATCTCTGTGCGTAAGGGTCAAGGCCGGAAAACCATACTGGATGCCCGTGATCTTCGGCCCTTAGACATCACTGCATCACATACAGGAATGCTACTGTAATGGAAATCACAACATGGGCTCAGGAATACTTCCAGAAAACATTGTCGTGAACACAATCCACCGTGCCATTCGCCGCTGCCGGCTAAAACTCTATAGGTCAAAAAAGAAGCCATATCTAAACATGATCCAGAAGCGCAGGCGTTTTCTCTGGGCCAAGGCTCATTTAAAATGGACTGGCAAAGTGGGAAACTGTTCTGTGTCAGAACCAATCAGAATTTGAAGTTCTTTTTGGAAAACTGGGACGCCATGTTATCCGGACTAAAGAGGAGAAGGACAACCCAAGTTGCTGTCAGCGCTCAGTTCAGAAGCCTGCATCTCTGATGGGATGGGGTTCATGAGTGCGTGTGGCATGGGCAGCTTACACATCTGGAAAGGCACCATCAATGCTGAAAGGGATATCCAAGTTCTAGAACAACATATGCTCCCATCCAGACTTCGTCTCTTTCAGGGAAGACCTTGCATTTTCCACCATGACAATGCCAGACCACATACTGCATCAATTACAACATCATGGCTGTGTAGAAGAAGGATCCGGGCACTGAAATGGCCAGCCTGCAGTCCAGATCTTTCACCATAGAAAACATTTGAGCATAATAAAGGAAGATGCCACAAAGAAGACCTAAGACAGTTGAGCAACTAGAAGCCTGTATTAGACAAGAATGGGACAACATTCCTATTCCTAAACTTGAGCAACTTGTCTCCTCAGTCCCCAGACGTTTGCAGACTGTTAGAAAAAGAAGAGGGGATGCCACACAGTGGGAAACATGGCCTTGTCCCAACTTTTTTGAGATGTGTTGATGCCATGAAATTTAAAATCAACTTATTTTTCCCTTAAAATTATACATTTTCTCAGTTTAAACATTTGATATGTCATCTATGTTGTATTCTGAATAAAATATTGAAATCTGAAACTTCCACATCCTTGCATTCTGTTTTTATTCACAATTTGTACAGTGTCCCAACTTTTTTGGAATCGGGTTTGTACATTCATGCATCCAAATGGAAACAGTTCGTGGAGGTGGTGACGTACTATCTAAACTACTAAAAGACAAATTAAAAGAAGCCAATTTGCTATGGTCTTTTCAATCTACACAACTGCTTTAGGCTAAATATACAATTACACAGAGTCAAATGCACCCTAGACAACTAATGTTGGATCATTTCAACTCTGCAATAATCAACTGCAGTCTTGTTTTTTAGGATATTGCCACGTATCTTAGCAATAGTTGCCCCTCAGCAGGCCCATGCACCTTAAAACTGTTTTGGGCTAACATGGCATGGAGCAATATGCAATTTAATAGTGCTAGTAAGTTAAAATTAATAATTCAAACATTTAAAATGGAAATGCATCACATTTTAAATGGACAAAAAAATTGACTGTTGAATTCATTTTAATGTATAAATAAATTGATTAATAGTTATCGATTGCCCTCCACAAGCGAGGCATTTTTAAACTTGATTGACAAATTAATAAAGAAAAGCATTAGATGCATAACTATGGAATCATTTTCCGAACAATATTCAAAAGGAATCCAAAATGCGTTTTCAAATTGTGCACGCATACGTTGTGACATAATGGAAACACAAATGCATGGTTTGCAATTGCATTTGGACTGTTTCCTATGTGTGTAAAAAGTTTGTTTGCGATTGCATTTCCAATGTCTTACGAGTTATGACCCTGCCATTTTGGAATATCCCAATTTTGAAAATCACCCATTTGCTGTTTCACTTCCTCCGCGTTCAGCCACAAGCCTCACAAAATTCAAAAATGCAATCACAATCCCCTTTGCACTTGCATTATTGATGCCTAACACAGTCAACTGTCAATCCGTTTTGAGGGCGGGGTTTACTGATATAATCGGAAAGTAGGCCACACCCTCAGAAGTGCAAAGGGATTGCGATTCCATTTAGATTTTGGTGAGCAAATGGGTGATTTTTCTATTGCTATTCCAAAATGGCAGGGTCATAACTCGTAAGACATTGGAAATGCAATTGCAAACAAACTTTTTACATACACCGAAAACAAAACCCAAACGCAATTGCAATTGCAAATCACGCTTTTGTGTTTCCATTATGTCACAACGTATGCATGCACATTGAAAATGCAATTCCTTTGAATATTGTCTGGAATATATTCTATAAAAATTACAAAGAAATGCAACTGGTTTTTTTTTCAAAATGCAATTTAAAATATTTTTATTTATACAGTTTCTTTTGAGTCTTTTGGTTTTTGAGTCTCCATTTTTATGTTTGAATGATTTAAGTGTCTGTCCTGATCCTCCATACTTAAAAAAATTAGGCCTAAATCCACATATATCCAAATGTATAGAATTGTATGCTAGAATGCATATCCATATCTTTAAAATATTAAAATAATGTTGTTTTTTTGTTTAAATGCATCCAAACCGCTAACTTAGAACCCTCTGTTCACTTCATTGCTTTAGCACATTTGAGAGCCAACAGAGGAGGCATACCTTCGTCTCTGTGTTTAATTCCTCCATGATAATGAAATGTTTATTGTTCACACCTAGCTGTATTGACTAACTGTGATCCAGCTGGTATGGAGTTTGTGGGTATGGCCCTTTGCCTGCCCAGCGGTACAGTATGCACCTTTATGTGTGGCACAGTCTGTCCTGTTAACCGCCAGAGTGCCAGCCAGCAAGGCCCTGCAATTAGCTTTTACAAGTTTTAGCACAAACTATGGTAAGTAAGCTGCTTCGTTAGAAAATATTTATGCAGTAAAGCAGGATTCTGGGACAAACTTCTTCCAGTTGGCCGAAAGTCTGTCTCACTGGGTATACGGCAAATAATTCACAAAGACTCGATTGAAGGTGTCTTGTCTAATATATAATTTTTTTTACAAGTCTGACGTGTCGCAGGTAAAATGTGTGCTGTGCTCAATTAATGGTGTCATGGAGATAAAAGATCTCAAATTTAATAATCGTGTCAAAACTGTTGATTTGTTTACATAAACTGCGCTGCACTCCTATCGAAACAACATTTTTTTCCCACTGTATACTTGTAACCACCATAGACATTGAGGGGACAAGTCCCCAATAATTAGAAATATATATATATATATATATATATATATATATGATATATAAAATAATGCAAATATTGCTTGCAAATAGTCCCAAAATGATTATTTCCCAACGGGAATTAGACCTAGAATTTCATTCACTGTTCTGTTGCTTTATGCTTTATAAAAATACACTATTGTTCAAAAGTTTGGGGGCAGTACAATTTAAAAAAAAAAAAAGAAAGAAAGAAAGAAAGAAAGAAGTGAACACATTAAATTGATCAAAAGTGACAGTAAATACATTCATAATGTTACAAATGATTTCTGTTTCAAATAAATGATATTTTAAAACCATGCATGTGCAATAACGTTAGGAACACTTTTCATTTATTAATTATGTGCAATAGCATATGAACAATAGCTTACTTACCTGGCAGGGGAGACACCATGATCAGGAAGGTGGTTCACCCAGGGTGAGGCTCGGCCATTGCACTCCGGTTGTGCTGACCCCTGCGAATTCCCCAAATGTGGGAATCTCGACTGCATAATTTATGGTAGTGGGGGAATGCGTTCGCGCTCTCCCCTGGACTTTTGTTTTTTTTTTTGGTTTTTTTACATTTTCACTGCCGGTTGTATATTCTGTATATAACTGTGTATGTGACAAATAAAATGAATGTTGAATCTTGAATCTTCATTTCATTTTTTTGCAGTATGGCCTTCATTTGAAATATACACCTAATTTGCTTTTCTTTAACTGTATAGTTGGAAAGGACACAATTCCGTTGTTTGTTTGTTTGTACAATGACAATAAAATAATCTAAGCTAATATTCTTTTAAACTTTCTATTTAAAATCCTGAAAAAATGCAGTGGCTTCTACAGCAGCAACTGTGATTTATATGATTTATATGATATTTTTATACATAAATGCACCATATCAGAATGATTTCTGAAGGATCACGTGACTCTGAAGACTGGAGTAAATTGAACTTTTAAAATATATTAAAATGGTGATTTGAAATTGTAATAATATTTCACAATATTACTGTTTTTAGTGTATTTTTAATCAAATAAATGAGCATTAGTTTGTTTTTTTTCCTCCCAAAAACATTAAAAAAAAATCTGACCCCAATTTTGAACGGTAGTGTGCATAAAAAAACATGTATTTTGCTTCTGATTTAATCCTTAATTCACCTAAGTGTTATCATTATGTTCTTTTCCAGAGGTGATTGTCATCACTACTAAAGAGGTTCAAAAGGCCCTGAGCACCGATCAGCGGCTGAAGACGGACGTGAAGATGAGGTTGGATGTGGTGTGTATTCAGGAGGAAGCTGACATGGGCACTGCAGATGCTCTTCGACACATCCAGCAAAAGATCAAGGTGCGCCAAGTGTCAATATCATAAGATAACACTGAGGTATGACATTTTGAGCTCCAAAGCGCTTGTTAAAACTACAGATTAGGGATGTCACGGTACCAAAATTACAGTAGTCGGTACCAGTACCATAATCATTTTATGGTACTCGGGACCACAGCAAAATGTTTTTAATTTTAGTTTAACTATTTTTTTAAATTTGTATTAAATTCAGTGATTTTATTATTTATGATGATAATCATTAGAAGTAAATAATACATAAACATTTAAAGGCTGTATGCTGTTTAAAAGTAAACATTGTTTATACAAAAAGATCAAGTGAAAAATAAGCAACGATAAAGGCATAATAATAATAATCATTATTATTATTATTATTACATAGAGACGTAGTTGATTCTCCTGTACAACAGTAGCCTAATATATTCTGTCAATTTCTTCACGTTAAACCAAGCTTTTATTTTGATGGGTTGCTGTGAAGACCTTTGAGTGTCTGTGTTCATGATATGACCGTTTGCTCAAATGAAACGGGAAATGCTCATGAAGTGACGGTTTATGCGTTCGTGTCCTCATATAGTGACACACGGCAGAGACTACAAAGACAGTGAGCGAGTGTCACGCGTGTGCTCGCGCATCAGCGCCCGTCATTCACACAGAGACGCAGAACATGCAGGAGTAATATTTAAATAGTATTTTGCGGTTTAATATTCACAGACACTAGTATATATTCGGCTACAGTCTGGAGCCCTGCGCTTGGATAAACACGGAGGCGACTGAACGCAGCTCCGGGTACCGGATATACTCGGGAGTCGGTACTACCGGTACTACAGAAATGCTGGTATCGTCACATTTTTAAATTTTCTGTACCGAAGTACCTGTACTTGTGACATCCCTACTACAGATGGAACATCCTCATTTTTGTATTCCTGCCCACGGACAGTCAGATCGACAGAGGGATGGCGCCAATATCAAAAGTGCATTGTGGGTGTTGACATTTTTGGCAAAAGGGAACACCATAGCCATTTTTCTCTTGTTTTCTTTGGTCATCTAGTACTGTTTCAATAAACGTTTCACTACTGTATAGACACCCAAGTTATAAACTCGGCATTACTGGGAACGCCCACAAAAACGTCATATCCGTTTACATTCCATTCGAATGAACGCGTGTAGACCTTGTTAGAGGCTTTATCTTTACTTTTTGTAATTGTTACGATTGATTTTTGCTTGGTGCAATGCCGAAAAGTTGCTGTGTGGTGTTCTGCACCTCCTAATGAGTTAAAAAAAAAAACCCGATCTGAAGTTTTATACTGCCGAATTACAGACGGTGCCGTTCGTCAGTTCCGAAAGCCTGTGCGATACGTCCATTACAATTAAACATTTGCACTACATGATGAAAACATAAGAGATTTAATTACTGCAATCTCAAAAGTTTAACAAAAACACCAGTATAGTCATAAGTTTGTCACTGGACTCGACTGCGTCAAAAAGCAGTCAACTTCTCATTAAAGCAGTTTTCACTCAAGCGATCACATAGTGTGTGAGGTTATTAATGTAAAAAACATTCAAAAGTCTTTTTTTCATTAAGGGAAGGGCTGGGCTCTTCAAGCTTACAAGCTGATGTAGTCACATTACATGTGCGTCACTTGAATGACATTTTCTCGTCAGAATGCATGTGCTCCCCCAAATATTACACCACATAAAGCCTACTTCATAAATCACAGTCTTTCGATGAAGACGGTTGCTATAAAAAAAGCACAAAACGCTGCTATTGTCAGTCATTTGAGAATAGTATTGTGACACTGGCATGTCAACTCCAGATTTGCTTTGTAAAATGTAAATGCTGAACTAATTAATTTGTGCATGGCCGTACTAACAAGAACAAAGAATAAATCAACGGATAAAGCCACTTGCATGCAAGACAACAGAACACTGACGGATGTCTAAACTTCATCTAAACCTGTCATTGATGCCAAACAGCTCATCATAAGTGCTGTTAAACGTGGCACTGCGGTGAATTAACGTTTGACATTAGACTCGAGCGCATTTCATGTTTCTATTCTAGCCCAAACAAATACATGAACATTTTAAAACGTTAAATGTATGTAATAATACATTCTAAAAAATGCTGGGTTAACAAACAACCCACGTTGGGTTGAAAATGGACTAACCCAGCGGTTGGGTTGTCTTAAGCAAGCATTTAACCCAATCGCTGGGTCAGTCCATTTTCAACCCAACGTGGGTTGTTTTTAACCCAGCATATTTTAGAGTGTACATACTCTAAATCCATTAAATTCAGGAACACTGAATAAACGTCTTCATCGAAAGACTGCATGGGTGATTTATGAATAGGCAAGTAATATTTGTGGGAGCAGGACACATTTTGACGAGAAAATGACACCTCTGACCATTATGTTGGGTTGTTTATCAGTCACAGATACTATATGGACAATCCGACCCAATACGGCTCAGTTTTTCTATGCATTTTGCTCTGTCAAGTGGCAAAAGTGATTCTAAATAGGCTTTACTGGGATAACTCCATGCATTTCCAGTGCGAAGGAATGGACTAAACCCCACGCCACGCCCCCACCTATGACACAACGCTGACCAAGTCTATATGAAAAGCCCATCTAGCCAGCAGTGAAATCCCCCCTTTTCTCCATTGCCTGCGATGCGAGGCATTTCTTTTGCATTTTGAAAGATTGTTCCACCATCATGGAACAGTGATGTGAAAGCTCTGGAAAGCCATTTTGTTCCTTGTTGTGATTTATAATTTGTACCTTATATTTAGACTGTGAAATGATGCTGAATGTGATATCATCCACTGATGAAATTTAGCATTTCACTGCTTCAGAGAACTGCATAAATAATATTTGTAGTCTGGTTTGTAGCCAGTATTGATGTAGCAACTGATTTGACATGTGAAGAGTGCTCATTGATAAAAGAGGGTCATAAAAGAGTTAGCAACACAATGATGTGATGAATTTTCATCACTGTAAATCATTGTGCTCTGAGTTAACCATAGCATGGTGACTAAATGGAAGAAAAATAATTGCAGCGTGAGCATGCACGTCCATGTAAGCATGAGCGTGCCCAGAAGCGTGTAAAAGCCTGGCAGGCATACACAGCCTCACCTGTCTCCTGTGTGAGCTGGCCTGGGGTCAGTGGAATGATGTGAGGGGCAGATCCTGTGTTCCACAGGGGGATCTTTGATCCGTGCTGCCCCGCACTGATGGGTCCAACTCCACAGAGTGCCTCATTTCTCCTGCTGGGACCACTAACTCCACAAACACATGATGTCAGAACCCTTTCTCAACCCTTGGGTCTGCTGGACATGTGTGAGCGTTGTTGTGTAGATGGGGCGGCAAGTTGAATAACATCCTGTTTTTTTTTTTTTTGGGTCACTGTTGGATTTAAGGTAGTTTGAAACTAGTCACAGAAACCATATGTTCTGTTCCGTGGGTGTGGTGTAATCTAGTGGTCAAAGATCAGGGCCCGTATTCTTAAAGCTTCTAAGAATCCTCTCAGAAAGCTGCTAATTTACCTTCAAAACTTCTATGTATGAGTCTTAGCGTAAGAGCGATTCAGGACCGATCTGAGAGCTACTCTGAGCGAGGAAAAGACAAACACCTTTATCTTAGTGAGGAGGCGGGGCTGACCCTGTTGCTATGTATGGTTGGTGGTTAGCTTTTAAGTATAGGGTCTATTATGAACCTTAGCTTTGAATATACAGGTGTCATTTTTCCTGTTTTACCTCTCGCTCGCTCTCTCGCTCTCTCGCACACACACACATATATATATATATATATATATATATAATATGATATTTGATAGGAAATAAACAGCGACACAATAAGGTTCTGAAATTGTTTGTGACAGACCCAAATCATCACGGTGGCATTTTCCCAGTTGCCGAACATGTTAAAGGATTACCGTATATACCCGAATATAAGACGACCCCCCCCATTTTCCAGACTTATTTTTGGGGAAAAAAGGTGACATTGCATTCTGTGACTCCAAATTTTTTGGCAGCTTTGCAATTATTAGATGATTCTGCCTCATTCACGACCATAAGTTTAAGGTTGGTGTCATAACTGTTTCGAACGTGTTGGTTTATTTGACCAACTTTTGAAGCTCTTTTCTCAAAATGATCTCTTTACTGTTTATTTAATTCATAACACTGTCACTAATCACGTAGCCTATCGTGTTGGCGCCCTCTACTGTTTCCTCCTGCTTTCTCCCTTCCCCCCTTGATTTTGTCTATATCACAAATATAAGACGACGCCCCATTTTTCAGCCTATTTTAGGACACAAACCTAGTCTTATATTCGGGGATATACGGTAGTTCACTTCAAAATGAAAAGAAAATGTCCTGATAATTTCCTCACCCCCATCTCATCCAAGATGTTCATGTCTTTCTTTCTTCAGTCGATAAGAAATAAAGTTTTTTGAGGAAAACATTCCAGGATTTTTCTGCACATAATGGACTTCATTGGGAACCAACGGTTGAAGGTCCAGATCAATGCAGTTTCAGAGGAAGGGCTTCAGAGGCTCTGCACGATCCCAGAGGAATAGGGTCTGATCCAGACAAACCATCGGACATTTTCTTAAAAAAAAAAAAAAATAAACATTTATGTACTTTTTAACCACAAATGCTGGACTTTGGTGTTGTGCTTCTTCACGCCGTATGACATCATCGCGTCGGAAAGGTCACATGACGTAGGTGGAAGTTTGTCACTAGGAGCTACTCTTTGCGTTCAGATTTTTCGTGAATACGGGCCCAGGTTTAGTAACCCATAGGTTGTAGGTTCGAACCCCATAATGGGCGATCCAAGAGCTTTCAGCATTGTATACTTTCTCTATAATAAGTACAGTGGAGAATAAATTGATTTTCCATTTAAACCTGGAAATAAACTACATTTTTGGATTTTGAAATATTTTTAGACATAATGCGTTTACAATAAAATTAATTGGATATATTTTGGCTGTTGATGTGACATTTTATCTTTCATTGTCACATTATATTATACACATATATATATATTTTTTTATTTTATTTGATTTGAAAAATGGGAATATTGTGAAATATTTTTTAGAATTGAATTGAACTATTTTCTATTTAATATATTTTAATGTAACTGTCAGCATCATTACTCCAGTCTTCAGTGTCACATGATCCTTCAGAAACCATTATAATATGAGGATTGGTGCTTATTAGTTATTGTGCTGCTTAATATTTTTGTGGAAACCATGATAATTTTTTTTCAGGGCTCAAAATGGAAATATTTTGTGACATGTTTGTCACTTTTGATCAATTTGATGCATCCTTGCTGAATAAAAGTATGAATTTCTTTATAAAAGAATCTTACTGCAGTAAATATCCAACCGTAGTGTTAGTACATCTGGAATTTCATAAAAAAGAACGTGTAGATTCTTTATTATTGATCAGTTATTGACTTTCTCACTTTGTCTCAATTTCATTTTGTGAGAAATATGAAAATAACCTTAGTCTGTACTTTGTAGCACAGTCTCAAATAGTATGATTCATTCATAAATAAATAAATAAAAAAATCTTTTGGAAAGGCATTTTTCCAGCACAGATCCAAGAAATCCATGGCGACCTTAAATGATTCAAATTGTACAATTTGTAATATTTGACCCAAGTTGTCATGCTGATAATATAATTAGGGGCCAAGCACCGAAGGTGTGAAGGCACCTATTGTAATCGTTGGCGTTCTTCTTACTATTCTTCCGCTCTGGAAGTCTATGGCAGCCCATAAAAAGCCCAAAAAGTTGTGAAATTTGGCACACTCATAGAGGACAGTCTGAGCTCTAGCGCCATCACCTGTCCAAAGTTTCACTCATGTTTATGCTAATAACTTTTGAACTAAGAACTTTTTCCCTCTGATTCCTTGGCTCATGGCGATTCGAATACATATATTTTCCCGCCATTTAGAATTTTCAGAAAAACCTACTTTTTGGCACTCCTCCTAGGCCGTTGCTCCGATTGTATGAACTAGATCATGCAGACAAAAAGTTATGGAATTTGATTGGTCAATCTGTTCTAGAATAACCTGCGAACAAACTCGATGTAGTGCCCGCAGAAAGGAACATGAGGCTATATCTCCGCAACGCTTTATTGTATTCTGACCAATCTTGGTGTGTGTTATGCCAACCATGACCTGAGGCTACCTGCAGCGTTTCAACACAGTGCCCCCTAGTGGTTTGGAGATACAAAAAAATGGGCTATTTTTGCTTATAACTTCTGAATGCTTCAGCCAAACTGGTCTCTTTACATTCAGGGCATCATGTTGAGTCATACGATACCCAGTTTTCTCATATCAGCCATTTTGGGCGTCGGCCATTTTGAATTTTGTCAAAAAAATTTATGAATGCATTAGCGATACGAAACTCTGTGTGTGTCTTCCGCATCATGCCCTAAAGGTACTTAAAACGTTTTGGGGCAGCGTCACCTTGTGGTCAAAAGTCATAACAAAATTTACAAAAATGCTAATAACTTTTAAATTAATTAGCCTATTTTAATTAAACTGGTCATAATACATTCGAGAACATAGATATCAATTTTGCCATATTTGGCAAACCTTCCTGTCCTCCATCTTGTAATTTGTTAAAAACCTACTTTTTCAAACTCGTCCTAGACTGTTTGTCCGATTTTCACCTAAATCGAATCGTATCATCTTCAGACCGTGCCGACAAAAAGTTATGGATTTCGCGTTGATAGACAAAACCGTTTTTGTATAGCGCTGCGACGAATTTGAGGCATGATGCCAAAATTACTCTTGAGGCTGTATCTCTACAATACTTTGACATATCAACACCAAACTTTGCATGTGTCATTGTTCACTTATTCTGACCACACCACATCAATTTCATAACTGTGCCACCTATTGGTCAAAAGTGAAAAAAAAATGTAATCATTATAATTGACTGTATTTATAATCTTACAGCTGTTTTACCTAAAATTATTTGAATAGGTCTTTAATGGCTAATTGTTGCAGTTAGTCTGACACTCCCAGCCATGTTGGCGTCTCTTTAGCATTGTCTTTCCTGACAATTGCTGCTTGCAGCTGTATCTTGTAATGAAAGTATGTGTATTAAATTATAAAAATACAAAATAAAAGTATTGCACCCCACTATACACTGAAGTCAGCAGCTGCTAAAAGATTACTTACTTTCTGAGTTCAAAATATTATGTCTATCGGATGCATTATTAGTGCGCTGTATCATACCATTTCACATAACACTTATGAAAGTGTAAAATCTCTGAGAGTGGGATGTCTTAAAACATGTGCGGACGCTCATCACCGGAGATTACCTCTCAATAAATATCAGTGCAGTGGAAAGGGAATGTTGAGGAGGAGGGCTTGCTGGAGCACGCTAACAGCACAGATGCGTTTATTTCTAATCCTAGAGAGAAATGAGAGATTAAAAGCATTGAGTTGCAGAGCCCTCCAGTGCACGAACAGCCCCACTACGTGTTGAGAGATGAGCGCTGGCAATAGGGGCCCTAAATCCCCGTTTATTGTACAGCGTAAACACATAGTCTACTCCCTTGCTTCAGCAAACAACACGGACATAATGGAAGCATCTGACAGAGTGCCCGACTCTTAAAGCTCTCTTTCATTAGCCTGTGTTTGAGTTCATACTGATGCATTGAGTCAATGTTTGTACAGAAACTGAATAATCTTCACGTTGTGTAGCGTTCAGCCGGCTTTTGTTAGTATTAAGGCTCCAAGTTCACTGGGATTAAGTCATTCCCGGTCGACTTGTGTACTAATTTTTCCCTGAAAAATGCATGTATACATCTTTGTTTGCACCAGGTGGTCTGGAAAAAGTAAATCTGAATGGCATTGCTTTATTTTTGGCTTTTTATGTACAAGTAATATTTGTGTATGTCACTGAATTAAACCAAGTCTTATGGCGTCCTCAGTCGCTCTCAACTGTAGTCTAATGTAGTTTTTTCTTCCAGTTAGTAACTGTCTCATCATGTATTTTTGAGAGAAATAGTGAAATATACATTTTTCTTTGTATATGTCCTCAGCACAGTCTCGTTAAATTGAACGGATATTATTTCATAGGTTTTTTTCACAAGATTGTAATATTTGTAATGTGCATTGCATTGTACAACTTAACATGACAGCCAGTTGTGAGCTTAACAAGTGTCTGTAGTGGCAGAGTTCTCCTTCCCTTCCTTTTTATTCCCTCTTATCCTGTCCTCTTCTCTCCAACCTACTTGTCCCGTCTCTTCCTCTGCTTTCCTCTTGGGTGGTCTCACCTGGCTGGCCCAGGGGGCAGCCAAGCAGAACTGGAAGTGTCTGTGGGTGGCCTGACCTCCCTGTGCCTCTCCTCCAGTGCAGCGCAGAACCACGGCCTACTGAAAGGCCCAGCGTCAGCAGCAGTGGCACTCAGATGGTCCAACAGCTGACGCCCACTCTGGACCTTCAGAGGCTCCGCGACAGGCCGCTGATCCAGCCTTCCTACACTCCTCCCCTCCCGGTGGCCAAGAGGGCACAGCCGTTGTCAGGCCTCAGGCATTTGGCCACTTGTCGAGTCCCTTCAAAAATAGAAACCCCGGCTATGAAATGCTAAGTGGTTAGAGCTGCAGCGACATATCGATTTACTTGGGTGGTTTACGATGGGTGGGCTGGCATTGGTTGCATTTTTTGCGTTTCATCCCTGTACATTCCTGGTTGACTGTGAAGTCATGGTAAATGCTTGAATGTTTTGGCGATAGCTGTTATGTGGTTGCTTTGCCTTCAGTCCCAGATTAAATAAAAGAAACACAGAGCGGAGTACACATTTCCAGACATTGGCTACTTTGAACCACAGCAGTGACCAGTCTTAAAGGGGTAGTTCAGTGTAATCATTTAATCAACCTCACATTGTTCCAAACTGGTATGTCTTTCATTTTCTGTGGGATTCAAAAGAAGATATTATGACAAAAGCATCTTTTGTTGTTTTTTCCATACAAGTCAGTGGAATCCAGTATTTTTTGTTGTTTTTTTTTTTAGACCCCAGTGACGTTCAATATATGAGCAAAAAAGTATAATCATTCTTCAAAATATCTTCTGTAAAGGAACAAAAGTCATACAAGTTTGAATCAGCATGAATGTGAGTCAAGAGTTGTTGTGTGTTGTGTGATCCACCCCTTTGATTCAGTGAATTTGAAAACTGTGTTCTGGAGTATGGGGGATGGATTTTGGCTTTTTAGGATAAACAAAATCTCACATTTGCCACCATTTGATCTTTTGTTCCAGTCGGACAGGTGGTTTGTTCCCTTTACTCAACACTTGCTGTCCTTGCAACTTTTGCTAGACTTGCACGAAATGTACATCCACAGAAAATAGATATTTGCAGACAGGGCCGTAACCACCATAGACATTGAGGGGGACAAGTTCCCTCCCAATAATTAGAAATGGCCAAACTGCCAATATGTGAAATTCTTGCACTGCACTTCATTACGCAGCGCTCTGTATGTTAGGATGACAAAAATGTTTGTTACATTTTTTTTTTGTCTGGTCTGCCTCAGGTCTAACGGCGCTCGTCAATGTCAAAACGATTGAGATGGCCAATCAAATCAAAGTAGGCGGGGTTTGCGTTCTCTTCACCCAGACGAGTGAGACGATCTATCGCTTAATGCCATGACGGGGACTCGCACACAAACGTGTCCCTGCTCTTAATATACAATCATTGGACATCTTTGATTTTACTGAAGACAAAAACGACATGAGGGCGGATTAGAGCCTGTAACCTTCGGCACGGTTTACAAAAGTTCTCCCACCAGACCACTAAGGAATACACGTGTTAACAGCGGATCTATGTGTTTATTCACTAACGGGAAGAATCTCGAGACTAACGATATATTGGACGCAAAATAATGCAAATATTGCTTGCAAATAGTCCCAAAATGATTATTTCCCAACGGGAATTAGACCTAGAATTTCATTCACTGTTCTGTTTCTTTATGCTTTATAAAAAAAATAATAAAAAATGGTAATAAAAAAAGAAAAAACTGAATTCCCATGGTTTTGGTAAACCTGGATATATGTGGTAGCCCAATTTTAAAAGTGTGGCTTTTATAGACCTGTAAAATGTATGTAATAAAGTAACTCTATGGGCATTTTTATAATGAATATACATTTTTCTTCCTCCTAAGTACTTAAAAATAAAAAATCCTTTCACAAAAAAATGTGAAATTAAACATTAACCGAAATGGAATACTTTTACCTTAAACTTGTTTTATTTCAGCTAGTTGCCAAGGCAACATTTCTCATTTTAATTTAGTTGAACTTAATGTATTAAAATAGCTAAAACTTAAATGTATATGTATTACAACTATAAATCTTGGATGGAAAGGATCTCAAGCTGATTAGCTGAAGATGTTACTATACCCATTAATATACAAGTACCTTGAAAATAAATTCCAGCACTACCATAATAAAGTGACCCTTCACAATAGATAATGCTTTCAATGAACTCTGATAGAGAGCTACATATGGCATTTACCTGTTCAATAAAATACTGTACTCACTTGTTGAGTAATAAAAATCGCTTTTACAACATTTCAAATCCAGTTCTCGGCATCTCAGAAAAGCCAAGCCCATGTTGATTCTTGTTTTATTACGAGCTCTGTCGTTTGGGGCTGGATTGTAGCAGACATGGACGAGTTAATGGGTGTTTGCTTGTCACATGGTCATGGTGGGGGTGGGAGGGGTCACGGGTTTACGTAGGAATGGGAGTAATTACGTAGCCACCTGTTCACTGATTTAAATAAGGGAGTGGGGGTGAGCAAGGACAATGAAATATTAGTGTGTGCAATAAAGAAAAGCGATCAAAACCGATATTTTATATTTGCGCCACAAATGCATATTCGGTAGTTCCTGTCTTAAGGCCTGTACACACCGGGACGAATATCGGCAACGGTTTTCGGCACATCTGTGTGTTCACACCCAAGATTTTCACTGGTGACGCGTCGAGTGAACATGCAAATTCAGTAGATGGCGCTCCCGGCACACACAAGGTGGTGCTGCGCCACTTTACGCTTCTGACACTCGCTTGTCACACAGAAGAAGAAGAGAGATTGGTTTTGGCAAGTACGTAAATACTTTCACATACTTTTTGCTAACTGGCAAGCAGCATTAGCAGCTCATCTTATTCTTTGTCTGCTTACTTCCTCTTCGTCGTATCAATGTGTGCCCGGCAAGACTGTTTAGTGCTTGAGCGCCAACAAGTCGTGTTTTACTGTGACTTCAGCAGCTCCAGGCACGTGAACAAAAGTGCCGATCTCATTGGTCGGTCAGTTTTTAACGCGCCGCGTCAAAACAAACAAAAAAATGGACCCAAGGCCTTTTTGTGCATCGGTGTGCACACTCACACTGGCGCCCTTTGTTTAGTCACGAGGCGTTAAACGTCCCGGTGTGAACAGGCCTATTTAAAATAGGCTTATCATAGTGAATCAGGGTAAGACACAAACATGTTTTGGAAGAAGAATTGATGATGTATTAAAATTTTGTTAATTTAGTACAAAAATGTTACATAATGTACCTAAAATTTAAATGAAAATGCTAAATATAAAAAATAAAAACCAATTCAATGCATTTAATAAGAACTGTAATAGTATCTCAATGATACTAAAATAACACATTTAGCACAGCCCCTTGGGTCTGATTACTTTAATGAATTAAATGTACAACAGTATTATTATAAACAGTTATTCTGCCAAGTAATGTAGTTCATTAGTCTAACTGTAGACAGTGTATGGCTGGCAGACAGTGTTGTAATTTGAGTAGATGTGTGATCAGAGTATCAGCTGCTGCACAACTGCTTCATCAGATTTGAGTTTGAGCTGTCTTTTATAATTCTAAATATTTTATTATATTAATTGCATTCAGAAATTATAAGATATTCTATGGACATCTGTTCAGTTTTTGTATGATCTTCTTTGAACAAGGAATGACAAATAATGCCGTAAAGTCTGAAGCATCTTCCAAATTAGTGCGTAATGTGTGTGGCTCCGGCTTTGCTGTGGGTTTGTGAGGTTTTATATGTGCATTAGCTTGAAGTCATTCTGGTCAATAGAGAGGGATTGTTCTCCTTCCTCAGTAGCACAGTTAGCTCATTCTAAACCGACAGCGCCGCGCACCCTGTTATCTTTTGAGCATGTGTGCTCCGGTGGCTCCTGGGCCTTCTGCCCTAGGGCCAGAATAAGAGAACCGGAACTGTATCGGAGCGGAGCGTCACGGCAGGGCCTCTCCCTGGGCCTCCCCAATGAGGCATGCAGCTCTCCCTGAGCCAGGCACGCTCTAACGGGCTGTTCCCCACTCCCGCTCCCATGTTTATTTATCCACAGGCCTGAGATGGACAGACCAGATGGGAACCAGACAACTCAAACAGAAACAATGGCAAAGGCGAGCAGGATTTATCACTAGGTTCCCCTCCATGCCTGCGCTCACTCATACACACACTTACGCACACATGTGCATACGCAAACTGTGGCAGAGCACAGGGCTTATTCGCTTATTTTCTCACGTCATTCTCATATCATATTCTACACTTTTCTCTTGTTGTTCTGACCATGAGTCTATAATTGTGACCCTGGACCACAAAAAACGGTCATGTGTCTCACGGGTATATCTGTGGCGATAGCCAACAATACATTGTATGGATCAAATTTATCCCTTTTTTTTTTTTTTTATGCCAAAAATCATTAGGATATTAAGATCATGTTCCATGAAGATATTTTGTAAATGCCTCACCTGTGTGTAGTGATATGCATGGCTAAGGACTTCATTTGGACAACTTTAAAGGAGATTTTATCAATATTTCAGATGATGTATAAATCTAAATTTAAAAAAATGTACCTTTTATGACTGGTTTTGTGGTCCAGGGTCACATATACAGTCCATGGAAGTGTCTGTTTGGTCTGAAGCATTGTGACAGTGTTTTGCATTGGCAAGAACCTCTCACATTTTCTTAAGAATATGTGAACCTGATTGTTGTTTTGATGTATCAGCCAGTTTTAAGAGAACAACATAAGAGTAAGTAGTCAGTAGTCTGTTGGGCATATAATAGCCTAAACTGTTGACCTGAGCCATGGCAGGATAAATCAAACATGATGTTAATGTGCTGATGGTAGTCTATTCAGATCAAACCGGCTATAAAAATAACCGTACCAAGCTTATTTTAAGCAAGTTGTGCTCCACTTTGATTTCCATGCTTATGATTTCCGTGTACCTTCCATTTCCTAGAGCAGTTCCAGCTTCTTTCATTTTATTTATTTGTTTTGTTTTGTTTGTTTTAGTTATTCATTTCTCATATGCATATCTCTTCTCCATCTGTATTGTTTCAGGCACATGTTGTGGTTGAAATCTGCAATGACCTATGTAGTGTGTTACTTAGAATATTTATATTCTCTCTGACCATTTAAAGATGAAGTGTGTAATGGAAGTGTGTGGAAATTTTCTAATGGTCCCCGTCTGCATTTCCCAGGCAAATGTCCTATCACAAGCTGGGTTTCCATCCAAACGTGAAGCGAATCTTTTCAAAGTTCGCAAAAATAAAAGTGAATTAGGTGCGTTTCCATCAAGTTGTTCGAGTGGATGACGGTGGTATTGGTAACCTAGTAACAGTAAATAAAACGCCACCAGCGGAAACAGCCGATTAGTCATGTGGGTTTATTGTCCGCTACGTCAAAATTTATTCGGCAAATGCATCTCTTCCACTCTTTTGCATAAGTCAAAAACCACCTCAAGCGAGCGTGTAAACTTTTTTTGCGAATTTAAGGGATTATTTTTTCTTGAAATTTGGCGTTTCTGACGCAATGCTTCAAAATGCACATAAAAACAGGGTGATGCCATAGCTACAGACTCCAATAAGATGTAATACGATAAACACGACACAATACAATACAATTATTAATTACTGTAAGTAATATTAATTGCTTTTTAGTTCAGTTTTAGGCATAATTTTAAAAGTTAGATTTCCACCTTTTCTCCGACCTTCAGAATTAAGCCCCGATCAGACAGAACGCGTTTTTCAGGTTTGAAAAAGCGAGGCGCACTGCCTTTTTTTGGTTGACGGTTTTCACTGCGTTTTTTTTTTTATGTTGCTAGAAAACCCCTGAATCAGCTGTCCTGTCAGTCTAATCAAGGTAACGGTCACCACAACGGAAGGCCTGCCTCTTCATTCCTTCGATTGGACAATAGAAAAAAAACGCGATGACGTCGGGCGCTTTTCCGCTCAGAGTTGATTTATTTTATTTTTTTCATCTCAACTTCATGCGCTCAGAGCGCTCCTTCAAAAACGCGAGGCGCCCAGGGCCCATAAACAGCGTGCAAAGCGTTCACTGCCAATAGAAAACTATTTTAAAAAGGCGCCTCTCACTGCAAAAACGTGTTCTGTCTGATCGGGGCCTTAGGCATGCAAGTTTTGCTACTTCACTCGGATCCTACTTGCATACTAGGGATACTACGTTACACTGGGTACCTGCTCCTCCAGGAGTTGCGTCATGTCTTGTGGGGTTCCTCAAGGCTCAATTTTGGGTCCTCCGTTACTTAACCTAATCATGCTTCCTTTAGCTGGTGTAATTAATCAGTATTTCCTTTCAGCCACTCAATCAGTCACTTTCACTTACACCAGATTCCCACAATTTAATTTCCACCCTGCTGGACTGCATGGAGAGCGTAAAATTGTGGTTGTGTCAGAACTTTCTACAGCTAAACAAAGAGAAGACTTTATCGGTAATGACGCATGGAAAACATCTATTGCTCTATATCTTGACTCTCTATCACTAAAAGCCATTTAGGTCAAGAAATGAGGAATCATGTTTGACAGTGACCTCAGTTTTTTAGCATATTAGCAATGTTACTAAAACATCATATTATCACCTCAGAAACATGAAGTATGATTTGAGTAAAGGGAACGAACCACCTGTCCGACTGAAACAAAGCTTAATGGTGGCAAATGTGTTTTTGTTTTTTATCCTAAAAAGCCAAAATCCATCCCCCATATTCCAGGATTAGAACCAAATGGAAAAGCCTTTTAATTGTACACACATTTTACACACAGTTCGCTGAATTAAAGGGGTAGATCACATAAAAACACCTTCTCTATTGATATTCTCTCCCCTTCTGACAATGAGAAACTTGTTCATGCATTTGTTACGTCTAGATTTGACAATTGCAATAGCGCTTTTGCAAAGAGCTCCATTTAAAAACTTACAACCAGTTCAGAAAGTTACAAATTCTAACTCGCTCTAAACTGAGCAATCGCATTATTCCTCCACATGAGGATTTTTCTGCACATAATGGACTTCAGTGGGAACCAACGGTTGAAGGTCCAGATCAATGCAGTTTCAGAGGAAGGGCTTCAGAGGCTCTGCACGATCCCAGAGGAATAGGGTCTGATCCAGACAAACCATCGGTTATTTTCTTAAAAAAAACAAAAAAACAACATTTATATAATTTAACCACGAATGCTCTACTTCGGTGTTGTTCTTCACGGCATATGGCATCATCACGTCGGAAAGGTGACATGACGTAGGTGGAAGTACCGACGAAGCTTTATGTTGTGATCTAGTATGGTTGTGTAGTATATGGAACTCTTTTATGCTGTTTTTCAGAGTGTCTGTAGCAAATACTTGGAAAAACTTGCCCACTGGCACACAATATGTATTTTAAACCCAACTGGTGATTTAAAAACCTGAAAGTAATCATTCTAATTATGTGTAGAGAACATATCGGCCTTCCAGTGGACATTATAATCAAGTTGTGGGTGGAAAAGCTGGATTGTTCTGTCTTGATGCTGGTTTAAATAGGATTTGTCTCTCTTTCTCTCCCACAGACAGACATCTTGGTGGTGAGCTGTGATTTGATAACGGATGTGGCCCTGCATGAGGTTGTGGACCTCTTTCGTGCACACAACGCCACCCTGTCGATGCTCATGAGCAAAGTGCATGAATTCACAGAGACAGTCCCTGGCCAAAAGGGCAAGAAGAAAGGAGGTACTATCACTCACACAGATGTGATTGACAAGGAAAAAGACGGTGTGGTTTTGAACGAGTGCTGTTGCACTTTTTCCAAACTACTATTTATTGACCATTTCCTCATTCACTAATGTGAACTGAAAATGCATCCCAATGGCCTGTTTAATTTTGCATTCCTGCTGATTTTTCGGGTTGTTGGCTGGCCATCTGTCTTAAAGGGATAGTTCACCCAAAATGAAAATTATCCCATGATTTGCTCACTCTCAAGCCATCCTAGGTGTATATGATCTTCTTTCAGACAAACACAATCAGAGTTATATTTAAAAATATCATTGCTCTTCCAAACTTTATAATGGCCCATCTATATCCATCATAAAAGTGCATATAGCCATCATAAAAGTGCATCTATCCATCATAAAAGTGCATATAGCCATCATAAAAGTGCATCTATCAATCTTAAAAGTGCATCTATCCATCATAAGTGCATCTGTCCATCATAAAAGTGCATCCGTCCATCATAAAAGTGCATGTATATCCATCATAAAAGTGCATCCATCCATCATAAAAGTCCATCTATCCATCATAAAAGTGCATCCATCCATGATAAAAGTGCATCCATCCATCATAAAAGTGCATATATATCCACCATAAAAGTGCATCCATATCCATCATAAAAGTGCATCCATCCATCATAAAAGTCCATCCATCCATCATAAAAGTGCATCCATCCATGATAAAAGTGCATCCATCCATCATAAAAGTGCATCCATCCATCATAAAAGTGCATATAGCATCATAAAAGTGCATCTATATCCATCATAAGTGCATCTAGCCATCATAAAAGTGCATCCATCCATCTTAAAAGTGCATCCATCCATCATAAAAGTGCATGCATCCATCATAAAAGAGCATCCATCCATCATAAAAGTGCATCCATCCATGATAAAAGTGCATCCATCCATCATAAAAGTGCATATATATCCATCATAAAAGTGCATCCATCCATCATAAAAGTGCATCCATCCATCCATCATTAAAGTGCATCCATCCATCATTAAAGTGCATCATCATTAAAGTGCATCTATCCATCATAAAAGCATATCCATCATAAAAGTGCATCCATCTATCATAAAAGCGCATCTCTTCATAAAAGCGCATCTATCCATTATAAAAGTGCATCCATTTGTCATAAAAGTGATGGATGATATTGACTGAATAACTTTTGCAGCTAGTTTTAACATGCATTAATCTATATTTAATTTATACAGTGAAGATTATGCAATGTTATTTTACGTTTGATTATTTAATTTCTGTACCTGAATTACTGTAAGACCTGAAACGTCAAGCTCTTCATTCTTAGCACTGTTCTTACTTTATTGCTGTATTATTCAAATTCTCCACCCCCATTTTACTGCCATTATAAAGCTTGGAAGAGCCAGGACATTTTGTAATATAACTCTGCTTGTATTCATCTGAAAGAAGATCATATACACCTAGGATGACTTGAGGGTGAGCAAATCATGGGATAATTAAAATTTTTAGGTGAACTATCCCTTAAAGCCAAAATACAGTTTGACTATACTATATCACAGTAGTATTTTATGAGTTCGCTATGATGGATTGTAATTGTGCTCTGTGGCAGGAGAACAGAGGGACTTTGTGGGTGTGGATGTCACAGGGAAACGGCTTCTGTTCATGGCCAATGAAGCAGACCTGGAAGAAGGCCTTGTTCTGCGGAAGTCCATCATGCGCAAGTAAGTGTCAACATCACTTCAGGGCTGCTTTAAAGTCCACTTTCATATGCCCTTCCATCTCGTTCACTCAAATGTACATCATTGCTTGCGTTGCACGAGTGCCCACTACTGGCTGGAACCCTTGAAATGGGTTTTAATGGAATGCCCTATGCCCTTGATCACTTACAATTTGCAAGACGTGAAGTTGAGCGCACTTCAAAAATGCGGCGGGGATTCCCCAGAGGGAAAGTGCTTAGGGAAGTCTAAAAGTGGAGTTAAATGAGTTCTAGAATGTGATTATCGGCTGATTGATTGGAGCATGCCTATTTGTTTATTATATTATTGTTTCCAAAACATTCATAATCAGAACAATTTGAGATATTGAACTAGCCTTTTTAATTAAAAAAATGGTTAGTCGCGTTTCCACTGTCGGGCCAAAAGCGGGCGTGCTAGTGCGTGCCAGAGCCAGCCGCGTGTCCACTGTCATTTCCGGGGCTTGATCGGGCCTGGTCGGGGCTTCCTCAGGGCCGACGGCCAGTGTCTTTTGGCCAGCCGAATACCTTGGTCTAAAGCGGGCCAGCTCGGGCCTGAGGAGTGGTTACGAACAAAGGCGGAGTTCATCTGAGTCTGGAGATGGTAGTGGCGCGGATGATTTCATATATCAGCTAACATCGGCATTAAAAATCAGACAGCAGCGAGTGTTTCAATAACTTCTGTTTGTGATCCGATGTGGATTCTGATCACCGTAGAAGGCAGAAATATTTATATGCCATGCAAAAGACTATTTGCGCACATGGTAAATACGACCGCTTAAAGAGATCAGACATACCATGTAGGTTAATTACTTGGTCTGTCTAAATAAAATGTAAAACTGCTACCCTCAGAGAGGTGGCGCTTCCTCAAGTGGCCGACCTGCTGTTTTTGCTGCTGGCTAATAAAGACGTGGCCTCCTCCACACTGCCTGTCATGAGTGCTTTCTGTCAACCCAAGCCTTTCTTAACTGTTGATCCAATCCTTCTTTCCTTCCCGATCCACCTCTGCCTTTCTGTCCTGTCTTTTTCACATTTTCTCTTTTCTTTGGATTTTCTCTGTGTCTGAGGTTTTAGAGGTATGTGTATTATTTCCCAGAACTATGGGAAAATGTTATACTTATTTTTATTACACTTTTATCTAATGCTTATTTAATGTATGAGTATTTAATTTTGTTTTCTCATCTGTGGATGTTTTGTTCATGTTTTTTGTTCATATTTTAAAATAGTATAATTTAATAGCTTGCTGGAAGCTTACGCTGCTATTTTGAACCAGTAACCGGACAAAAAGCAGTTGAAGGATGACGTGCATAATACACGTATTTATTTGACTCAAATGAGACCCTGGACCACAAAACCAGTCATACGGGTAAATTTCTGGAAACTCAGATTCATAGATAAGCTTTCCATTGATGTATGGTTTGTTAGGATAGGACAATATTTGAAAATCTGGAATCTGAGGGTGCAAAAACATCTAAATATTGAGAAAATCTCCTTTTAAAGTTGTCCAAATGAAGTCCTTAGCAATGCATATTACTACTAATAATACATTTCTGATATATTTACGCTAGGACATTTACTAAATATCTTCATGGAACATGATCTTAATATCCTAGTGATTTTTGGCATAAAAGAAAAATGGATTTTGACCCTTATAATGTATTGTTGGCTATTGCCACAGATATACCCGTGAGACGCAGCGCTGCTGTTGGGCTCCAGGGGCACAAATATAGTTTATCTGACTCCATTAAAGTTGTGGTATTTGTAAACCTTGTATTCTCTACTGTCTTCATTAGAACTGATTGGAAAACGTAGGATTTAACCTGAACGTTTAGTTAGCTGTAACAAATAATGCACTGCTGTGCGGGAGTGGCAGCAGGGTTTAAGACTTTCTCCAAGATCAGCCGTTACCTTTCCTCCTCATATCCTGAGCCAAGCATTGTTAAAAATGAGTGGGATACAAACGCTATGGCGAATGGGTGCTGATCAAGAAGGGGAGAAGTACATTAAGTACATATTCTCCTCCATGCATGTTTAAGTAATAGTACCTAGATTGCACATTAGGGTACTTTAATATCTCTATTAAGTTCACCACGATTCAATTTATGTTGTAAGCTGTAAAACGAGAAAGCTCTGAGGCAAATGGTATAGATGTGTCATTGAGGTGTAAATGACTCGCACACAAACGAAGATCTGACGCCTGTGCCAAACTGTAATGGGCAACATTAGCTCCTGCTTCAGCATTCTGTCCATTTTAGGGTCACGTATCGTGACATAACGTCCTGTTTTTGGTTTGTTTAGATGTGTTGCGTTCGTGTTTTGTCTTCCCGCACCAGAGTTTGTTTTGTTTTAAGCGCACAAGGGTTCGGATGGCACACTTATCACACAATCACACGAACCACGGTTCATTTTAATCGAAACCTACCTGAACATACCCTTAAAAGAATAAAAGTATTAATAAGTGTTTTACAACTATTATAATGTATTCTGCATTTGAAAGTGTCCAAAATTTAACCTTAGTCATGGTAGACTCCATATATAACAAATTAAATGTGTTGATTAAAGTGTAAAGTTTTTATAGAGATAAATTAAGTAATATTTAGCTGATCATGTGATTTCAATATGGCAGCCACCTCTTTCCTCTTTCCTCCCAGCCTTTTTAATGTTATCTGACGCTGTCGTTTCGGTGTTTAAGACCTGATGTTGGCAAGGCTCCTCAGATTGTCAGCACCTTGCATGGGGCCTGTACTTTGGGCTCTGGAGGCCAAAGGCCGTGTCGTTCCTGGTTGTGGGGGGTGATCAGGGGTCTGGGAGTAGGAGAACTGTGATAGGGCTCTGTATGCTGCTTTGTTGGGAGCTCATAAATAATTTGGGGAGTCGTTGCCACTGTAAATCCTGTCCAGTAATAGAAGGGTTGCAGCAGCTGTTAGCATGTTGTCTGGTGAGTGGGAGACTGAACACACACTGCCTAATCGGACGTTAAGTAATGTATCACACCAGTCTAATGCACTTGTATTATCGTAATATACTTGTATAATCAAATCTTACCCCAAAATCAAATGCTTTTTTAAACGCATTTACTGTAGTACAGTGTGGGAAAATACAGTGTGAAAGTGAAAATCAATTGGCAATTACAAAAAAAAAAAAATAGTGAGTAGTTGTTTTGACAGTAATGTCAGAATTTAAAAGGCTTATGCAAAAAAAAAAATTCTTTTTGATGTAGGGGTGGGAATATGACCTAGCCATTTCTTTTTGGCCCCCTCTCAAGGACACAGGATTCCCAGCACGGTTTGAGAGATGTCTGCTAATGTTTAACATTACTTCAGATACTGCTCTGTTTGTCTGCGTTGTCTCTGAGCCTTGGCATTGTCTCAATGTGTGTTTATACAGGCACAGCAGAGCCTATATATGCAGTCCACATGTGTTAAGCCAGTGCTTTTTATTTATAAGACCTGTAAAAACACGGTCTTCTCTCTATCATTATTGCTTAAAAGGATCGTTCACCCCAAATTGAAATGACAACGATTTTCCCTTTTTCCTGTGGAACACAAAAGATGATCATTTGAAAATGGCTATTTTTTTGGGTTTTTTTTTTTTTTTGTCCATGCAATGGCATTCAGTAGGGTCTGTCTTTTTTAATCGTTAACCCAAAAATAAAAATTATTATATGATTTACTCTCCCTCAAGCCATCCTTGGTGTATATGACATTCTTCTTTCAGACGGATAGGCTACAATCATAGGTGGTCTGGAAGAATCTAGATATTTTACTTTATACCATGTTAAATATGGATATTTTTCTTACACAAACACATTGATTCGCTTCAGAAAGCCTTCAGAAAGCCTCCATGGCCTGGAGCCATGTGGAGCACTTTTATGATGAATGGATGCACTTTTATGATAGATGGATGGATGCACTTTTATAATGGATAGATGCACTTTTATGATGGATGGATGCACTTTTATGATGGATGGATGCACTTTTATGATAGATGGATGGATGCACTTTATGATGGATGGATGCACTTTTATGATGGATGGATGCACTTTTATGATAGATGGATGGATGCACTTTATGATGGATGGATGCACTTTTATGATGGATGGATGCACTTTTATGATGATAGATGCACTTTTATGATAGATGGATGGATGCACTTTATGATGGATGGATGGATGCACTTTTATGATGAATGGATGCACTTTTATGATGATAGATGCACTTTTATGATGGATGGATGCACTTTTATGATGGATGGATGCACTTTTATGATAGATGGATGGATGCACTTTATGATGGATGGATGCACTTTTATGATGGATGGATGCACTTTTATGATAGATGGATGGATGCACTTTATGATGGATGGATGCACTTTTATGATGGATGGATGCACTTTTATGATGATAGATGCACTTTTATGATAGATGGATGGATGCACTTTATGATGGATGGATGGATGCACTTTTATGATGAATGGATGCACTTTTATGATAGATGGATGGATGCACTTTATGATGGATGGATGCACTTTTATGGATGCACTTTTATGATGGATGGATGCACTTATGATGGATGCACTTTTATGATGATAGATGCACTTATAATGGATAGATGCACTTTTATGATGATGGATGCACTTATAATGGATAGATGCACTTTTATGATGGATAGATGGATGGATGGATGGATGGATGGATGGATGGAATTCAAATTTTGGCCTGCCATTATAAAGCTTGGAAGAGCCAGGACATTTTTTTAATATAACTCTGATTGTACTCGTCTGTAAGAAGAATGTCATACACACCTAGGATGACTTTTCATTTTTTGGTGAACTATCCCTTTAACGTAGCTGCCGTTAATTGCATTTTAGGCAAACGATGATCATGTGATGATTGTACTATTTCATCAGATTTTGTATTAATTTTGTGAGAAGCATTATGTGAATGCTTGGCTTAAGAGGTGCGTCTTTATAATCTAGATTTATGCCAAACTGTTGCAAAATAGAAATATGCACTTAACACGGTTAATAACTCAAATTAAACTTGCGAATATAGTTCCCTTTAAAGTTCAAGACAGATTGGTTAGTGGGTCATGTTCTTTTCTCACTGTGGTTTGCTCTGTGTCGTCTTGCATTTTTAAATGCATCTTATCTTACAAGTGTGTTTTTCACTTCTGTAAGTTATGTTACTGACAGGAGTTATGCATGCCATAGCGCACATATTCACCTAATCCACAACGAAATTGTCACCTGGCTGTCCTGCGACAATGTGAAATTAACTGGCCAAATAGAACATTTACACACCACATGTTTTTGTTCGGCTGTTGACCGCTAGCTATGTAGTAAAGAGTGTCTCACTCCGCGATGAGCGACAGATTTCTAGCATTACATCATCATAAGGGTCAGTGTTGAAGTGCATCTTTGTGGTGGTCCTTTTGTGTTTCTAGGATTGATGAAATGTGAGAGGAAAACATTTTGGAGATCGGTTTCTCCATCTTTAATGTGTTCTAGCTGAACGCCGTGAAACAGTTGCACATGTGACATTAGTTGACACGGCATTGATTTTTACAGATTCCAATCTCATACATCTTGCTTCATTTTCCAGCTCATTGTTGGCTGGTGAGGTCTTATTCTCTGTGAGACAGTTGTAGTGATTCACTTTAGTTGTTTTAGTGCTTTAGGTAATATTTCTCATGTTTGTTTGTTGTACATTTTCTAATATTTTTATTTAATCTTATTTCAGTTAACTTTAGTTGATTTATTTTTTAGATATTATTCTATTCTAGTCTATTCTCTGCTGTGTTTCGATCTAAAACATTGAGTTTTCACAACGTTTTGAAGTAGCCTATTAAAATCGCTCAGATATACCGCACTGGAAAAAAGGTGTGTTGGGTTTACATGATTTAATCATGCACATCGGTTCCAGATGAATCAATTAAGTTAAACAAACATAATTTGTTCATGTAACTTCAGCATCATGGAATGACGTCATTAAGTATCCCAACTGAGTAGTCTCACAATGATTTGAATATGGCTCCCTAACAACAGTGTGTGCACGGGGGCTTGAGACCCTGCCTCTTCACAAGTTTATTTTGTTTTTGTATATGTTTGTGGTCACTTGACTGATTTATAAGACTGTACTAACTAGCTTTCATTCTATTAGCCAGCAATAGCACATAATGAATATGTCAAGAGCGAAGTATGAAATGCTCTTTAATGCTGTATCAGTCCACAGCCTAAGCAATGGTTCATAACATAATTAAACGTTAAACACTATTAAACAATATAAAGTCTACCCCTGATCTAATTTTGCCCAAAATACACTTAAAATAGCACTTAAGTTGAACAGTTTTACTCTTCTCGTCAAGCAAAGCATGCTGGGAACTACAGTTTCAGCAAATTTTCGAGTACTTAATTGGTTCACACTCACCCAAAGTAATGTAATCTAGTAGATTGCACATTTATAAGCAAAGAAATCACGTTTAGAAGAGAAACAGTTTTATTGCGTAGATCACAAATAATACGATTAAGTAAGCTGGACAATATGTGTCAGTGCATGCTGTTGCGATATGCATATCACAATATGCGATATTTCAATATATATCAATAACTTTCTAAATGGCAGAAATCTAGAAAGAGAATAGATAGGACGGGAAACGTGAACTTCAGTAAACTTCCTCGGACGGCTCAGTGAAAAGGCATGTTAACGTTGCTCCTCATTTGCTTTGTTAAAGCTGCGAGTGTTTGATAGTGTTTAACATTGTGCGCAATCCAGCGCTCCCTCCTAAACACGCTGCTCAAACATTACACTCTCCAGACCGGCTGAGGATGTTTGAGAGGAAGGTGTGAGCCATATGTCCTGTGCTGAGATTTACCAACCCATCAAATCCAGAGTCAGCTGTTGTCTTTCTCCAGTGTCAGTCTGTTAGTTATTTAACCTGCCGATTCAGACAGGCGATCGCAGAACAAAGGTCTTGCGGGGCGTCCGGGGTCTGGATAAATTTGCCCGGGCTTCCATCGACGGTGCACTGTGTAACGCATGACCTCACTGTGCTGTAACGCGCATTTTTGTGCTGGGCTTTATATTAGTAAGCCATTAAAACTAATAGTGTGAGTCACTCACAACCCTGGAGGCCTTTCCCAGGCTTTTGTCATCCTTGTCAGCTTGAGGAGGAAGCAGACAGAGAGGGAAAATTATTTATTGATGGAAACTGTTGCTGACGTTTGATTTTACAGCAGAGTTTAACTCTGTCGAGTGGAGCATTACGCTATATGGCATTTTATGACAATTGCTTCAAGATTACAATTATTTAAGCAATTTTTTTGTCTCTTTATTAGTCACACAGTTTGAAGACCTTAAATAATAGGGAAAAGCCGGGGAAACTGGTTTGCAGACTGTTGCGAGCGAACCGGTGGCACCCACACAAACACTATGGGTCAACCTTTTTCCCCCGGAAACAATCCCTTAGCGGTTCTCAACCTTATTGACTCTTTGTAGAACTCCATATTTAAAGCTCCCCTTCATATACACCAAAATATCTCAGATATTTCTGTTAAAATTGACCAAAAAAATCATATATTGAATGAATCCATGTGGGTAAGTTTAATATAGTAAATAAATGAACCATGATTAATTTTGTGATTCCAGAAGTTATGCATTTCAGAACAGTATTTCTGAAAAGTTAATTTTATGTATTTATTTTTAGCATTGTAATTTAGATTAGATTTGGATATTTTTAATATATTAATAATTAATTTATTAATTTAAATTCCAAAAGGGGAGGGGGTCTAATGAGATTTCATGCATTCTGCCTTATTTACACTGATAAAGAGTTGATTCTCATGATAAACATGGACATGGAAAAATGAGTTGGACGTATGATGGAGTATTTCTGTGCCAAACACACTCCTTCAGGATTCAAACTTTTCAGAAAATGTTTTCGGATTTTTTTTTGGTTTTTTGAGTATGGCCCTTTATGAAGTCATAAAGAGCGGTATTTGCTTGTATGGACATTTCTCCCGGATATGCGTGCATGCGTGCGTGCGTACACACACACACACACACACACACACACACACACACACACACACCAGAGCAAGAGCATGCCCACCATTGAGCTTCGTTCGGGTTACGGGAGCCGTCGGCAGCGCTAGCGTTGTGTTTTTAGACACAAGATCAACAATGTCACTAAAGAAGTGTGTTTCTGGTGTGAGGGAAAGATCAGCTTGTTCAGCTTCCCAAATAACCCAGCGTTAAGGGAACAGTGGATGCAGTTTGTGTTTCCGGAGTTCTGCAAGTGTGTGTGTTTGTTCCCGGGCATGAGTGGAAACCTCAGGCGGAGAGTGAAACTGCAGCAAATGTGTGTGTTTTGTCGGCAGTCGGCGCGCAAGTGCATATAATGTGAACAACATCAACGTGTGTGTGTGTGTGTGTGTGTGTGTGCGCTCGTGACTCTTTAGCTCCACCCACTGCACGCCTCCACGAGCTCGGCTGTTTACAGTGTATCTGTTTTTTATAAATATGATAAACTAAAGACTCTTCTGAGATATGAAGGATCAACACTACTCTATAGATACTCCAGATTAACACAAGACTGGCAGAAACTGTGTGTGTTATGACCCCTTTAAAATTATCCCGAGGCCCCTTGGTTGAGAGCGACTGCCATAGAATTTCATTGAAGGAGGGACTAGTGCTGTATCTTTGGTTCTGAATATCATGAAGACATGGCATGCTCATAGCATCTCAGAACAGCTTAAAAATATAAATACAAGTGAGTAGTTTGATTTGAAAATTATTAGTTATGTTTTGCACTGTGAGCCTT